>CM022705.1:37504154-38059868 GCA_012295165.1 Asparagus setaceus
CAACCTTTCGACTTCTCTACTTCTCTAGCCTTCTCTATATGTATGATTATATTTGGATTAATTATATATGAAACAACCATTTGTACTTAATGGGTTTAAAAACATCCTTAATTTGCATGACGTTGGCAATTAAACCCCATCCCACTATCTCCTCAACTGGTCAGTCATAAATGGTTCTCTGATTCGTCTCTTGAGCATTTAAGATAAAATATTTTTCTAAATTCTTTTTTGCTTCTGTGATTGTACAAGGAGCTAAAGAAACTCTAATTTCAAAAAAGAAACAAATTGAGGAGCGAGTGATGGGTGTTCTTCCTGACCATTATCCATATTACTCTAGGTTTTAGTGGTTGATCCTACAGGGGGATAGAAGAGTCCAATCAAAGTTTTTAAGATTTTTTTCCCCCTTGCTTATTATCTTCTAATTTTTCTTTCCAAGTGCAATGAGATCGTTGGCAAAGGTGCCTCAAAGACAGTGTATTTGACTTATTTCAAATTATTATTTGAATTTCTAACGATTGATAGGCCTTTATTTGATTTGTTTTCCCATATGTTAATTCAGTCCACGGGTATTTGATGACTATGAAGTGGTGCTAGGAGGACCCAAATATGAGACAGTTTTATGGGACCGGTGATGTGGCTGGTCCAGCTGGAAAATTTTAGTGAGATGGGTTATGAGAGGAGGAGAGGAGGAAGAAGGAGATGGGTTATGAGAGGAGGAGAGGAGAGGAGGAAGAAGGAGATGGGTTATGAGAGGAGGAGAGGAGAGGAGAGGAGAGGAGGAAGAAGGAGATGGGTTATGAGAGGAGGAGAGGAGGAAGAAGGAGATGGGTTATGAGAGGAGGAGAGGAGAGGAGAGGAGAGGAGAGGAGAGGAGAGGAGAGGAGAGGAGAGGAGAGGAGGAAGAAGGAGATGGGTTATGAGAGGAGGAGAGGAGAGAAGAGGAGGAAGAAGGTGATGAGTTATGAGAGGAGGAGAGGAGAGGAGAGGAGAGGAGAGGAGGAAGAAGGAGATGGGTTATGAGAGGAGGAGAGGAGAGGAGAGGAGAGGAGGAAGAAGGAGATGGGTTATGAGAGGAGGAGAGGAGAGGAGGAAGAAGGAGATGGGTTATGAGAGGAGGAGAGGAGAGGAGAGGAGAGGAGAGGAGAGGAGAGGAGAGGAGAGGAGAGGAGAGGAGAGGAGAGGAGCTGAGATGAGGAAGAAGGAGATAAGGGTATTTTTGGGTTTTTTATTTTTTTCTCTCTCTCTCCATGCTTAGTTGGCATGCAATTATGATAAAAAAGGGGTGTGACACAAATTGGGGCACTGTTTGGGGCTGAAATACATGGGGCAAAGTTGGAGGGGGCTGGTCACATGAAGTTTTTGCTTTTGGGGCCTTGACACAATTTTCCCAATTTAAAAACCTTCAGGGTATGTAACTGCTATGAAAAACTATGTAGTTTTTTTTTGGAAAAATTATGTCAAGACCCAAAAATTGTAAAGTCCATGTGATTCAGCCCCTCCTATTATAGCCCATGTGTTTTAGCCCTAAAAAATTGGAAAAAATGTGGACCAACCACTCCACCTTAGTCGTGCCCGTCTATCTATTTATTCTATATATTAAAGTAAGGTCCTTGACTTGTGGTTATTTTGGTTTTTTTATTTTTTATTTTTCTTTAAAAAAATTTCTTTTAAACCAACCTTTCGACTTCTCTACTTCTCTAGCCTTCTATATGTATGATTATATTTGGATTAATTATATATGAAACAACCATTTGTACTTAATGGGTTTAAAAACATCCTTAATTTGCATGACGTTGGCAATTAAACCCCATCCCACTATCTCCTCAACTGGTCAGTCATAAATGGTTCTCTCGATTCGTCTCTTGAGCATTTAAGATAAAATATTTTTCTAAATTCTTTTTGCTTCTGTGATTGTACAAGGAGCTAAAGAAACTCTAATTTCAAAAAGAAACAAATTGAGGAGCGAGTGATGGGTGTTCTTCCTGACCATTATCCATATTACTCTAGGTTTTAGTGGTTGATCCTACAGGGGGATAGAAGAGTCCAATCAAAGTTTTTAAGATTTTTTTCCCCCTTGCTTATTATCTTCTAATTTTTCTTTCCAAGTGCAATGAGATCGTTGGCAAAGGTGCCTCAAAGACAGTGTATTTGACTTATTTCAAATTATTATTTGAATTTCTAACGATTGATAGGCCTTTATTTGATTTGTTTTCCCATATGTTAATTCAGTCCACGGGTATTTGATGACTATGAAGTGGTGCTAGGAGGACCCAAATATGAGACAGTTTTATGGGACCGGTGATGTGGCTGGTCCAGCTGGAAAATTTTAGTGAGCTGGAAAAATAAGTTATGAATGAGTTGGAAGAAATTAATGATAAGATAAGGGCATTTTAGTAACTAGATAAACCAGTCATCTCCTCCAACAAATTAAAAGCAACAAACTCCAGACCGAACCGCCGCCATGGAACCCAAACCCTCGTGCCCAAATCCAAAGGACACAGCTTTCCATCGCTGCGACAAACTCCAAGCCCATTGTCCTCTCCCAATTCAAACTTCTATACCACCGGTCCTTTCTTTTTAATCCATATTATCTAATTGCTATTGTGATTGTTGTTAATTTGGTTGACAATGCATGGATATGAATACGGTGATTTTAGATGTGTTGTTGTCACATTTGATTGCTTTTCTAAATTAATTACTATTTCGTTTTTATTCTATAGAAGAAGGTGTTGTTGAATTTGATATACAACGTGGGAGATATAAGTTTATAAGTGAGAAGACGGTACAAATGAATATGAACCATATTTTTAGGATGTAGGGGGAAAATAGACAGCAAAGTAAACTAGCAAAAACAATTGAAAACACAAAAAGTGCAGTTCAATTGACAAATAATCAACATCTTCACTATGAGATGTTGGCGACAGCGACATGGAGCACGAGGCGCCGGCGACGGTAGCAAGAGCACGACTTCAGGTGACGAACGGCCGAAGCAAATAGATGCAAGCTGAGTAAGGAAGGAATTAAAGATCAACGAAGAAGATAGAAAGTCTTTATTTTTCTTTCTAAATTACTCCTTTCTCTGTTGTTCTATTTTGCTGCCGAACCCACCCCTCATTACTTTCTTTGGTTGCCAGCTAGGAGTGTAGACAACTCAGCCGTCCCATGTAGGGTCCCATGTTTCGGGTCCAAAAATAATTACTCCTATGAAGTATGGAGGTATGGAGCAAGGAATTAATTGAAGCTATTAAAGCGTGTGACATTTCATATTTTCTTCGAGTATTTATTTTCTTTTTCTAGGTTTTCATGATATTAATCATCCATTTATAACTTCTTTATGATTTCTCTCTTTTCTATGCAAGACCCTCTTTCTAATTATAGTATTTTTCCTAATTATAGAACTATCTATCTATATATCTTCTATTAAATCTGTTACCACTGCATATGTCACTTGGCAATTTCCTCTTTTTTAAAATTATTTTCTTAAATAAAAAATAAAAAATAAATCTTAACATTTGGATCTATTTATTTGAATCCTAACAATAATGGCAAAGATTTGAATCTCTTTTTCTATCCCAACTGCACTCTCTCTCTCTCTCTCTCTCCCAATCTGTCAGAATATTTTCTCTCGTCCAAGGCGTCGTTTCCTCTCCCAAAGCGTCATATCTGCCTCGATTTCCTCATTAGTATTTATTTCTATTTTTTTTCCCCAAAGACAGCTTTTCTTTTCCCCAGCATCTTTCCAACTTTACTGTTTATCTTCCCAATAATTTTCGTCTAGCGTTAAATTCAAAGAGTCTCTCTAATTACCAAACCGCAATCAAATTCTTTCTATCTTCTCTCTAATCATAATCTCCACCCTCATCCTCTTCTGTTCTTACCCTCTCCTCCATGATCTCCGCCGCACCTCCACGCCTCTTCAATCAATTAATATAGATTGACGGCTCTGAGAAAGAGGCCCATTTGGTAGTACTTAACATAAAGTCCATGAACTCGATTGTCTAATTGGACACAAATTAAAGAGTTCTGAGTTTATAAGTTCATCTTCGTTAAATCACTTACCAAACCTCAGGAAAAATTGTGACGCTAACATTTGGAAGTTGCAGCCATTCCCTCAGCTCCGGCTCTCTTACATGCTATTTGGTTGAGTTCATTGCCACCCTCCTCTTTGTTTTTGCTGGAGTTGGCTCTGCAATCACCTTATGGTGAGAATATACAACTTTTTATTACCACTTTTGACTCTCTAATTTTTCAAATGGAGTTATATCCTTCTGTTACGTGTACATGTATTCGAGACACGGACCTGCTACCCACAAGAAAAAAAATTGAAGCTAGATCCTCCTCTTCATATTCGTAGATCCTTTAACTTTCTGAATCATTTTCTTATGAACATTTTTTTAAATAGATACGTGCTTTTGCATGATGGTGCGTAAAGGTGCAATGTTTGATTACTTGGTTTCGTTATTTGTGAAAGTGTAAAGTTATAACCCTTTTCCTTTTCTTTTGACCAAAGGTATACATAAGTTTCATATTTAATCTTTTAGAATGCTGCATAAACCTGATATGAAATGTGATTTCAATTGGAATATCTAGATGCATTTTAAAGTAAATGTGATCATATATACTTTTGATCAATGTTAATGCAATATATTTTACCAAATATGATTTTTTTTCTCTAACCTGTATCTTCAATATAATTTTGTACAAAAATAAACGTTTATAACCAGTGATTCCATTTATAATGTAGACTGAGAACCTCAATCTAAAAAGTATTTATTACAATAATTGAGGTTTTTAAGGTGTAAACGTGGGTCGAATGGCTCCTTCTTATCCTAGGTCTACGTGTTTATCCACATCATATATATCCTCTTCAACAATCGTTGAATAGATGTACAGACAATACAAACGATACTCATATCTATATTGATTATGAATCTTTATATGTTTTTCTTTCTTTTTGATTTTCTACGTTGCTTCAAACCTTTATAATGTGCTTTATAAAGTATCTTTATTTTGTCAAAGAACAACTCGCTTGTAATGTTTGGTAAAAGCTTGCATAAGGATTGGAGGATCCATTAACAAATTGAATGCATCCTCAACTTTATCTTAAATGAATCCTACACCTTCCAAGATAAAGTGAATGAAATTATGAGATGCGAATGAAATTTACTAATTATTCATTGTTGCTGGGATTGCATACAATGTAAACCTATTTTAATTATTATAGAACTAATTAGACTGACAGATTGGGAAATGTAGAGTTTGTGATCTGTCGGGATATATAAGAAGTTAATTTTTATCAAAATCTTCACATTAATATTCCAGTTGTTCTCAAGGAAGCAAATTTTTTTCTTTGGTGACAATTGTCTTCAATATTTTCTTTTGTTGTATGGTCTGGGCTTGGTATTTTTGCTAAATGTTGTACACCGGTTTAATACATGTAATAAGTTTTTGAGCTGATTGTAGCTTAGGGCATCTCTGTATGGCCTTAGAGAGTTTTTTTTAATTTAATTTTTTGGTCATTATAATACTGGAATGATTATTCTCCACTTCTCCCCTCCGTTATTATTCCCGACTTCAGGTAGCAGCTCAAGAATTCACTTGGAAATCACAGTTGAAAAGCCCAGAGCTTGGAACTAAAAGAAAAAGATGAAGCTGCAAAGCTAGCAGGAGTCACAATTGCTTTGAGGTATCTAACTCAATACTGTAGTCTGGGAATTGATACGTTGTCACTATATTTTTTACCTTAAATTAATGTAGTCTGGGAATTGATACATTCAGGTATCTAACTCAATATTAAACAAATCCGTGCATTGCACGGGCTTGAAACTAGTTTTAATATACAACTACTAAAATTATAAATTGTAATATCCTTTTACAACAACTATATAATGCCATGCATTAAACTAGAAAATACTAATTATTATATGTATTTAACTTTAAAATCCGATTTTACCCCCTCTTACACGGTTCGGGCAAAAAATCCGTGCATCGCACGGGCTTGAAACTAGGTTTAATATACAACTACTAAAATTATAAATTGTAATATACTTTTACAACAACTATATAATGCCATGAATTACACTAGAAAATACTAATTATTATATGTATTTAACCCTAAAATCTGATTTTACCCCCTCTTACACGGTTCGGGCAAAAAATCAGCTCGAGAGAAGATGACAATGGAGGCACTAAGCTAAGATCATATTAAACGCGATATAGCGAGAAATTGGAGGAAAATTTTGGTGATTTCACTATATTAATCTTCTCAAGATCCCTATTTCCTCTTGTTTATTGAGTTATTCTCTCATTTATGGTGTTAGGGTTTATGTCCTTCAACATTCAATGATCCCTTATGTTCTAAAATTCACTTCATTACTCCTCATAATTTCTCTTCATTAATGAATGAAAAACCTCTCATTTGCATGATGTCCTTAGATGCGATTGCAGTGTTCTCAATGATTATTTCTTCAACAACTTTTTTTTAATTGAAGCTTGGTGTGTCGGAGAGGTTGAAAGTTCCATATGATGCATTATCAATGATATATAAATTTGAAAGGAATGCGAACCTCAGTTTTGCGATTGAGAATAAAGATGATTTGAAATGTATGGTGAAGCATAACCACAAAATTAGTTGTGTGGAGATCCAAATGCAATCTATTATAGATATAGAGGTTTTCACTTCCCATAACACCTTAAAGTACATCCTAAAATAAAAGTTATTGTTAAACTTTGGTGAAATTTGTGGATTTCTGTGAACAAGTATTGGACAACTTATAAGTCTACAATAATGTTTTAGGTTTAAAAGTTAGTTTTATACTGTTTGAAGTTGATATTAAATCTAAATATTAAATCTGAAAATCACATGTTAATTTAAACCCTTGGCTACTAAACTTAATAGATAGTTGTTAGTTTTAATAAACACATTTTAACTATAACTTAATTGAAAAAGTAGTTATTAGTTTTGTTATATTTGCTTTTGATTTTGTCATCTGATTGATTTGTAAATTTGTGCACAATTATTCTGATAGTGAGCTCACAATGTAAAGATACTACTCGCTGCTGCGTCTACTTTAGAGAGGATTCCTAATAATAATCCGTCTTGTGAAAAGTTATGAGAGTTGATGATATTATCGACAACACTATCATCATTCTTGCATGGTAGCACACTGTGTTAACTAAAGGGGATAGCAATATGAAAGTGCCAATGAGTTAAGATTAGCTTTACAATACAATTCTATGGCCAAAAGTTTGTGTATATTGTCGATATAAGAAAACATATAGTCTAAGATACAAAGCAATAGAAGAGCAATAAAATAAATCTACACTATAAAGTATGAAATAAAGTCTATACTACAAAGCAATAAATCTAAGCTACCAAACATGAAATTAAAAACTAAAATTAAAACCTAAAACATGCAAAACTAAGTAAGAAAATAGAAAGAGGAAATAAAGACTTACATTGAGTTGAAATAAACTCTTCTCTCAGATATAGAATAATGTGATACAAGTCCCTATATATACCAGCTATACAAAACCCTAATTAGGGTAAAATACAACAAATGTAAAATTACAGTTTGGTACATATAGTTATCTCAATACTCCCCCGCTACCGAAAGGCGGGGAACGACTTGCAGCTTGGACCAAAGAAAAGCAAAGCGCGGGGTCGGGAGCACCTTAGTAAGGATGTTCGCAAGGTGATCATGAGTAGAAATAAATTGGACCTATAAATCACGATGCGCTACCTTCTCCCATACAAAGTGAAAATCAATCTTGGCATGCTTGGTGTGAGCATGAAAAACCGGATTAGCTGATAAATACGTCACACCAAGATTGTCACACCAGAGCGTCGAAGAGGAGCGTAGAGAGAAGCTGACTTCCTTGAAAAGAGACTGCAACCACGTGAGTTCTGCCGCTTTGTCACCAAGAGCCTTGTATTCAGACTCAGTGGAGGAACGAGGAATCGTATGCTATTTCTGTGAAGTCCACGAGATCAAGTTGGCACCCAAAAAAATGGCAAAACCCCCAGTTGACTTGTGATCATCAAGGCATCCCGCCCAATCAGCATCACAAAAGGCCTCAAGAGAAAGTGGAGAGTTATGCCGGAAATAGAGACCATGAGAGGAGGTGCCACGGAGATACCGGAGAACATGCTTGACGGCCAGCTAGTGATCATTCGTGGGCTGGTGCATGAACTGGTAGACCTTGTTGACAGCAAAGGCCAAATCAGGTCGCGTCAATGTAACATATTGGAGCGCACCAACAACTCGCCGATATTTAGTTAGGTCAGAAAATAGGGAGCCAGTGGCCTTTGAGAGAGCAGCGGACATAGACAGCGGTGTAGGAGCAGGTTTGGAGTCACGTAGACATGCTTGCTGAAGAAGCTCATGGATATACTTCTTTTGGGAAAGAACTAATCCGGAGTCCTGAGGAACCACCGCAATGCCAAGAAAATAATGCAGCGGGCCGAGGTCTTTGAGTGAAAATTCAGAGGAGATTGCGGCAATGATACGGGAAATATGATCCAGATTGTTCCCTCTAACAATAATGTCATCGACATAAACTAAATGAATATTTTAGTCGTACCCCACGAGTATATGAAGAGGGAGGAGTCCGTTTTCGAGCTGGTGAACCCGTTCAAAATGAGAGCCTGAGACAAATGATGAAACCATGCCCGAGGAGCTAGCTTGAGGCCATAGATAGCACGGTGAAGATGGAAAACATGATCTGGGTGAGCAAGATCCTCGAACCCTGGCAGTTGGGGCATATAAACGGTCTCAATCAATGACCCGTGAAGATACGCATTTTGAACGTCCAGTTGACGTAGAGACCATCCTTGTGAAATGGCAAGTGAAATGATAGCCTGAATAGTTGTCGGTTTGACAACCGGACTAAAAGTCTCCTCAAAATCCAGACCCGGTTGCTGATGAAATCCCTTAGCAACGAGACGGGCCTTATAGCGCTCAACTGAACCATCAGCCTTCTGCTTGATCTTGTAGACCTACTTGCAACCAACAACATTCATAGAAGCAGAAAAAGGAACTAACGACCATGTACCATTCCAAAGAAGAGTCTGATACTCTTCAGCCATAGCCTTGCGCCACTGAACACTTTTATTAGCAATAGTAAAGACTGTTGGTTCAAGATTAGTGGGTGCAGCAGAAGTGGTAGTAAGTGAGGCCGAAGGAGAGAATACAACTTTTGGTTTGGGATTGGACCGAAGTTGCATGGGATGAGTTTTAATAGTAGGGGTTGGTGGGGCAACACTTAAGGGGGAAGGGAATAAGGGCTCGGAGTTAAGCGAGGAGTGAGACGGGCTTATCGGGGAGGTGTGATTGCTGGATGCTTGGGTCAAACCCTCCTCGGACCAGCATCCAGCACTCGGTGAGACTAATGGGTCAGGATGCACGACTCCTGAGGGAATAGGGGACGTCGGGGATAGTGTCGACACACTCTGTCCCTCGGTCAGTAGCAGAGGCGCAGCTGCCAGCATCTCGGACAGCGGCGGAATTGGGACCGATGAAAGAACACGGGCGGAGGTGGGACGAAAAAATGAACAACGTCAGAGGTAGATGGTTTAGGTGTGGGAGAAAAAAATGGGAAGGCAGTTTCATCAAAGCGTACATGTCGTGCAATATATAATCACTCAGTATTAAGATCAAGACATTGATAACCGTAGTGTATAGGGTTATAACCAAGAAAAACACATGGAGAGGACCGAAAGTCTATTTTAAGGGCATTATAAGGATGAAGATAGGGGAAGCAAAGACACCCAAAAACTTTGAGAAAAAGGTAATCCGGTCGTTTTCAAAAAAGACATTCAAAAGGGGATTTAAGAGAGAACTTTTGAGGGCATTTGATTAATTAAATACACCACACTATCAAAAGCAAAATGCCAAAATTTTTGAGGTACACCGGAGTGAGCTAAAAGAGATAATCAAGTCTCAACTATATATATGACAGTTACGACGTTCAACTATCCCGTTTTGCTCACTGGTGTGAGGACAAGAAACACGGTGAATATTGCCCAATTTTGAAAAATAGTCCAATAATTTGCGAAATTCTCCCCTCCCCCCCAATCGGTTTGAATGAACTTGAGTTTAGTCCCAAATTGATGTTCAACCATAGAAATAAATTTGGGAAAAATAAGGAATACATCAGATTTTTGCATAAGATGATAAAACCAAATATATTTCGAATAATGATCAACAAATATAACAAAATACTTATGACCATCACTAGATAAAACTGGGGCAGGACCCCAACCGTCACTAAACACAAGTTCCAAGACCGAATTACTCTTATTATTTGACAACGAAAGAGATAATTTTGATGATTTGCCAAGTTGACAATCATTATAAAAATAATCCAAATTTCTAGACGAGCACGAAAGTGCATTTTTATTGACCATAACCCTAAACAACCGACTATGCCATATTGCAGACGACGCACGCTTGGCTAAAAAAATCACGGGACTTATTCTACAAAAATAAGAAAGTCGAAGCGAATATAGTCCATTCTCACTCGAGCCTGTAAGGAGAGGCTGTTTGGTAACTCGATCCATCACAACAAAAAAATGAGGATGAAATTCAAAGAAAACATTATTATCAGCAGTAAATTGACGCACACTAATTAAGACTTTGGAAAGAGAGGGAACATGTAAGACATTAGGCAGATAAAAATGTGTGTTCGGTGTATATACCAACATTAGCTATAGGAAGCCCTTTACCATTACCAATATGGAGTGTGTCAGTGCATTGGTAGGCCTCTGAGTGATCAAGTCCTGCAACATCGGGAGCCACATGATTGGTAGCCCCTGTATTCGCGAACCAGAGGGATGCGTTAGATTGCAGGGAGGTCTCAGGATGAGGATTGGTGAAGTGTGCCGTGGGCTGGGTACTAACAATACCCCGCTGAAAACAATTGGCCGATGTATGACCAAATCCTTGGCAAATCTGACAACGAATATTTCTCCCAAAATTATTGCCACGGCCACGACCACGGCCACCTCGATGACCACGTCCACGACCACTACGACCACCGAAAAACTACTATCCACTTCCAAAACTCTGCTGACCTCCAAAGTTCTGTTGGGCTGAAAACATGGTTTGAAGTGCACCTAGTATACCGCCGGACGAGTTGTAGTCTCGTGAGGGATTACAGTGAATATACCCACAAAATTCGGTCAACTTGCCAATTTAAAGAAGTCAGTGAATAATTAATTTACTTGACATATTTAAACATTCTAATTGAAGATAGTTTCTAATCAAGAAAATATTTTTATGTATTACTTCAAAGTAAATCTCTTAGAAAATCTTTTCATTATAGTTATACAAAACCAAATCTAACTTAGAAATTTAATTAAAAGTTTTGAAAGGAACATGCTAACTCTTTGTTTTAAACAATTTTTAAGTCTCTTAATCAATTTAAACACTCTTTATTCCTTGGTGATTTTGTTCTACTTCATCGGGCTTTCTAAGTGACCATTTAACGAGTTTTGGGTTAATGAATTCCAACCCAATTGGGCTTAGGTCATTAAACATGGAAATACATCTTGGGCTTAATTACTCGATCAACTTAGGCTTTATAAAATAGAACCACCTTGATTTTTAAGAGAATTTTTATTGGTGCTCATTTTTCACTCTTCTTTTACAAAGATAGGTTTTTATTTTTTAATAGGTTTTTATTTTTTATTATATATATATATATATATATATATATATATATATATATATATATATATATATATATATATATATATATATATATATATATATATAGACACACACACACACACACACACACACACACACACATATATATATATATATATATATATATATATATATATATATATATATATATATATATATATATATATATATATATATATATATATATATATATATATATATATATATATATATATATATATATATATATATATATATATATATATATATATATATATATATGGGATTAAGGAATATGAGCTAGCACCTCATTTAGTAAAGTGAACTACCACTCACTTACACAATACCCCACACTCAATGAATGTGACAACTAGGCTGCCTAAAGACTATACCATTAGTGGGTAGCTCATTTTACCAAATGAGTCAGCCACCTCATATATATATATATATATATATCTGTGTGTGTGTGTATCTTAAAAAATTTTAGATGAAGACAACTTGAAAAATTATTTTCCACTCTAAGCTAGGCATGCAAAAATTTCATTCCTTTAATTAAAAGTCCTAAGTTAAGACTTAATTAAAGTATACTACTTTAAAAATCGTTTCTTGAGAATTTTATTTGGAGTTATCATAAAAGGTGAAATTGAGTGTAAAACTATCTAACGATTAGAAAATTTAAAATTTTATCAAATAGATCAATTATTAATTAACTCTATTAAGTTGGCAAGTGACAATATTTCTATGAAAAAGAAAAAAATGACATTAAAAAAATGAAATGGTAAAATAAAGGGGAAAATGACTAAGATAAAGAGAAAAAAATGACTAGTCCCCACCCGCACACCTAAATTTTTGCATTGTCCTTAATGCAAATTCCATGATGCGCAAAGTAAAGCAGATAAGAAATGAAGCACTTACATTTATTCGGTTGACCTAGAACAATGATGAAATGATAAAAACTGTAATTTACCTTTGATGTGAGGAGGATGAAGTCAAAATTCTTTTTTTATTTTTTTCTTTTTTAAAGAACAAGAAACTCTCAAATTAGAGAAGAATAAATTCTTTTATTATTACAAGGTAAAAGTAAAGATGTAGAATGACAACTTAACAATAAAAGCTCATATTCTACATCAAATCCTACCTTATTGCTAAAAATTCTATCTCGGATTTTAAAGAAATCTAGAATGATAATTTCAAAAATATGCTTTAACTCAGATATTCTGAAGTTTTTAATAATTTATGCAAAGAATTGAAGGTAGGTATCAATGGTGTTATGCATTTTAAATTTCTGATTGAACTTAAATTTGTTATTGATCACAACCGGTTCTTCTTTAAAAATTTCCTCAAATCTAAGATTCATGGTTGAGGTATGAAAATTCGGTTGTTGTTTATTTTCTAGGAGTCTGAGTTCATCAGCAAACACTTCTTCAAAACTAAGATCAGAAAAACATGTATCAAACATAGTTCCTTTGTTCTTAGAGACCTGATCTGACTCATTCTCTTCTTCTTCAAATGAATTTTTATGAATGTCATTTATTTCTAGAGGTTGATTAGTTGGCGGATTTCCTGGATTAAAAATATTAAGATCAGCAGTCAAATTCCCAAAGGATAGCTTCATGTGACCAGTTCTACAGTTGATTAGAGCATTAGAAGTGGCTAAGAACGGTCTTCCTAAAATGACTGGTATCTGACCTTTGTGGTTGGAAACGGGCTGCGTTACTAAGACTACGAAATCCACTGAAAAAATAAAATCCTCAATCTTAATCAGAACATCCTCTATCTCACCCATGGGGGCTTTGACAGATCTATCAGCTAACTGTAAAATACATCTGGCTAGTTTGCGTTCTCCTACACCTAGTTGCTGGTAGACCGAAAAAAGAAGTAAATTAACACTGGCCCCTACGTCTAAAAGTGCCTTATCAATGACGGTATTTCCTATAACATGTAAAATAGTGGAACAACCAGGGTTCCTTATATTTCAGGGGCATGGGCTTTGAGAGTAGCATATCAGTGATATTGACAGCAAGAAAGACTTTCTTCAGAATATTTATTGTTCTCTTCTTAGTGCACAAATCTTTCAAAAATTTTGCATAAGAAGGGATTTGTTTTATTGCATCTAAGAGAGGAATGTTGATCCTAACCTGCTTCAAAGTTTCTAGGATCTTCTACTCCTGAGGGGAGTATTTTTTAGGCCCGAGTCTATCTGGGAAGGGAGCAACTGGTTTAAACCTATCAAAATTAGGCTCAGGTTTGGGCTCTTGGTCATCGGAAGTAGGTGATTGCTGAATAGAGTCATCAAAAGGAGAGAGAATTTATTCCGGCTCAAGAGTTTGACTTGGAGGTATTCTGACTTGATTATCGACCTGTTTTCCTAAGCGTCGTGAATAGATTTCACTCACTTGAGCTTCATATGTTTAACTTGAACCCGTATTCTTGGGGTTGACCTCGGGTTGACTCGAAAATGTTCCTTTCTCTCTCTCACTCATAGCACTAACTAGTTGACCAAGTTGGATTTCTAGCCTAGCTATGGCTTGAGTGTTGGAATTGAGAATTTGTTTGATTGATTGCATAAAGGAATTTAAAGTGTTGGATCTTTGAGTCAATAAGTTGGTGGTCTGTGTAGAAGCTTTAATTATGGTCTCTAAACCCTTTTCTAATATATTGAGATGTTTGTCATGATCAGAATTCAGAGGAGTATGATTTACAGATTGATGATGAGGAGACTGATTTGGATATGGCAGATTTGGTTGTTGGAAATTGGTTTGAGAATTGAAAGGAACTGTGTTTCCCCTAGGAAATTGTTGGGTTGAAGAGCGAGTGAAATTTTGATGTCCGGAGTAGTTTCCCTAATTCCATTTGACGTTCGGATAATTTCTCTAACCAGGATTGTTAGTTGGAGAAAATGGATCATTCACGGGATGCTGAAATGCAACGTTTACCTGACCTAGTAGTTAATTGTTTTCTAAGAGAGGACATTTCTCTGAAACATGTGTTGGAGAAAGACAGTTATGACAACCTGAGGCAGAAACTTGATTGATTTGAGCTGGTGCTCGTTCTTTGATTTCTAAAACTTCTAACCTACGCATGATTGTAGCCATCTTTGCTTCAGAGGCTATGTTTGTCTCTAAGGAAAGACCACTAGATTTGGGTTGGGGAATTAATGAAACTCTATCATCACAGTGTTCCTACTGCATGGTTTTCTCGGATAAACTCTCTAAAAAATCCCAAGCTTCATCGGCATTCTTCTTCATGAAATCCCCTTAACACATTGATTCTAAGAAAGTTTTTAAAAAATAATCCAATCCTTCATATATGATTTGGCATAATCGCCATTTTTCAAGACCGTGGTGAGGACATTGGATAAGAAAATCCTTAAATTTATCAAAATACTTCCAGAAAGGCTCTCTCAGGACAATCTTAAAGTTCTGAATGCTGTTTCTAAGCATAACCATTTTGTGGATAGGGAAATTTTTTTTCAGAAATACGGTAACAAATTCATCCCAAGTTGAGATGGAATTTGTGGGTAAGCGATACAGCCATTTCTTGGCCTTGTCCTTAAGATAAAATGGAATAAATCAAAGCTTGATTGCATCCTCAGATAAGTCCCTCATCTTAATCATAAGACAAACTTCTTCAAACTTGGAGATAAAAATATAAGCGTCTTCAGTTTCAATCCCTAAAAATTTCAAAAGCATGTTTATGAAATGCGGTCTAAGCTCAAAATTGGTTCCATTGACATCGGAGAGCTTAATGCAAGACACGATTGCATTCCTAATTAGATAACACACATCTTGAAGAACTGGTGGATTAGGATTTGCCATTTCTTCGAATGGTTCAAAACGGATTAAGCAATTGGTATTATCCCTAATCTAAACTTGCATACACCAAGACAAATTCTTTTTATAAAATTTTTTTTAAAAGAAACCTAACTAAATAAAATTCTAACAAAAACTAAAGTTAGTTTTTTAAGGTAAAAACTAAAAGATAAAAAATGATGAGAAAAAGGAGAATGATAAGGGAAAAAACTAACTAAAATAAATCAAGCAATCACTTGTGTCAATCACTTTAAATTCTAGGGTTAAGCCTAGACTCAACTAGACCAGCTCCTAACCAAAAACTCCTTTGGTGAAAATATCAAAGTTTACTCAGTCAGTTAGCCAGGTGATTATCACATTTTAATTACAAATTTATACCCTCATTACCTATTTTATATGAATAAAGATATTACTAATAATTATTTTTATCTTATTTTGCAGGTTAATAAAGAAATAATGAATAAAAGCCCAAATTACTCAAATCCTCTGATTTTCTACCAATTTTTGAAGCCCAAATATGAAGATAAACGAAGGCTCAAGAAGACCCTAGGATACAAGAGAAATTCGTGAAGAAAAATCAAGAAAAGACAAATTCGGTTGGAAACCAACCGGTTGGCCATCCGACAATAACCGGGACGCAAATGATTTGATCAATGTCTGATTTCTCTTTCTTGGTTGCCAAGTTTGATCCAATGGTTCACATCAACTCTGTTGGGCTATAAATAGAGGGGTAGAGGGAGAGGTTTGAGTGTGAAATATTTTGTAAAAACTCTATTTGGAGAGGAGGGTTACTCTTAATTGAGAAGATCTTCCAAAAATTATAACTTTTGTTACAAAATAAATGAAATTTTTCACCCTTCAGTTTCCTTTCTCTTCTTCTAATCCAAGGACCAAAAGGAGGATTAGATTAAGATCAGGAGTTGGTTTATCTTTTATTTCTTTTTCATTTCTTTTTCATTTCTTGTTCATTTATATGTTTTGTAGTTTAGATTTACTTTCATGCAATTTACTTTCATGCAATGTCTTTAATTCTTGTATTTACTTTCTAGTATAGATTTTTCTTTTCTTTAATTCACTTTGAGGCTAGAACCCTCTAGGGAATTACCCTTTTCTAAGTGTGGAGCTAATATTTGTGGGATTCCTAGAGATTGTTTGAAACTAGCTAACAAATCCAACTTATTCCCATAAGATTGAGATAAGTTAAGTGGATCTACTCTAGATTCCTCATATCTTTAATTAATCCTCTATACTTTACCTTCTTTATTTTTCCTCTTATCCTTGCTTTTCATTTGTTTGTTATTTTCCTTTATTCTTGATTCTTGATTTCATTAATTTTACTTCTCTCTCAATCTCATATTCCCTCCATGTGCATATAATCTCAAACCTAGTTTTGTTATTATGTGCATATAACCACATTCTCAACTTTATTTTCTCCTCTTTTGCACATAATCCAGAACCACTCTCTCTTATCTCTCACAAACCACTTTCACCATGTTTTTCTTTTATTCTTGAATAACTCCTAATTGTCGCGTACATAATCAAACAAAGAACCAAACTTAATTAACTTCCTTCTTCACATTCCTCGTGGGATCGATAATCTTTTATACTATAACTTGATCAAGGTTGTATACTTACAACTTAGAAGGTAATCATTTATTACCCATCAAGTTTTTGGCGCCGTTGCCGGGGAACGGTGCATAAGTAGGATTTTGATTAACTTTGGTTCCTTATTTTGTTTGTTTTTCTTTTATGAAGGAACTTGGAGCTTAAAGATTGAGAGTTGAAGATTCGAGATTGAGGATTTGCCTCCAACAAGGCTTTGCATTGCTTTTGCGTGGGTAACTTCTCTATCTAGTATTTTCGATTCCACCTTTAAATAGTTCACCACATTAGAGACAATTAGAATTTAAAAAATAATAGAGAAATAAAATTCTAACAAAACTAAAGTTAGTTTTTAAGGTAAAAACTAAAAGATAAAAATGATGAGAAAAGGAGAATGATAAGGGAAAACTAACTAAAATAAATCAAGCAATCACTTGTGTCAATCACTTTAAATTCTAGGGTTAAGCCTAGACTCAACTAGACCGACTCCTAACCAAAAACTCCTTTGGTGAAAATATCAAAGTTTACTCAGTTAGCGGTGATTATCACATTTTAATTACAAATTTATACCCTCATTACCTATTTTATATGAATAAAGATATTACTAATAATTATTTTTATCTTATTTTGCGTGTTAATAAAGAAATAATGAATAAAAGCCCAAATTACTCAAATCCTCTGATTTTCTACCAATTTTTGAAGCCCAAATATGAAGATAAACGAAGGCTCAAGAAGACCCTAGGATACAAGAGAAATTCGTGAAGAAAAATCAAGAAAAGACAAATTCGGTTGGAAACCAACCGGTTGGCCATCCGACACAACCGATTGGTTCAAAATGATTTGATCAATGTCTGATTTCTCTTTCTTGGTTGCCAAGTTTGATCCAATGGTTCACATCAACTCTGTTGGGCTATAAATAGAGGGGTAGAGGGAGAGGTTTGAGTGTGAAATATTTTGTAAAAACTCTATTTGGAGAGGAGGGTTACTCTTAATTGAGAAGATCTTCCAAAATTATAACTTTTGTTACAAAATAAATGAAATTTTTCACCCTTCAGTTTCCTTTCTCTTCTTCTAATCCAAGGACCAAAAGGAGGATTAGATTAAGATCGAGTTGGTTTATCTTTTATTTCTTTTTCATTTCTTTTTCATTTCTTTTTCATTTCTTTTTCATTTCTTTTTCATTTCTTTTTCATTTCTTTTTCATTTCTTTTTCATTTCTTTTTCATTTCTTTTTCATTTCTTGTTCATTTATATGTTTTGTAGTTTAGATTTACTTTCATGCAATTTACTTTCATGCAATTTACTTTCATGCAATTTACTTTCATGCAATTTACTTTCATGCAATTTACTTTCATGCAATTTACTTTCATGCAATTTACTTTCATGCAATTTACTTTCATGCAATTTACTTTCATGCAATGTCTTTAATTCTTGTATTTACTTTCTAGTATAGATTTTTCTTTTCTTTAATTCACTTTGAGGCTAGAACCCTCTAGGGAATTACCCTTTTCTAAGTGTGGAGCTAATATTTGTGGGATTCCTAGAGATTGTTTGAAACTAGCTAACAAATCCAACTTATTCCCATAAGATTGAGATAAGTTAAGTGGATCTACTCTAGATTCCTCATATCTTTAATTAATCCTCTATACTTTACCTTCTTTATTTTTCCTCTTATCCTTGCTTTTCATTTGTTTGTTATTTTCCTTTATTCTTGATTCTTGATTTCATTAATTTTACTTCTCTCTCAATCTCATATTCCCTCCATGTGCATATAATCTCAAACCTAGTTTTGTTATTATGTGCATATAATCTCAAACCTAGTTTTGTTATTATGTGCATATAATCTCAAACCTAGTTTTGTTATTATGTGCATATAATCTCAAACCTAGTTTTGTTATTATGTGCATATAATCTCAAACCTAGTTTTGTTATTATGTGCATATAATCTCAAACCTAGTTTTGTTATTATGTGCATATAACCACATTCTCAACTTTATTTTCTCCTCTTTTGCACATAATCCGAACCACTCTCTCTTATCTCTCACAAACCACTTTCACCATGTTTTTCTTTTATTCTTGAATAACTCCTAATTGTCGCACATAATCAAACAAAGAACCAAACTTAATTAACTTCCTTCTTCACATTCCTCGTGGGATCGATAATCTTTTATACTATAACTTGATCAAGGTTGTATACTTACAACTTAGAAGGTAATCATTTATTACCCATCAAGTTTTTGGCCTTAGGTTATCATAACTGTCTGTCTCCATCTCATGTTTCAGAGGAATGTCCTCTTTTAGGACCCGGTCAGCCACTAGGTCAGGTAAACGCTGCATTCCAGCGTCCCGGGAATGTCCATTCTCTCCAACTTACAATCCAGGTTGGAGAAATCACCCAAATCTTGAATGGAACCAGGAAAACTTCTCCAGTAACCAAACTTTCACTCCCTCTTCAAACCATCAATTTCCTAGGGGAAACACATTTCCTTCTCAAAATAATTTCCAATAACCAAATCTGTCATATCAGTCTCCTCATCACACTCCTCCGAATCCTGATCATGAAAAACGTCTTGATGTTTTAGAAAAGGGAATATAAACCATGATTAAGGCTTCTACACAAACCACCAATTTGTTGACTCAAACATCCAACACTTTGAATACCTTTATGCAATCAACCGGACAAATTCTTACTTCTAACACTCAAGCCATAGCTAGATTAGAAACCCAACTTGGACAACTAGCTAGTGCTGTGAGTGAGAGAGAGAAAGGAACATTTTCGAGTCAACCTGTGCCCAACCCGAAGGACACGGGATCAAGTTTAACCTACCAAGCTCAAGTGAATGCAATCCATTCACTACGGTCAGGTAAACAGGTTGATAATCAGGTTAGAATGCCTCCAAGTGAAACCCTTGAACCAGAATAAATTCTCTCTCCTTCTGATGTCTCTACTCAGAAATCACACCCTTCGATGACCCGAACACGAACTGAACCGAGTCTAATTTTGATCGGTTTAAACCGGTTGCTCCTTACTCGATAGACTCGTGCCTAGGAAACACTCCCATCAGGAGGAGAAAATTCTAGAAACTTTCAAGCAGGTTAAGGTCAATATTCCTCTCCTAGATATCATTGATCAAATTCCTTCTTATGTAAAATTTTGAAGGAATTATGTACCAAAAGAGGCAAATAAATGTTCCAAAGAAAGTCTTTCTTGTCGCCAATATCACGATATACTCTCAAAATTGTACCTTTGAAACATAAAGATCCGTGTTGCCCTACCATCTCTTGTGTCATTGGTAATAGTTTCATTGATAAGGCACTCTTAGACTTAGGGCTAGTGTCAATTTGCTCCCATTTTCTGGCCTACCAACAACTGGATGTAGGGAGCTCAAACCAACCGGATGCACCCTACGCTAGTCGATAGATCTGTCAAGATCCCCATGGGTGAAATAACTAATGTTCGATTAAGGTTGGGGATTTTATTTTTCCGTGGATTTTGTAGTTTTGGAAACACACTGCTTCCAATCCCGAAGGACACGGATCAAGTTTAACCTACCAAGCTCAAGTGAATGCAATCCATTCACTACGGTCGTAAACAGTTGATAATCAGGTTAGAATGCCTCCAAGTGAAACCCTTGAACCGAATAAATTCTCTCCTTCGATGTCTCTACTCGAAATCACACCCTTCGATGACCCGAACACGAACTGAACCGAGTCTAATTTTGATCGGTTTAAACCGGTTGCTCCTTACTCGATAGACTCAGGCCTAGGAAACACTCCCATCAGGAGGAGAAAATTCTAGAAACTTTCAAGCAGGTTAAGGTCAATATTCCTCTCCTAGATATCATTGATCAAATTCCTTCTTATGTAAAATTTTTGAAGGAATTATGTACCAAAAAGAGGCAAATAAATGTTCCAAAGAAAGTCTTTCTTGCTGCCAATATCACTGATATACTCTCAAAATTCGTACCTTTGAAACATAAAGATCCAGGTTGCCCTACCATCTCTTGTGTCATTGGTAATAGTTTCATTGATAAGGCACTCTTAGACTTAGGGGCTAGTGTCAATTTGCTCCCATTTTCGGTCTACCAACAACTGGATGTAGGGGAGCTCAAACCAACCAGATGCACCCTACAGTTAGCTGATAGATCTGTCAAGATCCCCATGGGTGAAATAACGAATGTTCTGATTAAGGTTGGGGATTTTATTTTTCCCGTGGATTTTGTAGTTTTGGAAACACAGCCTGTTTCCAATCCCAAAGGACAAATACCTGTTATCTTAGGAAGACCTTTCTTAGCCACTTCTAATGCTCTCATCAACTGTAGAACTGATCAAATGAAGCTGTCCTTTAGAAATTTGACTGCTGATCTCAATATTTTTAATCTAGGAAATCAATCAGATAATCAATCAATGGAAATAAATTACATCCAGGAAAGCTTGATTGAAGAGATAGAAGAAGAAGAGAATAAATCAGACCTTAGTTTTGAGGAAATCTTTCATGAGGAGTCGGAAATCTTAAAAAATCGATTTGGTTTTTCAAAATGAGGAAAGCGTGTTGAATACATGCCTCTTGAATGCAACATTCGAGGAACTCTTTTCGATGAGCTTAGATTTTGAAACAAAGAACCAAAATGTCAAATTTTGTTAATCAAAAATCTAAGTTCAAAATGCATAACACCAATAATACCTACCTTTATTTCTGCAAAAATCATTGGAAACCTTGGAATTTTTAGAATTTAAGCACATCATTGATTATATCATTTTAAAATTCTTTAAATTTCGGTAGAATTTTCAGAATAAGGTAGGATTTAATGTAGAATGTGAGCTTCTCATGTTTCATCTTTTATTCTATATTTTTATTCTTTGTCTCATAATAATAAAAAGAATTTATTCTTTTCTCATGTGAGAGTTTCTTGTTGTTCTTTATTTCGAAAAAACAAAACAAAGAGAGAATAAATTTTGGCTTCACCTCCCTCATTTTAAAGGTATTTGCGAATGTTTATCATTATTCAAGCTAGCCAACAAATGTAAGTGCTTCAATTATTATCTGTTTTACTTAGTGCATAATAGAATTTACATTGAGGACAATGCAAAATTTAGGTGTGGGGCTGGGAATTAGTCATTTTGCTTAGTCAATTTTCCTCTTTTTCTTACCATTTTTATGTCATTTTTCTCTCTTCATTAAAAAAAATAGTCACTTGCCAACTTAATAGAGTTGATTAATAATTGATCTATTTGATAGAATTTAAGTCTTCTAATCCTTATTTAGTTCCATACTCAAGTTTACCTTTTATGATAACTCCAAATAAATTTCTTAAGAAATGATTTTCAAAGTAGTATACTTCACTTAAGTCTTAACTTAGATTTTAAAGTAATGAAATTTTTGCATGTCTAGCTTAGAGTTAAAAATAAATTTTCAAGTTGTCCTAATCTATATATCTTTCAAAATATATACATATACTCATATATAAATATATACGTCATATATATATAATGCAAAAAAAATCTTGAACTCCAATGAGGTTCTATCTTATTAAGCCTAAGTTGATTGAGTAATTAAGCCCAATGAGTATTTTCATACTTAATGACCTAAGCCCACTTGGGTTGGGATCCATTGGCCCAAAACTCTTTAATGGTCACTTAGAAAGCCCGACAAAGTAGAATAAAATCACTATGGAATAAAGATTGTCAATATATATATATATATATATATATATATATATATATATATATATATAATAATTTTATATATATATATATATATATATATATATATATATATATATATATATATATATATATATATATATATATAACAAATATATCTATATATGTATATTTATATATTTTGAAAAATAAATTGATTAAGAGACTTGAATTTTTATTGAAACAAAGAGCTAGCATGTTCTCTTCAAAACTTTTATTTTTCTAAGTTAAAATTGGTTTTGTATAACTATAATGGAAGGATTTTCTTAAGAAAATTATATTCGAGTTATGATAAAAACGTTTTCTTGAGTATTAACCAACTTCAATTGGAATGTTTGAATATATCAAATGAATTAATTATTTCATTAACTTCTTTAAAATGGCAAGTTGACTTAATTTTGTGGGTATATTCACTGCAAACCCTCACGAGACTATAACTCGTCCACTAGGGTAACCTAGGGGTTTAAAGGCTTGTTGTATGCGCTAAATATAACCGCGATTCCTGCGAAAGTGAGTTAGGTTTTGTTTTTATTTTCTTTGCTAGAGGACTAGCAAAAGTTTAGGTGTGGGGTATTTGATTATCACATTTTAATTATAAATTTATACCCTCATTACCTATTTTATATGAATAAAGATATTACTAATAATTGTTTTTATCTTATTTTGCAGGTTAATAAAGAAATAATGAACAAAAGCCCAAATGACTCAAATCTTCTGATTTTCTACCAATTTTTAAAGCCCAAATATGAATACAAACGAAGGCCCAAGAAGACCCTAGGATCCAAGAGAAATTCGCGAAGAAAAATCAAGAAAAGATAAATTCGGTTGGAAACCAACCGGTTGGCCAACCGATTGGCCAACCGATTGGTTCGCAACAGATTTGATCAATGGCTGATTTCTCTTCCTTGGTGGCCAAGTTTGATCCAATGGTTCACATCAACTCCGTTGGGCTATAAATAGAGGGGTAGAGGGAGAGGTTTGAGTGTGAAATATTTTATAAAAACTCTATTTGGAGAGGAGGGTTATTCTTAATTGGGAAGACCTTCCAAAAATTATAACTTTTGTTACACAATAAATGAAATTTTTCACCCCTTCAATTTCCTTTCTCTTCTTCTAATCCAAGGACCAAAAGGAGGATTAGATTAAGATCAGGAGTTGTTGGTTTATCTTTTATTTCTTTTTCATTTCTTTTTCATTTCTTGTTCATTTATAAGTTTTGTAGTTTAGATTTACTTTCATGCAATTTACTTTCATGCAATGTCTTTAATTCTTGTATTTACTTTCTAGTATAGATTTTTCTTTTCTTTAATTCACCTTGAGGCTAGAACCCTCTAGGGAATTACTCTTTTTTAAGTGTGGAGCTAATATTTGTGGGATCCCTAGAGATTGTTTGAAACTAGCTAACAAATCCAACTTATTCCCATAAGATTGAGATAAGCTAAGTGGATCTACTCTAGATTCCTCATATCTTTAATTAATCCTCCATACTTTACCTTCTTTATTTTTCCTCTTATAATTGCTTTTCATTTGTTTATTATTTTTCTTTATTCTTGATTCTTGATTTCATGAATTTTTACTTCTCTCTCAATCTCATATTCCCTCCATGTGCATATAATCTCAAACCTAGTTTTGTTATTATGTGCATATAACCACATTCTCAACTTCATTTTCTCCTCTTTTGCACATAATCCACAACCACTCTCTCTTATCTCTCACAAACCACTTTCACCATATTTTTTTTATTCTTGAATAACTCCTAATTGTCGTGCACATAATCAAACAAAGAACCAAACTTAATTAACTTCCTTCTTCACGTTTCTCGTGGGATCGATAATCTTTTAAACTATAACTTAATCAAGGTTGTATACTTGCAACTTAGGAGTTAATCATTTATTACCCATCACCAGGCAAGGATAGTACTACAGAGAGGTCAAAGACCAATTAAGTACCTCGTTTCTTATGGAGTGCTTTACGCAACCCCTAAACTTTGCCGTAGACACCAACGGATTCAAGTAAAGTTAAATCGGTTCACTTAAGTATTTCTTATTTCTTAATGAGCTCGAATCCTTAAGGGCCAACGTCTAATGAGTTTTATAAGGCTTGTGTTTGTATAGTGAGGAATTAGTGATTTGTGGGCTAAGGAAAGGGTGATGAAATCCCTCACCTTATCTTGATTAGGGGGTTTTTGCCCTTAAGAATATTTTCAAGTGAGTGTCAAATCAAGATGCTCAAATCACTTTGGTGAATTCCTACTATTATATGCAATGCAACCCTAAAAAGTAAAAGCAACTATAAAAGGATGCAAAAATAAAATCTTTTTATTTTTTAATCAAGGTTAACAATCAAACAAATGTGAGAAAGAGAGCTCATGTTTGAATTTATTATCTTGCTAGTAAATATCAAAGTGGAGGGTGAATTTTATTAGGGTTGATAAAAATAAAAAAAATATTTTTTAAATCCTAATTGTCTCTAATTATGAGAAACTAACTAAAGGGTGGAATTGAAAATACTAGAGAGAGGAGTTACCACAAGCAAAAGGGTTCTAGCCTCTTGAAGGCAATTCTTCAATCGTCGATCTCCAATCCTTGATCTTCAAGCTTCAAAGTGGTTCCTTCACAAGAAAACACACAAATTAAAGAATCAAAATAGAAAAATTCTAATAACAAGAACCTTTCCCGGCAATGGCGCCAAAAACTTGATAGGTAAATAAATAGAACCAAAGTTGCAAGTGCACAACTATCAAGTTATAGTATAAAAAGTTATCGATCCCACGAGGAAGGTGTTGTAGGAATTAATCAAAATCGGTTCTTAAATTGTGTGTGACAAAAAAGAGTGATAAAAAGTGATTGTGGAGAGATATGAGAGAGTGGGTGGTGATTATATGCAAATAAAATAAAACTAAATTAAGAAGGGAGAAGAAATTAGAAGAAAATAAGAAACAAATAAAGGAAAATCAAGAATAAAGAGAAAATCAAGAAAGTAAAATGGATGATTCAATTAGAGATATGAGGAATCTAGAATTGAATCCACTAGCCAATTTCACTTATAAAATATGAACTATTCTCTTATTATCACATTTTACTTTAGATTTATTAAGCATAGACTATCAAACCACTTAAGAAAAGAATAACCTATCAAATTATCATCCAAGTAAAATTAATACTCATGAAAAGAACAACAACTGGATAATAATTTTAGAATTCATAAGCATAACCTATTAAACCACTCAAGATAAGCATAGATTATCAAATTTTTCTTCTACCAATTAGTTTTCTAGTTGATTATCCTAAACATGATCATTTTAAGCACAAGAGAGTAATACACAAATTATAAAAGAAATCAAACTAGTTTCATATAATTCTAGAATTCCTACAAGATATTAGTTCCACATTATTAAAACAAAATAAAAACTAGAGAGTATTGAAGAAATAAAAATAAACTAATTACAAAAAGGAAACTAAGAACAAAGAAGTAAAGATCTAAACTATGGACATAAGAATAAATCTAAATTATAAAAGTAAAAGAACATAAAAATAAATCTAACTATGCAAGAAAATAAATCTATAGTACAAAATTAATGCAAGAAAGTAATGTAAGAAATTAAAGACATGAAAGTAAATCTACTCTACAAGGCATCAAAATAAATCTAATCTACTAAAATAATAAAAGAAAATATTGCAAGAAAATAAAAGATAAAAGAGAGAATTTACATTTCAAGAGCGCTTTAGCCTCTTGAAGGAAAATCTTCATCTTGATCTTCATCAAGAAATAAAGAGAAGAAAAGAAAAATACTGAAGAGGTGAAAAAATTCTTTTATTAATTGTAACAAAGTTATAATTTAGAAGGTCTTCTCAATTAAGAGTAACCCTCCTCTCCAAATGGAGTTTTTACCAAAATTTTCACAATCAAACCTCTCACCCTCTACCCCTATTTATAGCCTATAGCAATGAATGAGAACCCTTGGATATTGCTTAGAGATCAAGGATTAAAATCCAGCTTTAAATTTGTTACTGTTAGAAATCAATCGGCTGACCAATCGGTTGACCATCGGTTGGCCGACTGATTGGTTTACGCCAGATTAGTTTTTTGTTTATTTCTTGACCCGATTTCTTCATGGATCCTTGAGCTTTCTTGAGCCTTCTTTTGTCTTCATATTTGGGCTTCAATAAATGGTATAAAATCAGGGAGTTTGAGTCTTTTGGGCTTTTATTCATTAATTCTTTATTAACCTGTAAATTAAGATAAAACATATTATTAATGGTATATTTATTGATATAAAATAGATAATGAGGGTATAAAAATATTATAAAAATGTGATTATCAGGTATCAAATACCTTGAAGCCTACAACAATTCTAAATTGATCATCAATCAGATCAAAGGAGAACATGAGGTCTGCCACAACGACCTTATACCCTACCATGAAGCAACAATGAAGCTTGCCCAGTCATTCGAAGGCTTCTGCATCAGTTATGTAGCCCGCCTCGAGAACACTCGTGCAAATGCTTTGGCATCCCTCGCAGCCACTCTGGCTTTGACTCCCAAGTCTACTAGGCGCATCACAGTGGCTAGTCATCAATTATGCTCCCCGGAGCAAATTCTGGAAGCTAACGAAGTGCATGTCATGACAACTCACTTCGAGGCTAATGATTGGCGTTTTGCGATCATTGATTATGTCTTGCATGAAATACTACCAGATTATTCAAAGCAAGAAATCTCTATCCAAAGAAGAGCTTCACACTTTTTCTATGATTCTGCTATGCAGACTTTGTATCGTCGATCATTGGACAGAGTGCTGCTCTGATGTTTATCACCAAGCGAAGCTCAAGAAGCACTCAAGGAAGCCCATGATGGTACATGTGGAACTCATCAACTAGGTCCTAAACTTCAGGACCGACTTCGTTGTCTTGGCTATTACTGAACAATAATGATAGCAAATGCAGTGGCTTATGCTAAATGCTGTCATGCGTGTCAAGTCCACGCTGATTTTTTTACACCAACCTCCGGAGCATCCAACTATTTTCTTATGGCCATTTAAAATATGGGGTATGGATATCATCGGACCGATTAGTCCACCATCCGCTAAGGGCCATCGATTCATTGTGACCATCACTGATTACTTCTCCAAATGGGCCAAGGTTGTTCTGCTCCGAGAAGTCAAGACATCTCATGTGGTTAAGTTCTTGAAACACCACGTGATTTATTGATTTGGTGTCCCTCGAAGAATTGTCCACGATAATGGTCAGCAGTTCGTCAGTCAATTGTTCTCCAGATTCTACAACAAGTTCAGAATTCAAGATGTGACTTCTACCATATAACCCGGCTACCAACGGTCTAGTCAAGCTTTTAATAAGACCATTATCAAACTTCAAGAAGTTTATCTCCTCCAATAAATGAGATTGGGACGAAACTTCGGAGAGTGTTTATAGGCGATCGAACAATAGTCCACACTCCCACTAGCTCCACGCTTTTACCCTACCATGAAGCAACAATGAAGCTTGCCCACCATTCAAGGCTTCAGATCGCTTATGTAGCCCTACCGAGAACACTCGTGCAAATGCTTTGGCATCCCTCGCAGCCACTCTGGCTTTGACTCCCAAGTCTACTAGGCGCATCACAGTGGCTAGTCATCAATTATGCTCCCCGGAGCAAATTCTGGAAGCTAACGAAGTGCATGTCATGACAACTCACTTCGAGGCTAATGATTGGCGTTTTGCGATCATTGATTATGTCTTGCATGAAATACTACCAGATTATTCAAAGCAAGAAATCTCTATCCAAAGAAGAGCTTCACACTTTTTCTATGATTCTGCTATGCAGACTTTGTATCGTCGATCATTGGACAGAGTGCTGCTCTGATGTTTATCACCAAGCGAAGCTCAAGAAGCACTCAAGGAAGCCCATGATGGTACATGTGGAACTCATCAACTAGGTCCTAAACTTCAGGACCGACTTCGTTGTCTTGGCTATTACCGAACAATAATGATAGCAAATGCGTATGGCTTATGCCGCATGCGTGTCAAGTCCACGCTGATTTTTACACCAACCTCCGGAGCATCCAACTATTTTCTTATGGCCATTTAAAATATGGGGTATGGATATCATCGGACCGATTAGTCCACCATCCGCTAAGGGCCATCGATTCATTGTGACCATCACTGATTACTTCTCCAAATGGGCCAAGGTTGTTCTGCTCCGAGAAGTCAAGACATCTCATGTGGTTAAGTTCTTGAAACACCACGTGATTTATTGATTTGGTGTCCCTCGAAGAATTGTCCACGATAATGGTCAGCAGTTCGTCAGTCAATTGTTCTCCAGATTCTACAACAAGTTCAGAATTCAAGATGTGACTTCTACGCCATATAACCCGGCTACCAACGGTCTAGCTGAAGCTTTTAATAAGACCATTATCAAACTTCTGAAGAAGTTTATCTCCTCCAATAAATGAGATTGGGACGAGAAACTCGGAGAGTGTTTATAGGCGTATCGAACAATAGTCCACACTCCCACTAGCTCCACGCTTTTCGCCTTGTCATACGGATGCAAAGCTGTGATACCATTCGAGATTCAGATGTCGTTATTAAGAATCGCTCTTGCTAAAAAGATCACGACTGAAGAACATCATCAGAAGTGGCTCTAAGAACTAGTGTCGCTAGATGAATTGAGACTCCAAGCTCAGCAACGAATCGAGATCTAGTAGTCACGGATCTCAAGAGCTTTCAACTAGAGAGTCAGAGAATGATCATTCAAAGAAGGCGACCTGGTATTAGCCGTTCGTCAACCCATGGTCATGGCACACAATACTAAGGGTAAATTCCAACCCAAATGGGAAGGTCCATTTATAGTAGAGACAGTCTACTCAAATGGAGCATATCACCTAATTGATCAAAATGACAATAGGCTCATGGCGACAGTCAACGAGAAATTTCTCAAGAAATATTACCATTGATCCCGGCCAATTTCATCTCCCCACAGCGATTTGGGTCACGTTTAAGTTTTCACCTCTGACCATGAGAATAAATTCTCAACTTATATTGTTGACCATCTTGATCTTATTTCCCAATTAAAATCCCCAGCAAGTCATCAAGTTAACTCCACACCTCTGTTTGACTCCAAATGTATTACCACCGTCATGTTAACATTGCATCTCTGAACGGTTTGCACCCTGATGATCTGACCGGTTAACATTACACCTTTGCCGGACCATTTCCTCGACCGGTTAACATTACACCTCTGTCGACATGTCCTTTTGGATTTAACCGGTTAACATTACACCTCTGTCAATCCATCCTTGCCAAAAATTGATTAGTTAACATCACACTTCCATCGATTTCCTACTGTTAAGTTAACGGTACACTTCCAAACTGTAGTCATCCTTCGGACTCTTTTGAACCCGATCGGTTAACATTACACCTCTGTTAGAAGTTCTATTTGATACGTTAACATTACACCTCTGTCAAATACCCTTTATACTATCTTGTTAACATTACACCTCTGAACAGTACCAATTCAATCAAACTTGATATATTAACACTACACCTCTATCAGTTTGATTCAATCATTTTCCTCCCCAACAAAGATATCAATACGATACGTTAACATTACACCTCTATCGTATACATATCAAAATAGCAAAAGTTCTTTTATTATTGAAAGAGCTAATTTATTATAAAAATTCTAAAAGAAATACGGATAAAAAGATTGTATTCGAGCAATACATGCGGCTATCCTGGAATCCCTAGCTTCAAGAGCATTTTTCTGGGCGCTCTCCCTCAAAGTCCTGGGATCAATAGGAGCAGCTTAGACTCTAACAGCCTCCAGCCTGGTCATCTCGGCCTGAAGTTGAGCAGCCTTGAGATCCCACTCCCTAGCCAACTCAGCCGACTTGAATTCAAGCTCCTCCTTCTGCTGTTGAGCTGCTTCTAACTGAGCTCGAGCTGCAGCAATGGCCGCCTTGGCCTCATCGATGGTGGTTTCCCTCTCTAGAATGGCCTTGTTAAGCTCCACCTGATTACCATCAATAAATGCAAGGCTATCATTCAGTTCTTGAAGCCTCCTATTTATCTGCTCCATCTCCTCGTGAGCGGACTCTTCAACCTTACGGTGCTTCACTGAGAGCTGACGAAATTTGAGTTCGGCAATGCCATCAACATCAGCTGCACGAAGCTATTGGAACTCTTGAAATTGAAGCTCAACCTCATCAATCATCTTCTTGAATGGCTCAGTATGTACGGTTCCCGCAATCGATGTCAAAAGACCAAGTTGATTCCAATACAAAGCAAGAGTGCGAGCATATAAGCCTTTCTGAGTAGCCAAAGCAGATTCGACACTTCAGTTGAATAGCTTCATCAAGCTCTCAATCAGAATTTGAATATCCAACTCAATCAAATTATCTAAGTCATGAGGTTGTGGAATTTCTGCACGACTTGAAGGACCCGCTCCAGTTGAGACCACCAATGCATCCATTATTGTTGAAGAAGTGGTTGGCGGGACTTGCACTTGTTCAACATTTGATAAGAGGGATGGTGCAAGCGTGGTCAACACGCTGGAGACATCCATTGTGGTAGAAACCACAGATGCCACCTCTGCCGACAGAGCAACGATTCTCACAAGCAATGCCATAGTCATCGGCACGTCTGTGGGCACAATCTTAGTACTAGTAGTTGCGATCTATGGCTCATCAGATGTATCTGTTACTCTGATAGAATCATCTTTAAGTTGAGGCTTAGAACTCGGCAGAACTGTTCTTCCAACTCCTGTTGGAATCGAAAAAACTGATGCATTGTTATCTTCATCAGATGACTCAAGAATAATCAATCTGCGCCACGCTGCTGAGACGGGTGCAGGTGCAGGACTTGTTACTACATCGATGGTCGGCTCAGGCTCAAGAGCACCAGAAGCACCATCAAAATCAATCGTTGGCTCAAAATCGCCACTAGCAGGAACAGATATAGGAGCCGCTTCACTTCCGGTCTCCAATCCAAGTTCATCATCTGCCAAAGGGATAGACAAAGTGTTAGTTATCAAAGCAAAGAAGTTACGCAAGATCAGTCAGAGAAAAGCATACCTGGCATAAAAGAAGAGCCGCCTGCATCGCCCTCAAAGCCCGCATCATTAGGCTCGGTTACATAGGTGTCAGTTTCAGCTTTGTAATCCACCTTCTCCTCATCATCTGGATCTTCTTGATCAAGGGGAATGGGCTATTTTCCCGCATATAAGAAGCGCACGTCAGCCAAGTGCACTTCAAATGACTTAATGCAAAGATATAAGTGAATCCCACCTGAAGGCTCAGCTACAAGTTCCCGTGTCAGAATCACAGGAAACTCTTCACTGATCCTTAAAGAGCCTCCAGGCACATGCTCAGGGTCTGAAGGCACTAAACGGTTTTTCTTTGAAGGTGGCTGTGGGAGACGGGCTTGCAATAACCTCTTTCCCCGATTCCTCCTTCCTCAGCCAAGTGCTCCTCGGGAAACCGCGGATTCAAACGGTTCCCGGATGCTAACACCAATTGGCCTTTGATGAGTAGGTTGCTCACTTGGTGCCTCCCAATCTTCATCTTTTGGTACGCCTTCTACTAGAAAGCCTTGAAGTCTAGAAACTCTACTCTTTGAACCTTTTCTAGACAACTCCCTATATTTTTGGGTGATCCATCGTAAACTGATTTTGTTCACCTGAAAATCAGGATTGGGGACGATCACTCTGCTATACCACTTGTAGAATCCTAATATCATGTAACAGTTAGGCACGTGATGGGGGAGTGTGAATCTGGCCCCTGTAGCCCCGGTGGTTAAATAATACTGAGCACGAGCACCGTCCACCAAGCTCCCCGTGCACAATGATTATCACATTTTAATTACATTTTTATACCCTCATTACCTATTTTATATGAATAAAGATATCACTAATAATCGTTTTTTATCTTAATTTGTAGGTTAATGAAGAATTAATGAATAAGAGCCCAAATGACTCAAATTCTCTGAATTTCTACCAATTTTTGAAGCCCAAATCTGAAGACAAACGAAGGGCCAAGATACCAAGGGGATCAAAGAAGAATTCGTGCAAAAATATCAAGAAAAGATAAAATCCGTTGGAAACTAATCGGTTGACCAACGGTTGTAACGGTTGGCTAACCGGTTGGCCAATCGACAACCGATCGGTTCTTGCAATTCAATTAATTGTTGATTTCTCTTCCTTGGTGGCCAAGTTTGATCCAATGGTTCACATCCACTCCGTTGGGCTATAAATAGGGGTGAATTCTGAGGGTTTAGGGTGTGAAATATTTTGTAAAAACTCCATTTGGAGAGGAGGGTTACTCTTAATTGAGAAGACCTTCCAAAATTGTAACTTTTGTTACACAATAAATGAAATTTTTCACCTTCAATTTCCTTTCTCTTCTTCTAATCCAAGGACCAAAAGGAGGATTAGATTAAGATCAGGAGTTGTTGGTTTTCCTTTTATTTCTTCTTTTTCTTTCTTGTTCATTTAATTGCTTTGTAGCTTAGATTTACTTTCATGCAATTTAATTTCATGCAATTTACTTTCATGCAATTTACTTTCATGCAATATATTTAATTCTTGTATTTACTTTCTAGAATAGATTTTTCTTTCCTTTAATTCACCTTGAGGCTAGAACCCTCTAGGGAATTACCCCTTTTCTAAGTGTGGAGCTAATACTTGTGGGATCCCTAGAGATTGTTTGAAACTAGCTAACAAATCCAACTCATTCTTGTGAGATTGAGATAAGCTAAGTGGATCTACTCTAGATTCCTCATATCTTTAATTAATCCTCCATACTTTACATTCTTAATTTTCCTCTTATCCTTATTTTTCATTTGTTGTCTTTTCCTCTCTTAATTTCTTTTTCTTTTATTTACACAAATCACAATCACCCTCCTTCTCTCACACTCATTTTCTTTTATTTTCACTTTACCACTTCCATCTTTAAACCCCTCACACTCATTTCTTCCTCGTTTTATCACACACATTTTCTAAATCTCTCCACTCTCATTTCTTCCTCGTTTTATTCGCATAATCCACAATCCACTCTCTTATCTCTCACGAACCACTTTCACCATTTTCTCACTTTCATTTTATTTGAATAACTCCTAATTGTCATGCATAATTTGAGAACCAAAACTTGAACAAAACTCTTCCTACTTCCCGTTCCTCGTGGGATCGATAATCTTAAATACTATAACTTGATAAAGATTGTATACTTGCAACTAAGGTAATCACTCAAAATTTACCCATCAAGTTTTGGCCGTTCTTAGAGGCGGTGCATAAGTAGGATTTTGATTAATTTTGGTTCCTTAACTTGTGTGTTTTTCTTTTGTGAAGGAATTTGGAACTTGAAGATTAAGAGTTGAAGAATCATGATTGAAGATTTGCCTCCAACGAGGCTTTGGATAGCGATTGCGTGGGTAACTCTTCTTTCTAGCATTCTCAATTCCACCCTTTAGATGGTTCATTCACATTAGAGACAATTAGGATAAAAATATTTAAAAATAAAATTTTTTTTTTTTACCTTGTCGACCCTAATAAACTTCATTTCTTTGATTGTTGACCATAATAAAAAATAAAAAGATTTTTGTTTTTGCATCCTTTTTAGTTGCTTTTAATTCCTAGGGTTGCATTTCATATAATAGTAGGAATTCACCAAGTGATTTGAGCATCTTGATTTGGCACACACTTGAAAATATCTTAAGGGCAAAATCCATTAATCAAGATAAGGTGAGGGATTTCATCACCCTTTCCTTAGCCCAAAAATCACTAATTCCTCACTACACATACCCAAGTCTCTTAAAATTGATTAGACGTTGGCCCCTAAGGATTCGAGCTGATTAAGGAATAAAAAATCCTTAAGTGAACCGGTCCAAGTTTATTTGGATTAATTGGTGTCTAAGGCAAGGTTTAGGGGTTGCGTAAGGCGCTCCGCAAGGAAAGAGGTACTTAATTGATCTTTGATCTCCCTCTAGTACTATCCTTACCTGGCTAATTACCCAAGTAAATTTTGATCTTTTCATTAAGAGAATTTTTGGTTAGGAGCTGGTCTAAGTCAAGTTTAGGCTTAACCCTAGAGTTAGGGTGATTGAAAAGTGATTGCCTTGATTTGTTTTTAGTTAGTTTTTCCTTATTCTTTTTTTTTTCTCATCATCTTCTTAACTTTTTCTCTTGTCCTTTTTCAAAAAAAAAAAATGATTTTGGTGTATGCAAACTTGGGTTAGGGATAATACAAATCGTTTAATTCGTTTTGATCCATCTCTTGAACCAAACGAAATGGCCAATACCAACCCACCTGTTCTTCAAGATGTTTGTTACCCCACTAGAAATGCAATCCCCTCTTGCATAAAATTCCCCGAGGTCAATGGAGCAAATTTCGAACTTAGACCGCATTTTATTAACATGCTTCCCAAATTCCTAGGAGTAGAAGCCGAAGACGCTTACATTTTCATCTCCGAATTTGAAGAAATTTGCCTCATGATCAAGATGAGGGACTTAACCGAAGATGCGATCAAACTTCGATTTATTCCATTTGCCCTTAAGGACAAAGCAAAAAAATGGCTGTATAGCTTGCCCACAGATTCCATCTCAACTTGGGGTGAATTTGTAACAGTTTTTCTGAAAAAATTCTTTCCTATCCACAAAACGGTCAAGCTTAGAAACAGCATTCAAAATTTTAAAATTGTCCCGGGAGAACCTTTTTGAAAGTATTTTGACAAATTCAAAGATCTTCTTATCCAATGTCCTCACCATGGTCTTGAAAAGTGGCGATTATGCCAAATCATTTATGAAGGATTGGATTATTCTTCAAAAACTTCCTTAGAGTCAATGTGTCAAGGGGATTTCATGAAGAAAAATATCGATGAAGCTTGGGACTTTTTAGAGAGTTTATTCGAGAAAACCATGCAGTGGGAACATTGTGATGACCGTGTTTCATCAGTTTCCCAACCCAAAACCAGTGATCTTTCCTTAGAAACGAACATAGCCTCTGAAGCAAAGATGGCTACAATCATGTGTAGGTTAGAAGCTTTAGAAGTCAAAGAACGAGCTCCAGCTCAAATCAACCAAGTTTCTGCCTCAGGTTGTCATAACTGTCTGTCTCCATCTCATGTTTCAGAGGAATGTTCTCTTTTAGGATCCGGTCAGCCACTAGGTCAGATAAACGCTGCATTCCAGCATCCGGTGAATGATCCATTTTCTCCAACCTACAATCCAGGTTGGATAAATCATCCAAATTTTGCATGGAACCAGGGAAACTACTCCGGAAATTAAAATTTCACTCCCTCTTCAAACCAACATTTCCTAGGGGAAACACAGTTCCTCTCAATTTTCAACAACCAAATCTATCATTTCAAAATCAGTCTCCTCATTACCAATCTGCAAATTACACTCCTCAAATTGCTGATCATGATAAACGTCTTAATGTTTTGGAAAAGGGTCTAGAAACTTTGATTAAAACCTCTACACAGACCACAAACTTGCTGACTCAAACATCAAACACGTTGAATTCCTTCATGCAATCAACTGGGCAAATCCTCACTTCCAACACACAAGCCATTGCTAGGTTAGAAATCCAACTTGGTCAACTAGCTAATGCCATGAGTGAGAGAGAGAAAGGAACTTTTCCGAGTCAACCCGTGCCCAACCCGAAGGACACGGGATCAAGTTCAACCTACCAAGCTGAAGTGAATGCAATCCATTCACTACGGTTAGGTAGACAGGTCGATAATCAGGTTAGAATGCCTCCAAGTGAAACCCTTGTACCAAAACAAATTCTCTCTCCTTCTGATGTCTCTACTCAGAAATCACACCCTTCTGATGACCCAGAACACGAACGGAACGAGTCTAATTTTGATCGGTTTAAACCAGGTTGCTCCTTACAGGATAGACTCGGGCCTAGGAAGCACTCCTCTCAGAGGAGAAAATTCTAGAGACTTTCAAGTGTTAAGGTCAACATTCCTCTTTAGATGTCATTGAACAAATTCCTTCTTATGCCAAATTTTAAAGGAATTATGTACCAAAAGAGGCAAATAAATGTTCCAAAGAAAGTCTTTCTCGCCAATATCGCTGAAGTCCTCTCAAAGTCCGTACCATTGAAACATAAGGATCCAGTTGTCCTACCATCCCATGTATCATTGGTAATACTAAATATCGATAAAGGCTTTTAGACTTAGGGGCGGTGTCAACTTGCTTCCAGATTCGATCTACCAACAACTAGGTGTCGGGAACTCAAGCCAACTAGATGCACACTTCAGTTAGGCGATAGATCTTTTAAGATCCCTATGGGTGAAATAATGATGTATTGATAAAGGTTGGAGACTTTATTTTTCTGTTGATTTCAGAGTCCCGAAACGCAACCCGCTTCCAATTCCAAAGGACGATACCCGTGATCTTAGGAAGACCGTTTTAGCCACTTCTAATGCTCTCATCAACTGTAGAACTGGTCACATGAAGTCGTCTTTTGGGAATCATTGCTGAACTTAATATTTTCAATCCAGAAATAATATTGATAATCGCCTTTCAAATCAATTACATCCAAGAAAGTTCAACAGTAGAGAATGAATCGACTGAAGTTTTGTGGAAATTTTGGTGAGGAGTCAGAATTTTAGCGACCTCGGGTTTGATTTTTAAGAACAAGGAAACCGTGTCAAATACATGCATTTGTAATTTAACTTTTGAAGAACTCTTTTCGATGAGCTTAGATTTTTGAAACAAAGAATCAAAATGCCAAATTTTTATTAATCAAAAATCTAAGTTCAAAATGTATAACACTAATAATACCTACCTTTATTTGCTGCAAAAATCATTGAAAACCTTGGAATTTTTAGAATATGAGAACATCATTGATTATATCATATTAAAATTCTTTAAATTTCGGGTAGAATTTTCAGCAATAAGGTAGGATTTAATGTAGAATGTGAGCTTTTCATGTTTCATCTTTTATTCTATATTTTTATTTTTGTCTCATAATAATAAAAAGAATTTATTCTTCTCTCATGTGAGAGTTTCTTATTGTTCTTTATTTCAAAAAAAAAAAGAAAAAAAGAGAGAGAATAAATTTTGGCTTCACCCCTCATCTTAAAGGTATTTGCAGATTTTTTTTTCAAAGCTAGCCTAATAAATATAAGTGCTTCAATTATTATCTGTTTTACCTTGTGCATATTAGAATTTGCATTGAGGACAATGCAAAATTTAGGTGTGGGGTGGGGATTAGTTATTTTATCTTTATCTTAGTTATTTTTTCCTTTTTTTCTTACCATTTTTTCTTTTTATGTCATTTTTTTTCTCTTTTCATAAAAAAAAATAGTCACTTGGCAACTTAATAGAGTTGATTAATAATTGATCTATTTGATAAAATTTAAGTCTTCTAATCCTTAGTTAGTTCTATACTCAAGTTTACCTTTTATGATAACTCCAAATAAATTTCTTAAGAAATAATTTTCAAAGTAGTATACTTTACTTAAGTTTTAACTTAGATTTTTAATTAAAGTAATGTAATTTTTGCATACCTAACTTAGAGTTGAAAATAATCAAGTTGACTTGATCCAAATATTGTTTAGAATATATATACATATACACATATATATATTATACTAACTTAAAAAAAAAAGAAGAAAAATTTCTCTTAAAATCATTGGTGGTTCTATTTTACTAAGCCTAAGTTGACTGAGTAATTAAGCCCGAGGAGTATTTCTATGCTTAATGACCTAAGCCCAATTGGGTTGGGATTCATTGGCCCAAAACTCACTAAATGGTCACTTAGAAAGCCCGATTAAAAAGAACAAAACCACCAAGGAATAAAGAGTAAAAAAACAAAATTTCATACTAACCATGTTTTTATATATAGTTATATTTGTATATGTTCTTGAAGAATTAGATGGATAAAAAGACTTGAAGTTTGTTTAAAACAAAGACTTAACATGTTCTTTTCAAAACTTTTAAATTAAAATTTTGAGTTAAACTTGATTTTGTATAACTATAATGGAAGGATTTTCTTAAGAAAATTACATTGGAGTTATGATAAAAATATTTTCTTGAGTATTAACCAACTTCAATTGGAATATTTAAAGATATCAAATGAATTAATTATTTCATTAACTTCTTTAAATTGGCAAGTTGATGAATTTTGTTGGTATATTCACTGTAAACCCTCACGAGACTACAACTCGTCCACTAGGGTAACCTAGGGGTTTAAAGGCTTGTTGTATCGCTAAATATAACCGATTCTCTGAAAGTGAGTTAGGTTTTCTTTTGATTTTCTTTGCTAGAGGACTAGCAAAAGTTTAGGTGTGGGGGTATTTGATTATCACATTTTAATTATATTTTTATACCCTCATTACCTATTTTATATGAATAAAGATATCACTAATAATCGTTTTTTATCTTAATTTGCAGGTTAATGAAGTATTAATGAATAAGAGCCCAAATAACTCAAATTCTCTGAATTTCTACCAATTTTTGAAGCCCAAATCTGAAGACAAACGAAGGCCCAAGATACCAAGGGGATCCAAGAAAAATTCGTGCAAAAATATCAAGAAAAGACAAAATCCGTTGGAAACCAATCGGTTGGCCAACCGGTTGGCCAACAACAATCCCCGATTTAGATTCCTGACAAAAAGCTGGTCATATCCGAACTGACGAGCGAATTGACAAGGCAAGTATGGCTCGATATAGCACTTAGTTCCATTTAGCCTAGCAATGGGATAGCCAGGCCTGATGTTGACCAACCAGTTGAAGCACCCGCTGGATAAGCAAGTAAATCCTTTAGTACCTGCACCGTCTTTAAATTCATCTCCGGGGTTGGTACCATCAATCTCAGGAAAACAACAATGGAGGCGGTAATGATCTTTGTTTTGAAGAATTTAACGAATCCCTGTAAGGTACTTGATGATCCATTTCGAGTGCTCACACCTCTAAAGTAATGAGACGCCATCTCCACTTAAAGCAGCAGCCGACATCAACGAGGAGCAGTGCAAAGTGTACCAAATCACCAGATATGTGTATGGTAACTTCACTCTAGGGTTTGAGACCCGATCTCTCAGACTATTATCCTCTTAGTTCAGGTACTCGGTAGCCAATTCTCTTAGCCCATGATGTATGCAACTGACCAATGCCGGAAGAAGGGCCAAGTTATACCTAGTGGCGAGCATCACAGCAGAGAATAACACTTTTATGGAAATGCGGTCTTTCGGCCGGGAAGGCACAATGCAACCCTTCAACCAGATCGAAAGACATCTTGTAAGCAGAGCCAACTTAGATATTGGTTCCTTAGCTTGATGGTGGAAACTCTCAAATTTATCCCCTGCGTGAAATCCACATTCATCCGATTCGGCAGTATGAAGTACTTGACCCTCATTGAAAATTTGGGTCCCAACTTCAGTCTCAGTCGCTGGATGGATTGAATCGACAGTCCCCTTCTTACTAACATTGGGGAATAGATATTCGGCCCAAGGGACACTAGTAACAGTGGAATCATGTCAGCGTTCACGACGACCCTTTGGTAGATAAGGAAGTGGCAGACTGACTCCCGGAACATTTCTCCAACATGGACGGTCTCTCTATAAGCGTTCAGCTCTGTATTGGTTGGGAAAAACTCTTTGTATGGACGGTCTCCCATCGATAGTCGTGACACTTTAAATATTTCGTGCAAAGCGATCCTGATTTAGCCCACAGGAGTAGAGAAGGTGTCAATGTCAATATTATACAGCTCCAAAATGCTGTACAACACCGACGCACAAATCTCCACGCTGTATTTTGAGGCTCTCACTACAAAATAGAGCCCCAGTCTTCTCAAGCTCCCCTCAAAAGTGACGAGAGCGTAATCCACTAGACGGGTCCACCACTAGATATCCATTGATCTTATCGAACCAGGGAATGTAGTATCCCCATCAGGGTACTATACATCGGTCTTTGCAAGTTTATTCCCGAATATGTTCGGACTATAGGAACTTCATTAACATGGGCATCCTCATGAACAAAGCCTGGACGCAAACCTATGATGTTGACCCTATAGAGTCCTTCCTGACAGAAGCCACCGTCGTACTTCAAAGAGCCCACCTTTACACTGTCTTCTTTGTTGGTAAGGGTGAAATGCATTAGGCGAGGCGGCGAGATCTGCAAGTATGTAAAGGATACTTGACGTTCTATCACCGGCAGATAGTAGCGGCGATCTCCTTGTGTATAATACCAGTGCTCCTTCAGCCAATTAAATATGGAGGTGTCATTGGGATTACTGTCTCCAAACAACAAGAGAGGCTTCCCTGACATATCCTCTTTGGGAATGGAGAACTTGGCATCTGTGATCATCTCCCTCAGAATTCGATAGTTCCCTAATTAGATTGTGTCAATCTGTTCTTGGCTACTACCCTCTAGTTATAGAGGGATGTGCCCGTCAAAAGCATGCCTTACTTCAGAGCCATGAGTCCCATCATGCCCAAAGTAGTTTTGACGATCGACAGGCTCCTTCGATAAGCAAACTGTACAAAAGGATGCGAAAACAAGTTAGAAGATGGTGTGTCGACTACACACCAACTCAACCCTGACATACCAACTTCTCATCTCGAAGGTCGAGATGAAAGGCGTTGCTTCTCGTCTCCCTCAAGGGTCGAGACAAAAGGCGTCACTTTTCATCCCCCTCAAAGGTCAAGATGAAAGATGGTGATTGGCGAATCTCGCTCAATTAAAGGTCATTCAATCAGACTGGCGAACCTCGCTCAAGCGAAGGTCGCTCAAATTAGATTGGCGAATCTCCCTCATGCGAAGGTCGCTCAAACTAAATCACGGCCCCCACCCAAATAAAGTTTCCTCCATAAGCCCGAAAGGCTAACAGCAACAAGTTTTGCCTGAGAAGCAAAGCTTGCCGCATCAAGCGCCATTGATGGACGCTGACAGAGCTTCGTTGCTATCGAAAAAAGCTCGCCGATAAGACCACGAGTGGTCATAAAAATCATGCCTTTGGCAGCGAATAAATTTTAAGTGCCCAAAGGCACTATTTGAAGCTTGATTGGGGCTGTATTTGGTGGATCCGAAGATCACCATGGATGGGTTCAAAACTTACCCACAGCCATCTCCAACCGCTGGCATGGCATCAGTTCTTGGTTGGCACGGCCCTCTATAAGCCGCTCACCAGTATTGGTTGGGAAAACTCTTTGTATGGACGGTCTCCCATCGATAGTCGTGACACTTTAAATATTTCGCAAAGCGATCCGATGAAGCCCACGTGAGTAGAGAAGGTGTCAATGTCAATATTATACACTCCAAAATGTCAGACAACACCGACGCACAAATCTCCACGCCAGTATTTTGAGGCTCTCACTACAAAATAGAGCCCCAGTTTCTCAAGCTCCCCTCAAAAGTGACGAGAGCGTAATCCACTAGACGGGTCCACCACTAGATATCCATTGATCTTATCGAACCAGGGAATGTAGTATCCCCATCAGGGTACTATACATCGGTCTTTGCAAGTTTATTCCCGAATATGTTCGGACTATAGGAACTTCATTAACATGGGCATCCTCATGAACAAAGCCTGGACGCAAACCTATGATGTTGACCCTATAGAGTCCTTCCTGACAGAAGCCACCGTCGTACTTCAAAGAGCCCACCTTTACACTGTCTTCTTTGTTGGTAAGGGTGAAATGCATTAGGCGAGGCACGGCGAGATGCTGCAAGTATGTAAAGGATACTTGACGTTCTATCACCGGCAGATAGTAGCGGCGATCTCCTTGTGTATAATACCAGTGCTCCTTCAGCCAATTAAATATGGAGGTGTCATTGGGATTACTGTCTCCAAACAACAAGAGAGGCTTCCCTGACATATCCTCTTTGGGAATGGAGAACTTGGCATCTGTGATCATCTCCCTCAGAATTCGATAGTTCCCTAATTAGATTGTGTCAATCTGTTCTTGGCTACTACCCTCTAGTTATAGAGGGATGTGCCCGCCAAAAGCATGCCTTACTTGAGCCATGAGTCCCATCATGCCCAAAGTAGTTTTGACGATCGAGTGCTCCTTCGATAAGCAACCGCATAAAAGGATGCGAAAACAAGTTAGAAGATGGTGTGTCGACTACACACCAACTCAACCCCGACATACCAACTTCTCATCTCAAGGTCGAGATGAAAGCGTTACTTCGTCTCCCTCAAGGGTCGACAAAGGCGCCACTTTTCATCCCCTCAAAGGTCAAGATGAAAGATGGTGATTGGCTAATCTCGCCAATTAAAGGTCATTCAATCGGATGGCGAACCTCGCCAGCGAAGGTCGCTCAAATTAGATTGGCGAATCTCCCTCATGCGAAGGTCGCTCAAACTAAATCACGGCCCCCACCCAAATAAAGTTTCCTCCATAAGCCCGAAAGGCTAACAGCAACAAGTTTTGCCTGAGAAGCAAAGCTTGCCGCATCAAGCGCCATTGATGGACGCTGACAGAGCTTCGTTGCTATCGAAAAAAGCTCGCCGATAAGACCACGAGTGGTCATAAAAATCATGCCTTTGGCAGCGAATAAATTTTAAGTGCCCAAAGGCACTATTTGAAGCCTGATTGGGGCTGTATTTGGTGGATCCGAAGATCACCATGGATGGGTTCAAAACTTACCCACAGCCATCTCCAACTGCGCTGGCATGGCATCAGTTCTTGGTTGGCAAGGCCCCCTAGTAGCACCTCTTTCTCTTGAGATTGCATGATGATGGGTAATTTTGAGTGATTACCTTAGTTGCAAGTATACAACCCTTATCAAGTTATAGTATAAAAGATTATCGATCCCACGAGGAACGGGAAAGTAGGAGGAGTTTTGCTCAAGTCTTGGTTCTCAAATTATGCGCGACAATTAGGAGTTTATTCAAATAAAACTAAAGTGAGAGAATGGTGAAAGTGGATGTGGAGAGGTTAGAGAGAGTGGATGTGGATTATGTGCAAAAGAGGAGAAAATGAAGTTGAGAGTGTGGTTGTGGTTATATGCACATAATAACAAAACTAGGTTTGAGATTATATGCACATGGAGGGAAAATGAGATTTAGAGAAAATAAGTGCAAAATAAAAGAAAGCAAGATTGAGAGAGAGAGTAAAGGAAAATCAAAATAAAAAATAAAGGAAAATAACAAACAAATGGAAAATAAGGATAAGTGCAAAATCAAGAATGTAAAGTATGGAGGATTAATTAAAGATATGAGGAATCTAGAGTAGATCCACTTAGCTTATCTCAATCTCATGAAAATGAGTTGGATTTGTTAGCTAGTTTCAAACAATCTCTAGGGATCCCACAAATATTGGCTCCACACTTAGAAAAGGGTAATTCCCAAGAGGGTTCTAGCCTCAAGGTGAATTAAAGAAAAGGAAAATCTATTCTAGAAAGTAAATACAAGAATTAAATACATTGCATGAAAGTAAATTGCATGAAAGTAAATTGCATGAAAGTAAATTGCATGAAATTAAATTGCATGAAAGTAAATCTAAGCTACAAAGCAATAAATGAACAAGAAAGAAAATGAAAAAGAAATAAAATAGAAACCAACAACTCCTCGATCTTAATCTAATCCTCCTTTGGTCCTTGGATTAGAAGAAGAGAAAGGAAATTGAAGGGGTGAAAATTTCATTTATTGTGTAACAAAGTTACAATTTTGGAAGGTCTTCAATTAAGAGTGACCCTCCTCTCCAAATGGAGTTTTTACAAAATATTTCACACTCAAAACACTCACCTTCACCCTTATTTATAGCCCAACGGAGTTGATGTGAACCATTGGATCAAACCTAGCCAAAAGGAAGAGAAATCCACCATTAATCTGAATTGGGAACCGATCGGTTGGCCGATCGGTTAGCCAACCGTTAGCTAACCGGTTGGCCAACCGGTTGGTCAACCGATTGGTTCCCAACCTAATTTGTCTTTTCTTGATTTTTCTTCACGAATTTCTCTTGGATCAATTTGGTATCTTGGGCCTTGGTTTGTCTTCAGATTTGGGCTTCAAATATTGGTAGAAATTCAGAGAATTTAAGTCATTTGGGCTTTTATTCATTATTTCTTTATTAGCCTGCAAAATAAGATAAAAATGATTATTAGTAATATCGTTATTCATATAACATAGGTAATAGGGGTATAAAAATGTAATTAAAATGTGATAATCACATGACGAGGAGCCATCAAAGATTGGTCTTGATATCTTTAGTGGGTTTCGAGAAAACTAGGGTTTTAAGGAAGTTAGGGTTTTGAAAAATCAAAGTGAAGAAGAAAGGAGGTAAACAGCTTTATTTTAAATAGCTCTAATTATAGACTGACCCCGAACTTTGCCGAAGATTTTCACCCAAAGCTTCACCGTAAATCTCGCCCCGAACTTCGCCAAAGATTCTCCCTCGAACTTCATCGAGAATCTCGCTCTGAACTACCTTCACCACAATTTTAGGCACATAAATCAAGGATTCAAATTTTAAATCCTCATAGCGAGCCCCGCATAACAGAATTGCTGAGCATCGCTTAACTGACTTTTTGAGCTTTGCCCAGTCGACTATTTCTCAAGTTAAGTGAATAAACTTCACCCCGTTCAGTTAGGCACTGAAGCAAACTTGGCTAGAATGATATGTCAAATTTCACTAAGTCTTTAAATTGAAAAAATTCTAACTCAATCTATTTGAGACCCTACATGGCGAACTTCAGTTCGACTCTCGCCGACATAAGGAAGCCTGAGCTTCGCTTCCAACACAACAACTCCATGTAAAATTCAAGCCCGCCGCAGGAGTAAAGTTCATACAGATCAAACACACAAAGATGGATAATTTTAAAAAAAAGTTTATTTTAAATTATCAAAGACTCTACTACATAAAGGCGACATTCAGACTATCCAGTTACAGGGATGATGGATATTTATTGCTATTTACTACTACCCTATACTCCTAACTATGGATAGTGTGACGGCTGAGGAACATAAGCGAGTTGCATCAAGCTACAGAACCCCTGTTCCTCCGATCTCACAGAACTTGGGGAGTTAAGTTTCCCTCCCATGCAGAAAAAATAGCTCCTACTTACTCCTCTCTAGACCCTATGCCAGGAAATGAGAAGAAAGCTGTTAAAAAAGAACTGCCCCTGTTCTTCTAAGTGAGGCATATCAACAGGAAGAAGCACGTTCTTGCACCAAAATTTGACGTCGGGCCTGAGATAGCCACACGATGTCTAATTATATTTTAGGTTCACATTTGTGAAACCTAATCACTGTCGGAGTCTTCACTTGTGGAGCTCTAAGGATCTTTCTTCAATCGCCATCTCAGTCGTCGAATGGTCATACGCAGAGCATGGCACTCGAAGCTTCAAGCATTTCTATCGTGATTCAACTCGCCCCAAGTCTTTGACTGGTTCTCGACGATCTGCTCGAGCTTGGCCTTCTTAGCCGACAGCAAGTCCTCCAGTCGGCAGAGTATGCGGAGTTCATCCGCTTGGTTGCTTCCTACTTTGGCAAGCTCCTGTTGAAGCTGTTTTATTTCAGCTCCTCTATTGAGAAGCACCGATCTAAGCGATGGAGACTTAGACATGGAGGACATGAAGATGAAGAATTTGGAAGGAAAATAATACTATTTATAGCCTTCTCCAAATATAAACTTAAAAAAAATACATCTTTTAAGATTTGATTGGACCGGACAAAGAGGCTAAATCTTAGCCTAAAACTCGGTCAAATCTAAAGCGGATCTCATGAATCCTTGACCAAGAGATCCTAGCCACAGATCACGACATGAATCTAAAGGCGTTATCTCAACAACCATCACCAGTTAGCGAATGTCGCTAATTGACGAACTTCGCCCACACAGCTCAAAGTAAGGCGAATCTCGCCGATACCCAGAATCAGCTAAACTTTGCTGATTTCTCGACCTCGTCCCAATATTAGGGCGAGCGAACTTCATTCCAAACATAGAATTGAATGAGTACAAGTATTATTAAGCCTTCAATACAAGTCTATAGTGAAGGAAGCCACATTCAACCGTACACTTCTGGCAACCGAGTAAATTGAAGACAATTTTTGACCCAAACAAGACGCACTTGAGCTACGTTCAACAATACACCTCTAGCTATTACCTAAAGTATTTCAACCCTGCTACAAGTTAAATGCAGGATCTTGAAAACTTTTGGGGGGGGGAGCGGGGAGGTCTTGTAGATGGTTAAAATATATTCCATCCAGGCCAATGATTCGGCTTGGATCCAAGAAGTGAACATCCATGGGCTAAACACTTCAAATGGGCCTAAAGTCAAGCTCACAACAAGCTATAGTGAAGCTCGCCTGAAAGAGCATATGAACTTCGCCAAACAGTTCATCTCGACCAGACCCGACCAAATCAAGAGTGGGTCCACATTCAATTCAGACTTTAGGCCGAGTCGAAAGTCGTTATTGAGTCGGCCAAGTCACGAGTTGAGTTCTATGCTAAATTTGAACTCACCAGTGAAGTTCGCTAACTAATTAATCAGCAAACTTCATCCACAGTGACCCACGCGGGCCACGTTACCTACATCTGAGTGAGCCTTGCCCAAACACTTTCAGCGAGCTTCGGCAACCAGTTAATTAGCGAACTTCGCCAATCAGCCGTTTGAGAGCTATTCTTAAGGGGATAACTTTTTTCCAACTATCTCCTATTTTAATGACCACTTAATCCATAATTAAAGGCCATTAACTCTCTCTCTCTCTTTTAGCCTATAAAAGGAGGAGGAGATTGTTCAGTCAATACTGAGACACACACACATAAGAGAGAATTCGAACACCCACAACACGCGTGGCTTCCTCTATTTTGGTTCTAAGAGAAGACTGAGCTATCTTCTAAGCAACCAAATCAGAAACCAATAGCAAGAGACCCATCGTCTTAGTCGGACCATCAACAGAGTACAAGATCGACGCTCCATCGGCACGTAGCAAAGAATTCAGCTAAAAATAAATTTTCTTATTTATCTTTTAAGTTGTAATTTGTGTCAATTATAATTCAAAGACCCGAAACAATGTGGTGGCAAGGACGAAGAGAAAATGTGGTGTGGTGGCAGGGACAAATAGAAATTGGGATCGGGTTAGGGTTTCGGGTTTTTGTTTCAAAAGAAGTGGGCCCAATCATTGGCGACGGGTCTACCCATTGCGAATGATTATTCAAGACAGGGAACATTAACGACGGGCGGTAACCCATCGCCAATGTGAACATTAATTGGCAATGGGTTGTTGGTGACGAAAGTCATCCCATGCTAATGTCTACATTGGCAATGGGCTCGTGTCCGTCACCGATAGCCTGTCACCAATGGGCTATTTTTTACTTGTGATATAATAAGACTTTCAAAATCAAAATTCTAATTATAATATAGTGTTCACAATAACATTCTTCTAGCATTCATTTCTTAAATTCGTTTCATGACATCTTCGTTATCAATGTTATAAAAAAATTCAGTATAAGACACAAAATAATCATTCACGAAATAATCATTCATATACTCATCTTCCATTCAATTTAGAATATCATTCTTAATAATTTTTATTGCCAAAATTGCATTTTTAACACTTGCAGCCGTTATTATTTCAACTGCTCACCATCATTTTTTTGAGATTGACCGTAAAACTTGGGTCTTCGATTAATAGTTGCTTTGTAGGTTTATAAATGAGTAATGGGCCGAGCTGGATCTGGACTTTTCTGGGCCTTCACCCAATTGGAATCAATAAATAAAAGAGTTTTTTTTATATATTAGTGCTAAATTTTTCATATTTTGAAATTAGTCCCCTAAATCTTAACATTTTGAAATTAATTTTTAAGTGTTTTGAAATTAATCCTCCAAATCTTCATATTTTGTAATTAGTTCTCTAAATCTAATCTTGTGTTTTGAATCTAATCCCTTTAGTTATCTCAATGTGTTTGCTTAGTCAATTTAGGGGGTGTTGATGTATAGAATCACAGTCACTAATCTCGTGTGAGCTTAGTTCTTTAAGAGAGCAGAGTCCGCCTTCCCTTCTTATATCCGATAACGTTGTTCTCGCTAGTGGTTTTCCTACCCCAAAAGAGACACCTGCGAAAGAAACGGAGTAGGGATCTCCGGCGGTCCCTCCGACGGTTAAGTTAGTAATGGGGAGAGAAAATTAATGGAGCAGGAATTCACCGAGGAAGAATCACTTACCTTATTTGCTGTACAGATTGCTACTTATATCTAGGGTTTTGGGGGTATTTTCATCTTTCTATCTGATAGGAGATAGCTGATGAGTGAGTCCTCTCTTCCACGTGTTAGCTAGTAATTGGATGAGGGTCTGTCCTTGTCGGCCACGCTAGCTGCCTTTACAGATGTCAAGTGATGAGTGGATTTAAGAGTTAGTGTTGTTCATTCACTATTAATGAGATGGGATTGGTGGCGTCCGCAGCCGTATTAGTCCGAGGTACCTTAAATACTGTGAGAGATGGAGGAGTTAAGGGGCTGACAGTGCATTTAATGCGATGTTGATGGATTGCCGGGATCAGATTTTATATAACCGTCATTTAGGTAGGAGGAACCACATAGGGTGAGAGAGAGAGAGAGGGAAGTCGAGACCGAATAGCCGACTTGCATAGCTTTCGAGTCGTTCATGAGGGTAGTCAGCTGAAGAGGACGACTAGGACTGCCTCTCGCGTCGTCCAAGGGAACCATCGGCTAGGAGGAGATGGCTAATAGACTTTCGTGTCGTTCAGGGGGTCGGACGACTTGAAAAGGTCGTTTTGCTGTAGCTGACTAGTTGAGCGGATGACTAGTACCGCCTTTCACGTCGTCCACAGGGGAAAGTTATTGATAGACCGACTAACACCGCCTTTCGCGTCGGTCATGGAGATAGTCGTTCAACACGACTTGATTCGAATAGTGAGTGTAGGACATCTCAAGTAGGTTTGATGTGGAGGTTTGTGTCGTCCCGAATTAACGAATAAAAGCATTTTTGTTCTAACATTCGGGGTTTTTCCTCTCCAATTACTGGTGAGTGGTTATGACCATAACAGTTAGCCCCTTTCACTTGGAGTCAATTGGAAACGAGTGCAAGTGAAATAGATAACATGGCTCTGGTCGGGCAGAGGCGATTCTGGAGAGAGTCTCGAACGTTCTTATGATGGGACGTGGCTGATGTCAGCGAGCGTTTTTTTGGCCATTGGCGCTTCGCCTTTTGGGCTCAATGGTGGGCCCCTCACGAAGTAAATGAGGGGGCTTTCCAACTTTCGAGGCAGTGCTTCCGGGTCTGAGCCTTAATATCATTCGTTGATCATGGGCTGGTTCGAAGCTGGTGGATCTTTCCATAAATACGAAGCAATAGGGAAGAAGGAAGTTTTCACTTTCTTCGTTTTTCAAAGACAAACTCCGACGATCTTTTGGTGAATCAACATAGCTATTTTCTATGAGTTCCGATCGCCAAAAGCAGTTGGATGAGTTTCGCTCGAAGGTGACTCGTGCGATGCTTTCGCATTCGGGTTCGATGTTCCGGGGTTTAAGCCGAGGCCGCGAAATCATCCCCGGTGTATAGCCACGGCGAGAAGAGAGCTCCTCTGTACATTAAGTATTTGGAGTGCGGATTACGACTACCGCTGCACCCATTCCTTAGAAAGGTATTTGAGGAGTTGGGAGTGTCTCCGATGCAGATGAAGCCCAATTCGATTGCCATACTGGTCGGCTTCATTGTCATCTGCCGTTGGTTGGCGATTCATCCCAAAGTGAGCGTGCTGAGTCATCTGGTCAGCGTAACTGTGCAGAAGACGCCCCACTACCATCTTCATATGTCGGGGGAGTTCAAGGTCATCCTCGAGCTTCCTAAGTCAAACAAATGATGGAAAGATAGATTTGTCTGGGTCACAGGGGACGACTCCAATTTGGGTTGCGCGACTTGGCCAGAGATAAGGAGAGAGGCTTTGAACCGAAGCCTCTGCCAGAGGATGAGCGACAGGAGTTGAAGCAATTTCAAGTACGCGGGACCGCGTAAAATGAGTGCTTTACTCGACAAGTCGGTTCTACGACTTCATGGGATCTCATCGGTTCCTCCTGGCCCCCACGACGAGGTGAGAGCGCATAATGTGACCTTTGGAGGTATGGCCGGAAGGATGGCTTCATTGGATTCAGCTTCCGAGGAAGAAAATCCCGAGGAATCCGAAGGGATGTTGACTCGACAAGCCAAACGGCAACGACCAGAGTCGGCCTCAGAATAAGCTCCGCCTGTGCAAGGGGGAGGTGGGACGACCACTGTCGGTCTTGAGGAGATGACTACGGGTGCCGCTCCAAGTGGGGTCGTTGGCTTTCGAAGGACTCGGCAGAAGAAAACTAGCCATGGTCCTCGAGGGGCTAGACGGCTAGGAGAGAGTTTGGAGAACCCGATGGAGGCATGGTCGTCAGAGTCGGAAGGGGAGGCCGGCGACTGACCATTTACTGAAGCCGAAGGGGTGAAGGTCTGCCACACGACCACTGACGTCGTTCCTCAAACGACGCCCAAGGTTGCTCCCGGAGGGGCTGAGAGCTGTTCAGTGCAGGTGATTACTGACGACCAAGTGGCGTCGCCGCAGGTGTTACCTCGTCAGCAAGGCAAGGGGCAGATGGGTGGTTGGGAGACGGGTTTCATCCCAGTGGGATAGCCTTCTCCGTATTATATGGCCGAGACCGATGGGGATTGGAATAAGGTGAGCGACCTATTGATGGGGACGTTCTCCTCTTCTGGTCGTTATGAAGGGGAGCCCGACGCGGAACACCGATACAAGTCGGCTGGACATATGGACGTTCGCTCGTCGGTGCTAAGGTCGAGCTATGTGCAAGGGAAAGCGATAAAGCAGTTCAACTTGCCTGAAGATCAAGAGGTTTTGAAGATGGTTCCCGATGTAGGTCTACATTTAATCCTGCGGAGTTATTTGACCAAGGGATGCTTGGTGGAGCAGGAGTTATACAACCGACTGGCTCAAGGGCACCATGCTTATGAAAAGCTTCGAACGAAACATATTGCTCCTGAGACTGGCGGAAATGAAGAGCTCGACCAAGTCATCAAGGAGCTCTCAGTCAAACAAGCCGAACTTGATGATTGGCACCGCGAGATGAAGGTTAAAGACCAAACATTTTAGAACTCAAGGCATCGAGTGATAAGAAGTCGGTCGAGATTAAGGAGCTCCGACAAAGGCCGTGAAGTAACACTGGGGAGTCTGGGTCGGCCGATGATGTATACAGGGAATGAGATCGTGCCGTGGCACAGGCTGCTCTTGAGAAACAAGTTGCGCAGCATGCCAAAGCTCACTTGGCGCAAGAGTCGGCCGCCAACCAATAGCTTTTGGATGAATGCACTCAGCTCAAGGAGTCTTTGAGTAGGGCTGAAGAAAGAATAAAATTTTTAGAGTCGAACGACCACCAGTCGATAATTATGGAGAGAGGTCGGTCGGCTATCATTGAGGAATTTCACCACAGCTCTTTGGGAAAGATTAAAGTCGCGCTGGCCTGTAAGGCGGGTAGTGACTTCATAGTTAAACAATTCCCAGCCGAGTACCAGGAGTTCCCTGGTCGACTCCAGTATCCCCCAAACATAGCGAATCAGGTCGGTCTCTTATCGAGGTTCGAGAAGGCGGGAGCCGGCTATAACATAGGTGAGGGTGAAGTCGAAGAGGAGGGAGAGGAAGAGGCTGAGTTGTCAAGTGACGAGTCCTCAGCTAGAGCCGATCAGAGCGTGGGTAGAGGTTCGGACGGGAGAAGGGACGAGGCAACTCAGGATCCTCCCTCGACTCCTCCTTCCACTAACATTACCTTGCCTCTGATTCCTGGGGCCGACATGGACTTTTATTAGTTTTAGGTTCTTATAAGTTTATGTTGTCGTATACTTGTAGATACGTACTCATTCTCATTCTTGTACTCATTTTCAAATGAATGAATAAAGGTTATTTTTGTTGTATGAACTGTTTTACGGCTTATATCTGTGTTTTGTGGTATGCTTGATAATCCAACTAACTTGGTGAGTCGAATGACATGGTGTTGTGACTCAGTCAAACCTCTAGTTTTGGTCGCGGAGGTGACTTCCTATAAGATAATCGAACCGAGACGACGTCTCGTTGATTTGGAGTCGGTTTCCCAGTTACTTGGGTTTTTCTCAAATTTATTTGCTTGCTGGGTCGACTAGCTGAGGTCGGTCGGGCCCCATGCAATAGTCGGGTTTGGTTTCCTAGGCATGAACAGAAAGGGTCACTGTAGGGGATAGGGCCTGACGTCAGCGTTACTTTAGTCGTCAGAGTCGTTTCGAATTTCAAGCAAAGAGATGTGGGTGATAAAGGTGGTGGGGCATTTCAATTTCTATAAGGCGGTTCAGATTCAAGAATTAATCTGAGCCGTTAACTTCGAAATTGAAACGTTATTTGAGAGCAGCCACGTGGGCCTTTAAAACGCCTATACATACTTCTTCCTTATTGGGAAATTTCTTTTCAAGCTTTCTAAAAACTTTTGTTTTCTCCTTCTCTTCTCATCTTCCTCTTCAAGTTTTTTGGCCATGGCTGCTCCATCCTCCATTCCCATTGACAGGATCAGTAAGCTCAAGTCTTGGCATTCGAAGGTGAAGGAGGAGGATTTGGAAATTCTCCACGAGAAGTATGATCTTCCCGAGGGGTTTACGGTTTCTTTGCCGGAGAAAAACAGCGCCATCCACGAGCACAACGCTGACAAACTGCCGTTATACACGGCTCACCTAAACAATGAAATTTTGCCTTGCTTTGTGAAGAGGCTGTGCGAGCGGTTAGGGGTTTCCCCGATACAATTTGCCCCTAATGCCATAGCAACGATTATGGCATTTTTGGTAATATGACATCGGGTGATGGTGGAGCCGTCCTTATAACTATTCAGCAACTTGGTCACAGTGAGGGCGACCAAGAAGGACGCTCACTTCTTCTTCGGGTATGTGGGCAGCTGACTCGTCGATATTCCAGACTCAAACAAGGATTGGAAGAACAAGTTCATTTGGGTTTTCGGCTCCGACGCTATCCTTGCTTGCCGTTCGTGGCCAGAAATCGAGAAGGACAATCTGAAGGCCCTCCCTCTTTCAGCAAATGAGAGACGGGACTTAGCGAAGATCCGATAATATTCTGGGTCACGGAAGGGCCACAACCTGTTTGACAACGCGTCGCTGAGGGTGGCGGGGCTATCTTTTGTTCGACCAACTGAGGTCGATAAAGAGAAGGAGGAGGAGCTGCTTAAGGATGTTCCTTAGCAAGCTGAAGATCTTGAAGCTGGCTCTTCTGGTTCGACCAAGGCCACGGAGTCACAGCTTCCCCAAAAAAGGGCAAGGGGAGGAGGATTGTCGGCTGTAGACGAGCAGCATGTGGAGAAGAATTTTGACGAGCTGGCCGCCATGTTGAAGGTGAACGCTCTAGCTCCTAAGGCCAACAAGCCAAAGAGGAAAAAGAAGAAGACGAAGAAGTCAAAAGAGTTGATTCCTAAAGGGACGACCGAAGGGACGGCCCCTGATCAAGCCGAGGTCATCGTGGGGAAACTCCCAATTGCTGGGAAGGAGTCAGCCCCACAATCTCCTCCTCCCTTGTCTCTGCCCATGGAGGACATCCGCGAGGAGGGGTCACGTCCTCAGGTCGGTGAAGCTTTCGACCGACAAGCGCAGGGGGCTTCAGCTGCCACCGAAGAGGCCCTAGCCGACCAGGTTGTCGCGATAACTCCTTCCGAGTCGAGTCATAGGCTGGGGAAGGAGTCGGTCTCCGCGGATGAGTCGGCTCCGGGGCCGACTCTTCCTAGTTTACTTGGGAGTTTGGGCATAGAGCTACCCTTCCACCGTAGGGTGGCAGAGGTTGGCGGTTCGAGATGGAAGGACCTTCGAGCCAATCTCATCGGAGATTTGTGGGAAGGGTACTCTCCAAAGGAGGAGCCTTCTCCGAACGACAGATTCATTCCGGACCACTTTCTTCATAAGGAGGGTTCGGTGCTTCTCTCAGGGTGGGATCAACTCGTCGCTTCGGAGCAGTTTACCCTTCCCAAAGACAGGGATCTGTTAGAGGAGGTGCCTTCGACTGGCTCGCGGCTGGCTCTCTTGAGTTATCAAACTCAAGGGGCCCTGATCGGAGAGGAGATCTTCAACCGTCTCTCCTTCATGATAAAAAGTCGCTGACGACCTGTCGAAAAGACTTGTTGAGGAGAAGAGGGATCGAGAAGATGCTGAGAAGAGGGTTATGGCTCTTGAAGCCGAGAAGGAGGGGGCTGATGCTATGTGGCGTGTCGAACTGGAGGCTAAGCAATCTACAATTGCTAACCTCCAGACCCATCGCACGAAGCAGACGACCACCATCAATAAGCTGAAGGAGGAGATCGCCCAGCTAAAGGGGATAGCTGAGGGTTCCCAAAGGGAGGTGGGAGAGTGGAGGGCCCAAGCTGAGGAGTTGGAGAAATAGGTTGAAGCTGAAAAGCTAGAGAGGCAGTCGGTTCAAGAGAACCTTCAAGATGAACGACTTACCCTCCAAGGCCTAAAGGTCAAGCTGGATGAGTCAAAGGCGGCTGAACGACTTACCCTCCAAGGCCTAAAGGTCGAGCTGGATGAGTCAAAGGCGGCTCATCAGACGGCCTTAGCCGATGCTCACTCGATAGAGACCCGACTCAAATTTGCGATGTTCGAGGCGGGCAAAAAGGAGGTCATCGAGGAGTACAGACAAAAGCCCGTGGACAAAGTCGAGTTGTCGCTGGCAGTTAAGGCCGGCTTCGACTACTTGAAGGCCCAGCTATCTTCCGATGCTTTCTCGTCCTCCAGCTTTACCTATCCTCCCCGAGTCCAGAGTTACTTATCAGTGCTTCAGCGTCTCGAGGGGAGGGGAGCCGGAGTACAACTTGGGGTCGACGATGGTGAAGACGACGATGAAGACGAGGATGAGGAAGGAGAAGAAGATGAAGATGAGGACGAGGATGATGGTGACCAGGGAGGGAATTAGGATGTTTAGCGCTTCTCTTTTTTTTTGTATTTGATCGGGAAGACCGCTGTATATATATCCAACTTATGAATGAAAATTTAACTTTATATTTCTTTGTGTTGAATTCTCTGCTCCATGTGACGTGTTTTTCTTAAATTTCGTGAGCATGTCGTGTTGACTTCGAATTCCACTAACATTTATAAGCTAAATAAGAATCATAATTTGCACAACATAGTTAATAATCTTAAATTTCGGATTGATGGGATCAGATTTTATATAACAGTCGTTTAGGTAGGAGGAACCATGTAGGGTGAGAGAGAGAGGGAAGTCGAGAGCGAATAGCCGACTTGCATAGCTTCTCGAGTCGTTCATGAGGGTAGTCAGCTAAAGAGGATGACTAGGACTGCCTCTCGCGTCGTCCAAGGGAACCATCGGCTAGGAGGAGATGGCTAACAGACTTCCGTGTCGTTCAGGGGGACGGGCGACTTGAAAAGGTCGTTTTGCGGTAGCTGACTAGTTAAGCGGACGATTAGTACCGCCTTTCGCGTCGTCCGCAGGGGGAAGTTATTGATAGACCGACTAACACCGCCTTTCGCGTCGGTCATGGAGATAGTCATTCAACACGACTTGGTTCGAATAGTGAGTGTAGGACATCTCAAGTAGGTTTGATGTGGAGGTTTGTGTCGTCCCGAATTAACGAATAAAAGCGTTTTTGTTCTAACATTCGGGGTTTTTCCTCTCCAATTACTGGTTAGTGGTTATGACCATAACAGGGGGGTTGTCCATTTGGCCCCAATGTAGCTCCGCCCCTGCACATTCAATCTTCTCCGCTACCAAAAATAATAGAGAAATCACTACCTTATCAATAGTCATTGATTTATTGAGACGACGGTTGTGACTTGTCTTTGAGTGCTAATTAGGAATGAGTCCAACGGCCGTTTTTTGAATAGTGGAGAGGATCTAAATTTATTGCCCCTAACTCCATCAAACCTAGTTAAGGTAAGAAGTTATTTGTCAAAAACTTACTGCCCCTAACTCCATCAAAACTGCCCATCCTGCTCAATCCTGAAGCTAGCATTTTACAGTACTGCAGCTCAATAATGAATGGGAAAAAAAAAATTTCGAAAAAATAGCGAATAAAAAAAATAAAAAAATAGCAACTTGCATAAAACAATTTAGCATCTTTCACGTGCACAGATATAGATGATTAATAAATATCACATAGATCTGAAAGTTGTCTGCTTTGTAATAATTACTTCCATTTCTGAAAGCTTCCATTCCATGTGCGTCGTTTCCAGTACTATACCAGTTCAATATTATTGGAAAACACACACTACAACCTTCAGTTGACTTGTGAGAGTATGGAAGAGTCCTTCAAGAACTTGGAAGGGAAGATAGTAATGGTGACTGGTGCATCATCAGGCCTCGGCCGAGAGTTCTGCACCGACCTCGCCAAGGCCGGTTGCAGAATTATCGCTGCAGCAAGAAGAACCCAACTCCTTAAATCTCTATGCGATGAGATCAATGGTTCATCGGATCCTGACCCATCTGTCATCCGAGCTGTGGCTGTCGAGCTCGACGTTTGTGCAGATGAATCTGTGATACAAGATTCAGTGAAGAAGGCTTGGGATGCCTTTGGTCGGATTGATGCGTTGGTGAACAATGCAGGGATGAGAGGTATATGTGATTCTTGTATCTTTTAGTTCCTCTGGTAATCATTAGAACTGGTTCTTGTTATCATTAATTTGTTCAATTTATGTGCAAGTGCATAAATATTATAGAGATGTATAAATATGTGATATTGTCTTCTTCATGATCAATGAGGATAGAACAATTATTCTCCCTTTCTTTTATTTCAACATGGTTTTTGTTCAGGGCCACGGAGGGGTTTTCTGCAATCATCATCTTTGTACGACTATGTCTTCCCTTGGCAGCTTTAACAATACTATTCATTTCGTTTCATCTCCTTTAGATCCATCGGCTCTTTCGAATTTGACGTCAAGAAAGACCTTGGCTACTTGTCTTTCTATTTTTTGGTGCCTCATTAGCTCTCTTTCAAGACTCTTGTCCTCTAACTTAAAAAAAAATAGGGGTTTTTGCCTTTAAACCCAAAGTTTTACCTTGATTGATTTTTAACCCAAATAGTTTTATTTGTACCAATAAATCCAAACAACTTTGTGCATCCGTCTTTAAACCCAATACCTCAAATACACTACATAACTATGTGGTCCCCCACTAAAAAAAATATAAAAAATTCCACTTTACCCCTTTCTCTCCCTCCATTTTCTCTCTCTTTGCATTTTTAGGGATTCTTCAAGAGGTTAAAGGAAACAACCCTCTATTTTTTTTGAAATTTGCAGAAAATACCCTCATAAATTCAAATTTGATTAAAACGTCCTAAAAATTTTAAATCTAGGAATTATGAACAACCCACTAAAAATTTGAGTTTGTAAAAAAAACAACCACGAAAAGATTAAAACTTAGGAGCGGTATTTTTATAAATGTCAATCTTTGTAGGGTGTCTTTGTAAAATTTTTACGGTGTTTCTTGCCATTGTTGAAACTTTCAGGGTGGTTTTGTAAATTGCAAATTTTTCAAAGGGATGTATAATTAATAAATTCTTAGTGTACTATCAGTAGATTTAAAATTTTTAGGGTTTTTGCAAATTTTGAATTTTAGGTTGGTTTTGTAAGTTTTAAAATGTTTAGGGTGTTTTCTATAAATTTCAAAACTTTTGGGGATGTTTTCAGTTACAAAATTTCTATTGTGCTACTTGTAAGTTTGGAAAATTTCAATGTATTTTTGTGTCTCTTTCAAAAAATGTATTTTTGTATTGAATTTTTAATAATGTTCATTACAATTTTAAAACTAAAATCTGTTCTTGCTATACTTATATCTTTTCTTGGTATACTTTGACTTTTTTGCTATACTTATGTCTTTTCTTTCTATACTTTCAGTATTTAATGTTATACTTATGTCTTTTCATGCTATACTTTCAGTATTTAATGTTATACTTATGTCTTTTCATGCTATACTTTCATTTTTGTGCTATACTTATGTCTTTTCATGTTATACTTTCGATTATTATCTTTGTTGTACTAGATCTTTTCATGCTATACTTTCAGTATTATGTTGTTATAGTATATTTTTCCTGCTATACTTTTAGTGTTACGTTGCTATACTTATATTTTTCTGCTATACTTTTAATATTATGTTGCTATACTTTGTAGAAAATAACTGAACATTTTGAAAATTATAAAAACACCTTAAAATTTAAAATTTTAAAAACACTCTAAAAGCTTAAAATTGACAAACAATACACTAAAAATTGAGCAATTACAAACATTCCCTGAAAAATTTATAATTTGCGAACACACCCTAAAAGTTTCAACAATTGCAAAGCAACCTAAAATTTACAAAACAACCGTAAAAGACTAAAACTTACAAAAATTTACAAAAACATTTGTTTGTATGTTTTGACCTTTTCAGGGTGTATTTTGTAAATTTTGAATTTTAAGGGTATTTTTCATAATTTTAAATTTTTCGGTGTTTTTGTAAATTCCAAAATTTTCAGCTGGTTGTTCGTAATTTTAGATTTTTAGTGTGTTGTTTGTTGGTTTAAAATTTTTAGGATTTTTTATTAATTTTAAATTTTAAAGGGTTTTGTAATTCAAATCTTTTAGGGTGTTTTCTACATATTCCAAAAAATATAGAGGGCCATTTCCTTTAACCTCATACTGAAGAATCCCTAAACAGAGAGAGAGAGAGAGAGAGAGAGAGATAAATGGGTTTTATAAATTTTTTGGGGACCACATAGTTATATAGTGTATTTGAGATATTGGGTTTAAAGATAAATGCACAAAAGTTGTTTAGATTTATAGGTATAAATAAAACTACTTGGGCTGAAAAATAAATCAAGATAAAACTTTGGGTTTAAAGGTAAACCCCAGAAAAAGAAATCACTTCTGAATTCATCCCTTTGTTGTATGGGTTTGGTGAGAGAATCAATTGGGTCTTTATGAGTAAGTGGTGACAATACAACTAGTATATGGGTGTCTAGTGTTTACATAACCTCAATCATAATTAAACATTTTGACAACATCACAGTCACTTCAATTTACCCTCATTGGCACTAATGTTTCTACCATCAGACTCAACTATGACATCATTTTTGTGCATATACGCACAAATCCAGTGTATCACTTTTTCTCCGGGGCAACGAAAATATGTTATTTTAGCTTCTCTGAAGCTTATTGGACGCAGTTGGTCTCTTGGTTTGAGCTCAGCTTTTGGATCAACTCAACTTTTGAACCATTTACAGAGCACCGTCTCTTACTCGATCATTTACGAAGTTTCTATTTTTTAGAAGTCTTTCGTGAATATCTTTTATTTTGACGTCATTCGTAAAACTTGCTTTTATTGATGTCGCTCGTGAACCTATTTTCTCTTTGTCCCTCGTCCACGTGCGTATATTTTATCTTGATTGCATGCGCGACTTCTTTTTTTGGACATAGCTCACGAATATCTTTAATCTTAATGTGTCATATTAAGTTTCTATTTCTCTGCATCATTTTTCTCCTTTACTGCTTTGTCATCAAATATTGATATGATTTGTTCATTTCGATCTCATTTTTATGTTAATGGAACTCAGATAATATGAGGGACAAATTATTCAACTCTTTTCGAGACAAGTTGGGCTTCACTAATCTCTACATTCTAGATTAGGAGGGAGTATGATATCATATTATTTAAATATAGTATCGTACTCTTTCAGATTTTCCTTTACTTTGTTTCTTTTTCTTATTAGAGTTTTCTTTTCATAAAATATTATAAAGTCAGTACAAGTACTGTATTGTTCTCTTCTTCATAGTTAATGAGAATATAGAAAAATTCTTCCCTTTTTCTTTTATTTCGATCATTTTAATAAAAATTATCATTATTTAATCTTTTACAATTGCTTTTGTTAGAATATAGAACAATAATCTTTAATCCTCACCATAACTTTAGAGTTTTAGTGTAGTGACATGGACTTTCAGATAGTATAAAAGCAACTTAGGTTCAATTCCCAACAAGCACATATTATTTAATGCAGATTTAAAAGAAAATTGTTACAATTGCGAGAGTCCATGTTTCGGCCCATAAAAAGGAAGCTCAAGAAATTTAGAGTTTTGATATAGTGGCAGGGACTTTTGTAGCTTTGAACTATGGTAGAAATCAATTTTACAGGAAGCAATTATGATACAGTACTATAAAGTCTGAAATCTAACTCCAAGATGTCCCTTCTACTTTCTTCTATTATTCTAGCAGATAACCTCTTGAATTAATGACATTTTTTCAGCGCTAATTATTTCTGTTATCCTTGATTATTACATACATTTATCTCTCAGGTGACGTTCATTCCGCGCTAGATTGGACTATAGAAGAGTGGAATCGTGTAATGACAACCAACTTAACTGGGTTATGGCTAGTGTCCAAGCACACATGCAGGCTTATGCGCAACGCACATCAGAAAGGATCAGTGATAAATATCTCCTCAGTTTCCGGTGACTCCCCTGGACATCCTGGAAGTTCTGCTTATGCTGCATCAAAATCAGGTGTCAACACACTTACGAAGGTAACAATTTATATATTTATGCTTAAATTTGTACTTCTACCTATGTTTTGACAAGTGGATATCCTTCAGAAGAAAGGTTTTTTCAGCATTAATTATATTTTACCTACATATGTAGTCAACGTCGATCATCTGGCTTAAGGCAGCGCGGGTATATACGGCCCAATTCCTCCATTAGTAAAAGATAGTCGAAGTAGCTGATCACCATCCAATAGCTGTCTCTTTTGGTTTCTCTCTGACCTCTTAGCTTTAGCGCAATAATCTGGGAGTACTGTTCTCTTTGTGAGATAATCAATAACCGGGTCCACCAAACACTGGGGTTTGTCCACCTCCATTACCATGTAGGACACATCTCGGAGTCAAAGCTGGGCTTCTTCAAAGTTTCAACATATATTAGCCACCTCGATCTGCTGCTACAGAATATGAGGAGCCCCAGCTTAGACAAGGCTTCAACTTGAGAATTCTGTAATCATGGGACTTTGATTGAACTCGTTGTGGGGGATTTTTGACAGTATCCGCCTTACCTATGTTAGGTACTTGGTCATCCCGGGCTCCTTCTATTTGTATACTCTTTGCACATGCATGTCTTACGATCAAGTGGGAATCAAAGACAACACAAAGGCGTTGAATCTGAGATGCTTCACCAAAAACACAGAAGATAAAGCGGAAAAGATAAAATAAAAGTGATCATTGATAATCAAACACATATAGCAACCAACCGGGAACACACAAAATTTTATAGTGGTTTTGAAGAACAATCCTACGTCCACTTTTCCTTCTCATGTTTCTTACTATGCGAAGAGTTCTCCTAAATCACAAATCCAATTCAATTGGTTTATAAGACCACACTCTGAAATCTATCCAAGTTGTCTAACTTATCTCTCCACAATGAGTAATACCTAGCCCTAGCTAGTCCCAATCCTCAATTCAATCGGCTTGAGTACGCCAAAAAATTAAGTTCAAAGTAAAACCGACACAAATAGTTAAAGCTCATAAAATCAAGAAAGATCTTACAACCCTTTTGTTAAACAAACCGTCCTTCGATGAATATAAGCATAGCTCAATGAAGAATGGTGTAGAGAATCAATTCAAGGGCAACTCTTCTCGCAAAAAAAATTCAAAGATGTTATGCGCGATGAGTAAGAGTTTGTCGAGGCTCCGAGGGTCAAATCCTTCAATGAAATCTCTCACAACTCAAAACCCTAGAACTCTTCTCTTCTCTCTCTCTCTCTCTATATGATATAAAGTCCTCAGTAAGTCAGGAAAGAGATCTCGTAAACTTGGTAGAGATTGGAGACAAAAGAAATGATGAACGACTGAGATTAAATCTGAAAATATGCAAGCAGCCGACTTTGCCATCAATGGTGTGTTTTGGTCGAAAGTGAATTTCTTTGCTGCTTCCATTACAAAACGCTTTGACAATGAAAACGAACGAAAGATTACACGTGTAACTCTCGATTACAAAGAAAAATGAGCCGCTCTCTACGAGCACGAACAGAAGACAAGCTACGTAGCTATCTCCTGCTTGCGTGGGTACTTTGCCTGTACCATGGACGCGTCGTCCGTGGACCACTGAGCAACGATCGTCGGATTGATGGGGTTGAGTTGATGCTTCGCGAAGGAAACAAGAACTAAAGCAAATATCTTAACAAGGTAAGATATCTACTCTTCCCAAGAATAAGGCTAAGCTTAAACTCGAGTGATCTCCACGTGGATGATGTTCTTGAAATCTTCTTGGCTGAAGCTCAAAATCTCCTCTTCAGATATCTAACTCAGAGTCTTGGATGCAAGGGGTGTTTTCTCTTAGATCTCTGAAACTCTGATTTTTCAATCCTCCAAACTCTGATCTCTCAAACTCCGATCCCCTTCCCAAGTGGGTGTAGGATAGTATTTATAGCCTCTGGGAGACGTCACAACTGAAAAGAACACAAGTCGTCAAGTGTCCAAATCAGAGGGCACGACAGTTGATCGTCAGCAGACAAACTGTCAGCGACCAAACCGTCGCGGTGCTAGCACGACAGTTGTTGATCGCTCTACCAAGAGGAGATATCTCCTTGCTGTTGTAACGGCTTTCCTCTTTTTTAGGCGTGATTAAATGCCCTATTTTCATGCTTAGTGGGCGTATTTTCAGCGTGTAACCGCCCCCTAACATGGCTGAACGTATTCTCACATTGAAAAAGTTAAGTGGGCCCCACGAGCATCAATAGAACACTCAAGGGCACGATTTCAGGCGCTCTTGGTGTCTTGCCTTTGGCGCGACGCAAGAAAAAGTCTCGCTATTGGCGAGACACAAGGGAGTGTCTCGCCAATGGCGCGACACAAGAGAGTGTCTTGCCAACGGCGAGACACAAGGAAGTGTCTCGCTAATGGCGAGACACAAAAAGTGTCTCGTTTGCATCGGTTTCACCATGTGGTCGACTTCCTTATATCTCGACAAAGTCGTTCTTCGATCTTCTCATGATTAAGTCACATTCGGGGTTCCTCAGTAATTTTTGATGCGTACATGGTGCCTCTCGACCATTGATGGTGTCGAGTAGAGGCCCATCGATGGTATAAAAGTCTTTGGAGTAAAAATCATTGATGACGCATGTTGACCATTGATGAGCACTTCTTGCCATCGATGGTCAATGTCTACCATCGATGGTGAGAAGGCTGAAATCAGCTTTTGAGCTTATTTCCGCGTTGTTTCACCTCTTGTACTTCTTATACCTGTATTTACTTGTACTATATCATCTCAAATTAATATTAGTACCAAATAAGAGTTTGTTTTACAAAAACAATAGCTATTATATGGACTACGTCCTAACAATCTCCCCCTTTTGGTAACAACAAACTTGAATTTTAAAATATGGAAATACACACATATTTGATATATATAAATATCAATAATAAGCAAAAAATACACCATCGTAAAAAAACAAATGATGATATGCAAAGCTCCCCCTACTTTCATACATTCATGAAAAGTCTAACCAAGCACCAGTATTGTAAACTCCCCCTAAAATAATGGATCGAATGTTTCAAGAATTTTCAAAAAAATCCAATCCAATGAAACCACTTTGACAAAAAACTCACTCATGCACAAAATCATCAAATTTCACCAAATTCTCACCCTTTTGTTATTAGTTAAAAAGGAAAACACACCAATGGATATACTTTAGACAGGAGAAATTTAGATAAAAATCATCCAAAGGTGTAAGGGAGAGAAAACCACACCGGTTCATACAGAACACATGAATACAAGAGAAAAAAATGTCGACAAAAAAGCGTAAAAGATAAAATATTAGTGTAAATGTGTGAAACATATAGTGAAAATATTTATACTAGTTCATTGGATAGAGTCAGGTATATCAAAGTGAATATTAAGCAATAATAAGACTTCAACTATCTCAACCTTAGAGACCGAGGACCAAAGTGTTGCCATATCACCTCAGCCATATAAGAATTAGAAGGAAGAACGATATTATTTGGCAGGAGATTCACACCATCTTTAAATATAAAATATATTCAATACAGGATATCTACCCTTTGAGATATGCAAAAAATTCAAATCCACGAGCGTGGTTCTTTGACCATCTTTTAACGAATACACCCAATTGTTTTTTTTTTGATTTCATAAGAGTGTGGATCGTTGATCATCTTTTATTGAATACACTTGCCCAAAAATTCATCTTTATTGTTTGATTGATATTTTAAATATGCACTTTTGAACATACAAAGATAAAGGATTGTGCATTTGCCAAGTCAAAAATGAGCTAAAACACTTGATATAACCAAAAATATCTATAAATTAAATATAAGACTCTCTACCTTTATTTCACATTACAAAACATGATAAGTATAGAGATAAGTGTGTGAAATTACTGTGTGAAATATCTTCAGTAAACAACGTGTCGTGTAATTATCTTTTGATCATTTTATGAAAAAAGTACATACATATAGATTGAAAAACCATATGTGGACCTGTGTGACACAATCAAGCCTATATACCAAAAAAAATATCATCTAAATCAATCTTGTAAAAATATATACATAGGCATGTCCAAAGTTTTTTTATTTTTGAAAGAAAACCAAAGGAAAGAAAGAGAAATTTTTATTTTGTTTTCTATAAAAAAATGGAAAATAAGAAATACGACCTCCATCTCGTGAATAGCAAATCTCCCCATCATCTACTCATCATCTCTGTCATCTCCCTACATCTCTTTGTCTTGATCATCTCCTTTGTCAACTCTGTGTAAGAGGATGGATGAGGGGCTCCTGTAGGTGTGTTTCTTCTGAGTAATAAGCATACACAGGCTGTCTACTGAGAGAAGGATCCATCTAATGAAGAGCTCTCATAATAAACTGCAAAGAAGCATCATAGTAGGTGTGCTGCATGGTCATGTCCCTCCTAATTGTCTCTACACTCTCTCCAAGAGTGTGTAGAGTCCTCCAAGTAGAACTAGAGGAACCCGGGGCCTGTGAAGCACATGGCTGGGATCCAAATGATTGCTCAGCAGTGGTCTCACCCTTCCCTCTTGGATCTAATCTCTTCCTCATTGTCTCAGCTGGAAGTGAAGCTATCCCCTTCTCTTATCGGTTGGCAGAGTGAAAGGGGTTCCTCTGGTCGTGGCAAATACGAGTGATGAGAATAGGATTTATGAGCTGACTCTTCTACCGAGTCTTCTTTTCAATCATCTCTCTAACAATAGCTGCAACCATACACATCCAACTAAAAATTAGCTCTGCAACATTAAAAGATTTACCCCTCACTAGCCAATACATCAGAACCACATCTCGGATGCTAGGAGTAGTGTAAGCGACACTCGGATACAAGTCAAACTTGAGGAAGAAGTTTAGCGAAATAAACTCAGGCTTGAGATGTCCTGAGTTAAAAATACCGAGATGTATATTCCCACAAAGATACTCCATCATCTTGTTATAGCTCTCAGAACCTAACCAAACCAGTGGAATAGGTGAAAATATCCCTAATATCCATAGGAGGTTCAGGAAGATCTAGAACTTTCTAGTATATGCTAGTGTGATCTTGATCTCCTTCCCCCTCACTTTGGTTATAGCCATCTGCTTCCCTTTTTTTTCTTTAAAAGTTGATGTAGAATTTCCTTACAAGAATAATATTTGCTCTCTCGAGCCGTATATCCATCATAGAGCTAAGTACGACTCTATGAGAATCCTAACAATGTTCACATACTCCTCGAGATTGTGTACATCTACTCCTCTCTCAAAAATAATGAGAAGCTTTTCCTACTTCTCTTGTATAGTTCTCGAGGAAAATTGATCAACTTTGGTACATTTTGAGCTCGACATTCTCTACTGATATAAATAAGCATGATTTCGTATAGAGAATACACATATACAAGGATTGGAATAAAAAAGAATGATAAAAGGCCAAAAATCATCAATTTTGCTCTCTCACCATCAATGATTTCCTACATACCATCGATGGTGAACAATCACCATCGATAGTATTCATCGACCATTGATGGTAGATAAGCAAAACCCATCAATTCCATCAACAAATTCATCTAAAAAATGATCTTAATCAAGCAATTTTCTCAATAATTTCAACTTAAACATCACATCCAACCATATACTACTGATTTTTAACAAGATCCATTTCAAATTTTGTATAAAACCTTAAAAATTAATCAAAATGAAGGATTAGGGTTTCAAAATTACCTTGATGACGATTCAATTGAGAAATTGATCACAAAATAAGGAAGAAGATTTCCAAAAACTCATTAGATCACGGTTAAAACTCAAGAGGATCAAAGAAAAATTAAAAAATTAGAGAGGAGTTGAGTAAAAGAGGGTAAAACTTGAAAAATAACCGACACCACCTTTTCACTTATTGATGGTTCACTATTAATGGTCGGGTTTGACCATCGATGGTAACCCTTTTTCTTTTTTTAAATTAAACAAAAGATAAAAAAGAAAAAGAAAAAATAAAAAAAGAGAGAAAAAATTTGATAAAGCTAGGTAAAAGAAAATATACTCGTGATAAAAACTTAAACATTTAAGGAGAAAAGAAAAATTACTGAAAAACCTGTTTCTCCTCATTTTTCTCTTAGACCAACGATTCGATATCAATCTCGCCTCCTTCAAGGAACTCCTGTGTGTTGACTCAATCCTCAATCTTCTTGCAGCCCTATAGAAAAGCAGATAGATTTGACCAAGGTATCTACCTAGGTTCACGTTGGTTAGCAATTATACCTAAAGGTACCCAAATCTTCTTAACAGTTTAAACTCTATATTGCATACGACAATTCATTGAAGTATGACACATTCTACCACATAAAGTGCAATTATAGACCATGTTTAAGCCTTTAGAACCTAATTAAAAAAATTTAGAGCCTTTTACAAATCATTATTTTTGGACTTTAGATGTTTATTTTAAAACAATAGTGGTGCACTTAGTTTCAAACTTTATTTGTTTAGAAGACAACTCACACAATAATTCATTTACTTTAGAAAACAAATTTTCATTTTCAATGATTTTATCATCTAGTTGCTTAGATAAACATGAATTTTGTCTTGATAAGTAGAATATTGTGTACAATCAACTATGGTGATCTCACTAGACAAATTATGTGAATCCAAATTTAGGAAAGTGATTCAACTTTTTCATATAAGATTTTTTTCTTTCCTCAAATGTGCACTCACTCTTTTACCACTTCATATTTTTAGCAATTTTCTCAAATTGTTTCTAATATTTCATTATACTTGGAATTTAATTGATCATATGAAGAATATACCTTGTTCTCTCAACTCTCACTTTGAAAGTCGTGTGTTTCTTCTTGTTCAATCTAAAGTTGTATTGTTGCTCCCCATAAGACATAGATTTACTTTTTTCTCATCCTTGCCCGAGCCTACTTCTAATTCTTCATCACCCATCATGTCCCAAGTTATCACTTTTATACTTTTACCCTCTATCTTCTTATCCTTCTTGTTCAATGGGCATTTGTTCTTGTAGTGTCCTGGTTTCCTACAATGGTAACAAATAGGTTCAATTTCGGATTCATTAGAAAAATATTTATTTACCTTATTTGTATATTAATTTCACCTATTTTGCAGGTATTTCTATCCATTCTTTGTTTTGAGAAATGACTTGAACCCTTTCATAATTAGTCCAACTTGACTATTTTCATCTTCAGAATTTGAGCTTGACTATTTCTTATTTTTGGATCTAGATTTCTCCTTTTTGGCTTTCAAGGCTAACGACTTCATCTTGGAGTTATCTTCTGAATAATCTTTTATTTCTTTTAATCACACTTCATAGGTAAGAAGATTCTCAATAAGATTCTCAAGAGTTAATTTAGAAAAAAATTATAATTCTTCGATAGCCGTTACCTTTAGTTCCCAATCTCTAGAAAGAGAATAAATTTTTTTTCTCACAAGCTCCTTGTTATCATATTATTTTCCCAAAGCTTTTGATCTGTTCACAATGTCTATGAATCAGGTGAACATATCATGAATACTCTCTGAGGCCTTCAACTTGAAATTTTCATATTTACTCACGAGCATTATAAGTTTCGCCTCTTTTACCTGTGAAGTTCCTTACGTGTGTCGTGTGTAACTTCTAAAGTATTCTAAATTTCCTGCACAGTAGTATAATTTGTCACCTGGTTAAACTCTTTATCAATTAAAGAACAATAAAGAGCATTCATAGTTTTTATATTTAAAACATAAAGCTTTTTATCACCAGTGGACCACTTATCTCTAGGAGTGACAACTATAGAATCACCTACAACAGTAGTTGGTTTCCTATAGCCATTCTCCACACTACTCCAAACATCATTTTCGGTGAATAACAAAAAGACTTTCATGCACGCTTTTCAATATGTGTAATTTGTCCCATCAAAAAGTAGCGTTAGTTAACTGTGTGTCCCTCGGGAAAAATCATTGCAATGGTAAAACTAGATATCTCTACCCTAGGTTGTGTATCCTAAAGATAGGTAACAAAGCTCTGATACCACTTGTTGGATCTAAGAGGCAAGCCTGTTGGGGGTGAATAGGATTGCTACAGTTTGTCGCTAAAAATACAAAATATGTAGCGAAAAAGATAAAATAAAAGTGATCAATTATAATCAAACACAAATAGCAACCAACCAGAAACACATAAGATTTTTAGTGTCCTGAATAACAATCCTACATTCATTCTTCCTTCTCGTGAAGGGGCTATCTCATTATACAAAGGGTTTTGTTAAATCACAAATCTAATTCAGTAGACTTATAAGACCACACCTTGGAATCTATCTAAAAGGAGTCGTCTAACCTAACTCTCCATAATAAGTAACACCTAGCACAAGCTAGTCCTAACCCTCAATTCAACCAGCTTGAGTACGCTGTAAAAATAAGTTCAAAGTAAAGCTAACACAAATAGTTAAAGCTCATAAAATCAAGAAAGATCTTATAGCTCTTTTGTTAAACAAACTATCCTTCAATAAATATAAGCATAGCTCGACGAAGAACGGTGTACAGAATCAATATAAGAGCAACTCTCCTTATTGAAATGATCCGAAGATGTTTCACACGATGAGTAAGAGTTTGTCGAGGCTCCGGGGGTCAAATCATTCAATAAAATCTCTCATAAATTAAAACCCTAGAATCTCTCTCTCTCTCTCTCTCTCTCTATCTATCTATATATATATATATATATATATATATATATATATATATATATATATATATATATATATATATGTTGTTCATGAGGAAAGTTTATTTCTCGATCTTCATTGCTGATGAACTCATTACACCTTTATGGGTTTACAAATAAATTCAACAAAATAAAAAAGGTCGTCTTTTTATAAGACTTACAATGAAAATCAAAACAAAGATTACAACTTTCCTGAATAAACGCGGGATCCGTTTATCGAATCCTCGCTTGCGTCGGTTCTTTGCCGGTGTCGGGGTTTATCCATGGACCGCCGCGTGATCCAATCCGATAAAAGATCTACATGGTAAAAAGGGGTTATTTCACGAAGGAGATAATAACCCAAGCGAATGAAATCGACTAAGCAAAATCAAAGCTCTTCTCGGGATCAAAAGCAAAGTTTTGATTCAGAGGAAACACGTGTAGATCTGAGATCCGATCTCTCGGACTTGCTAAGGGGATTATCTCACAAAGGAGGATAATAGCCCGAAGGGTTCGCTGAGATCTAGATCTGGTTGTCGAAGAAGATGATCGTCGAAGAGCCTCCCTTTCTCTCAAGTTTAGATCTGAAGTTAGAATTCAATTCGGCAGAGCTTCGGCTTCTCCAAAAATTCAGATCCCCACAAATGAACCCTCCCTCTTATTTATAGCCTCACAAAGCTTATCAAGGGTCGAATCAGGCAAAAGGCCCAATAAGCCTAGGTGTTCGCCACCGAGACACCATTTGTGTTCAGATGGCCGAGACACCATTTGGTGTCTCGGTTTTGACAGAGCCTCCACGTGGCTTTTCTCTGCTCTTTTACGGGTCCGATGGTTTATTTCGGGACTTGTTTCGCTGACTTAGACATCTTGTTGACTCACTTTGCTGACTTAGACCCCTCATCGACTCGCTTTATGCGTTTGCATCGCGGTCACCTGTTGTGACGTCGATAGTTCGTCGATCATCAAGTCATCATCACGAGTCTCGTTCGGGGACTTATAGGTAATTTTCAACGCCTACAGATACCCCCTCAAAAGTGTCTCGGTCTCGCTCTTTTATAGAAGAAGCCGAAATACGTTGGATATGATAGGCCCAAACCTTCAGTCGGTATAACAGGACCTGAAAATAGCTTCGAATCTTGACTTCTCTAATTCTTTCGGACTATCCAGTGTTTGTAGGATGACTGAAAGTATCGCGGTGCTGTATTTATTGTCTGACCGTTGTCGAAATCTTGACCTGAAGCTGATGAATGAAGTTTTTTGCTTTAGCTCGTGTTGGTGAGTTGTCGTCGAACTGACTATCCAATTCCTTGAGACTTATCCTCTAATCGGCAAATTCTCCATTGCGTCACTTGTCGTAGGATTAATCACAGTGGGAGGAGATTGAGGGTTCATTTTTTAATCGGTGAATTCTCCATTACGACGCGTTGACCGGTGTCAACACAGTTTATACTCATACGTTTACTGGAGTTTCAGGAATTAGTTTATCCTCGTATACCCGATCGGAGGTTGTCGAGTTATCCTTAAGAATATATATTCTCTAGGAACTTCTCGGCAAAAATAGGAAATAGTTTATACTCATATACCTTTTTGGAGTAGGATTGAGGCCCGAACAAACCGAATCGGATGAAAATTGACCCTTGATGGGTGATAGCCCTGGCTGGTGATGACCTTGTCAGCGAAGGAGGTAGTGCTTAACCATCATATCCAAGAAATTAGAGCTCTCGGAACAAAAGCTGCCGAAGTTGAGGAGGAAGCTTCGAAAACATTGAACGCCAGCGAGGAGTACTTCAAGGCTGAGTTGCAGAATAAGCTCCAACAAGCTTACAACAATAAATCTTTTGCCGTTTGAATAACTGTAATTTCCTCGTTGAAAGACTTGACTTTTCATTAGTTGAATAAATTTCTATCCTCTTTATCAAGCATCGTGATTTCTCATTTGAAATAATCAACCACAATACTCATGGGATTTTTAGCAAATCCTCAGCCATCAACGGATTTGATGAGCCTTTACCGATTACCGTCTGAATCGGGCTAGCACGTGGATTATCTATACCCGTTCCGCACGTGACGTTGTGCTAAAAGAATAAACTCTTTTAGACTTAATGCTATGATGTTGAATACATAGACTTTGTCATCTTTTATGGGCAAGAGACTAACCGGCGACGCGTGTTAGGCGTTGGCTTTAGGGTTAGGCGTAGACTTATCTCTACTTAGGATTCGGGATAAAATTTCCCAAGATGAATCTTGGTGTCTTTTTCAATCGGTAAAAGACTAACCGGCAACACTGTTAGGCGTAGACTTATCTCTACTTAGGATTCGGGATAAAATTTCCCAAGATGAATCTTGGTGTCTTTTTCAATCGATTAAAAGACTAAACCGGCTATCGAAAGATGGAATTGATGTGGAAAAGGAAGAATTTTGTATTCTGTTTCCCAACAGTGGAGAGGAAGGATTTTATATCCTGTCTCCAGGTCTTCTTTTTAGGTTAAAGATGAACCCGAAACAAGAGAGGAATGATTTTATATCCTCTCTCTTGCTCCTGGAGAGGAAGAATTTTATATTCTATCTCTAGTGCAAAGAAAACTAAAAGTGGGATCTCCACTTTGAGAATCTCAGGAGGTGAAACTAAGAGTGGGGTCTCCACTCCGAGAATCGAGAAGATTCAGATAACTTTCACTTTTATAGGATTCGTTACCTGATCTGGGAATGATTTTCTCGTTTATCGAGATGAAATTCTAATTTCAGCCCTAACCTTGGGAAGGCGCGACCGAAGAGGAAAGGATAGAATCCTTCTGTTTATCAGAAGGGGATCTCAATATTGAAAGTGGACCTCTTGTTCGTGGAAGGAATCAAGAGGGGAATTTGCTGGTGGATTGGACCAGAAAGATTTTTTTTTTGACTCACCGTCAATGAGTTTGATCGGTAAGGGATTTTACGATGGAGGATAGATTTAGGGTTATCCTCGAGGACAATGGGTGAAATATTTCTCGAGGAACTTCCCGTCAAAATGGGTTATCCCGAATATACTAAGGGTAGTACTTTTTCAGGAACTTCCCATTTATCAGCATTAATTGCCTGTCACCATTTTGGGTGATTAGGCGACATGCACCGTTTGAATTGACTGTATCTATCACAAACGGTCCTTCCCATTTGGGTTCAAACTTACCCTTCTTCTTAAAAGTAAGAATTATCGGTCGTCGAGCAGCGAGGACCAGGTCTCCTTCTTTGAAGATTCTCTGTCGGACTCTTTTGTTAAAAGCCCTCGACATTCTGGTCTGGTAAAACTCGATGTGTTGTTGAGCTTTCAAGCGTTTTTCATCCAACATCTCGAGCTCTTCAAGGCGTCTCTGATGTTGTTCCTCCGTCGTCATTTCAGTTGCGAGGGCGATCCGAAGTGATGGAATTTGGATTTCCAATGGAAGTACTGCTTCACATCCGTATACCAGAGAATATGGGGTTACTCCAGTAGGCATGCGTATTATTGTACGATATGCCCAGAGTGCTTCTCCGAGTTTATCGTCCCAATCACATTTGTTGGTCTTCACGAGTTTTCGACAAGATCTTAATGATCGTCTTATTGAACGCCTCTGCTAAACCGTTTGCAGCGGGATTATAAGTCGTTGACGAGACGTCTTGGATCTTAAACTTCTCGCAAAACCTGATGAAGGCATTGCTGATGAATTGAGGACCGTTGTCATGTATGATCCGTCTCGACACGCCGTGTCGATAGATGACGTGATGCTTGATGAACCGGATGACGTTGTTCGTCTTCACTTCTTTAAGTAGAATTGCTTCAGCCCACTTAGAGAAATAGTCGGTAATCGCGAGAATGAATCGATCACCTTTCACCGACGGAGTGAAAATAGGACCCACAATGTCCATACCCTACGTCTCGAATGGCCATGATGTAGCCGAAGGGTGCAAATGCTCCGGGGGTTGATGCATGTAATTCGCGTGTATTTGACGCGCGTGGCACTTTCGAGCGTACTCAATTGCATCATTAATCATCGTTGGCCAAAAATATCTCATTCCTCTGACACGATCATAGAGCTTGGGACCAGGTTGGTGTGCACCACCATCTCCTCCACGCGCTTCCTCAAGGACCTCTTTTGCTTCTTTGTTCGAGAGGCACCAGCAAAGAAGTCGTCGCATTCGCTGACGATATAACGCCCGGTCTCGTGATCATAAAAGAATCCTGACGCTCTTCGTCGGATCGATTCCCTCTCTTTTACGTCTTCAGGCAGTATACCATACAGGACGTAGTCGATTATGGGGAAACGCCAATCCTAGGGCTCCAGTCCCACTTGGGTTGAGTGCACCTCTTTGACGACCACCTCTTTGTCGTCGTCTTCTTCGTTATATATTGGCACGAAGAGTTGGTGAATTCTCACAGTGATCAACTGCTCCGACTCAGGAGGTTGCGCTAACGATACTGCTAATGCTGCTAGCGCGTCCGTATACGCGTTCTGGAGGCGCGGAATATATTCAATAAAAAATTTTTCAAACGAGTCCGCTATCTCGACCGCCGTCTGATGGTACGGAATCAAGTCCGGATTCTTGACTTCGTAGTCCCCACGAACCTGTTTGACTATGAGTTGGAAATCCCCAAAGGTTCGAGATATTCAACCCCCAGCTCTTGGCGAAACTGAGCCCAATAAGTAACGCGTTGTATTCAACTACATTATTAGAGCACGTCTCAGTCAGTGAGTAAGCCCGAGACATCACATGCTTCCCCGGGGAAACTAAGACAACTCCAACTCTGGGGAAAATCTTAGAACATCCGGGGGTACTTGCCACGTTGGTTGCTCGAGAAGCTCCGTCGAAGTACAACTACCATATTTGCTGATGCGACGTGGTGTTGACTTCGTGAGTCTCATCTGGCAAGTCGCCATATAACTCAGCTGTTTCTGCTGTTGGGTTGCTTGCCAAGAGATCGCAAATTGCTTGTCCTTTGACCGACTTCTGTTGTTTGAAGTGCAAGTCGTATTGAGACAAGAGCAAAGCCCATTTGCCAAATGCCAACTCATGGAGGCTGGTTGTGTCATGAATATCCGGACTAGATTTACATTGGAGATAACATACATCGTTTGTCCAACCAAGTAGTGCCGCATCTTTTGAATTGTGAACACCAATGCGAGGCACTGCTTCTCGATCATCGGGTAGTGAGATTCAGCACCCACTAAGTCCAGCTCAGGTAGTATACCGCTTGTTCATGACCGTCATCATCGTCTTGCGCGAGTAACGCGCTTAACGAATGGTTCGTCGCCTTGACGTAAATCAAGAACGGTTTACCAGACTTCGGTGCAACGAGAGCGGGAGGATTCGCTAGATATTCTTTGATATCCTCGAATGCCTTTTGACAGGCATCATCCCAAACAAATGATACGCCTTTCTTGGCTAGCTTGGAGAACTGCTGGCATTTTCCGAAGAGGTTTGATATGAACCACCGGATGTAAGCTAATCGCCCCTGTAACCTCCTGAGTTCTTTTTGATTTCTCGGGGGTTATAATTCATTTATCGCCTTCACTTTGTCTGGGTCAATGTGAATACCCTTAGTGGTGACGACGAATCCGAGGAATTTGCCGCTGGACATTCCTAGGAAGGATTTCGTAGGGTTCATCTTTAACTGATGGCTCCGCATGAGTTCGAATGCTGTCCTCAGGTCCTTGAGGTGGTCACTTTTGTCGTGGCTTTTCACAACCAAGTTGTCGATGTAACACTCGATCGTTTTTTGAAGGTGTTCTTGGAAAATCTTCATCATCGCTCGTTGGTACGTGGCGCCTGCATTCTTCAGACCGAAAGGCATGACCTTTAGCAAAAGACGCTGATGGGAGTTCTGAACGCCGTGTGCTTTTCATCATCCGGGTGCATCTTGATTTGGTTATAACCTGAAAATCCATCCATGAAGGACATTCTCTCGAATCCACACGTATTATCAATGATGACGTCAGTGATTGGAAGAGGAAAATTGTCTTTTGGGCATGCGTCGTTCAGATCTCTGTAATCGATGCAGACTCTGATCGTCCCATTCTTCTTTAGGATCGGGACAATATTCGACACCCAATCTGGATGTTGTACTTTCCTGATGAATCCCGACTCTATGAGCTTTTTCACTTCAGCGACAATCGCTTCCATGATCTGCGGACGAAACCGTCTCTGCTGTTGCTTGACAGGTTTGGCATCCACCTTGATGTTAAGCTGGTGCGTCACCACATTTGGATCGAGTCCTGGCATGTCTTCGTAGCTCCAAGCAAAAACATCAATATATTCTCTGATGAGAGCAATCAACTCCTCTTTCTTATCTGGAGAGAGACTGTTGCTGATGAATATGGGCTTAGGACGTTCTTTGTCACCCATATTGACCTGGACCACTTCATCCTTGGTGGGGGGTTCTCTTTGCTCAAACCGGTCCCCGTATTGCATGTTGAGGTGATGGACCCATGGGTCTTCCCACGTTGGTATCTGCTCATCGGTCTCCATCGTGGTGGGGTCAGCTGTAGTCATATTTGACATCAGACCCTTAAACATTTCGCCGATGCTGACGTCGGAATCCCAAGCAGAGGAATCAGATGAATATCCATCCCCTGAATCGGATAATTGGTTATCGATCAACCAATAGCATTCGTCTTCTGAAGAAGATTCATACCCCAATCCTCTTTTAAATCCGTAATAATTATCGGGTTTCCCTTTTGGGACATGCGCAGCTTTGGGTGCGACTTGAGGACCTCGTCCGAAGCAAAGACTCTCCCCTCAAGCAAGGTCGTACCCCCATCTCTTCATGAGGCTCTGCGCTTCTAGACTATATCTGAATGGATGAGAGCCAGGCTTATCATCATCATCATCCTCTTTCCAAAAGTGGTCTGGTGCTGGAATTGCATCCCCTTTTCCATAGACCAAATCCTTTTCATCTCCTGTTTTTCCTGGAATGATGAACATTGTCCTGAAAGAGTTCCGGATATGCTTCCGTGTTACACAAGACGACCTAATCGGCATGTGCACCTCGGGGTCATCGTACAATCCTTTAATTATATCAGTAAAAGACAGGGAGTACTCTAAATCACCATTTATTCCGTTGTCGGCTAGTTGCCAATTATAACTTTTATCCGACGATTCTCCATCGTCAAGATTGACTACAAAGGGTACAATGTCATTTATGACAAAACCACCATCATAATCAGGCCCAGTTTCGGTATCAGCTTCCTCGCCGCTGTCCGTGCCTTAGGCCGATGGTTCAGTATCGGACTCGTTACCGTAAAGGAGGGAATCAGTGAAGTAATTCTCCAACCCTTTAAACGGTTGCTTATCCGCGACCACCGTCTTGACTTCATTATTAGTGTCGACATATTTCAGACACTGATGAAGGATCGAGGGGACTATAACATTATTATGGATTCAAGGCGGACCCAATAATAAGTTATAGGAAGTCCCTGCATCAATCACATAGCATGTGACTTCAGACTTCAAATCTCCCATTCGGCATTTTGCCCGGATTTTACCAAGCGGATCCGTAAATTACCGTGCCCGTGGACGCTAACTTACTAGTAGGGATCCCCAAACTATACATCAGGCGGAGGGGCATGATGCTCACAGTGGAACCCGGATCAACTTGGATCCGGTTGACTTCGCTGGAACCAATGTACCCGGTAAAATACAACGGCCTGTTATGCTTTGAGCTTCTCGTCTGCATGTCCTCTTTGGTAAAAGTAATGCAGGGGAATTGGTTGCAAGGTTGCAATGATGAGCTGAAGATTCTGGTTCTCCCAGACTTGGCTCGACCCGAGTGAGAAACACCTCGGAGTCAGCCAGGGCCTCCTGTAGGGCTTCTCTGGTTTCTCTCGAGAGCCTTAGTAGCTCGTAGAGGGTTATCCTTACCGGGATATTAGCCAATTGGGCCATAATATCGAAGGTCGAACGTCCCGATTTGTCCCTTCCAATCGGGCGGTTGAATCGGGACTGCTTCGGGACTTGAACCTCCTAATTTTGTGGTTGTTTCTCCTTAACAATCGCATGCTGTTGTGATTTTTCAGCGCGGGTAAGAGGAGTTATCACTACCCCCAGCTCCGTTAGCGTCTTATCATTTGGATTAGATGTTTCAGGATATTTGTAATGATACTCGCGGCCGCTCCTGGAGGTGAAGGCTTCGCGCTCCTCCTCGGAAAGCTGAAACGTCATTATCTGCTCATCATCCTTCTCAGGGACTACTGAAGTGGCATGGCATAGCTTCCCCTTCTCCTTGGATTTCTTCTTGGATGAAGAGGCCGCCCACTGATCATCTCCGAGCAAATCTGGGTGAACCTAAAGAATTTCGCCGTTTGGGGCTGTATGTGGCACGAGTCCTTTTTCGCGTTGCCTGTGAGAATCGTCATTCACCGTCTTCATCCCCACCCTCACGACGGGCTTTGGTTGAAACCAATCCAAAGGCACTGGTCCGAAGCTGATGGAGACTGTGTTCGCCCCCACTTTCTTCTCTTTGGACCCTTTCGGGGTAATGACTCCCACATCAATCAAGGCCTAGATTTTATCCTTGAGATGGTAACATGACTTCGTCGGGTGGTGCACTGCTCTGTGGTAGGCGTAGTATCTCGGATCCGTGACCTTGTTCGCTTCCTCCTGATTCACGATCGGTGGTAGCTGGATCTTGTTGTTCTCCAAAAGGTACTTAAAAATATCGGGAACCTCATCATCCTTGAAAGAGTAGATTTTGGGGAACCTCGGTTCTGACGACCTCTGCTTCTGTTGCTACCATTGGAGTTGCGATTGTTGCGGCGCTCGCTGTTGCGGTTGCTGCTGCGGCTGCAGCTGGAATGTTTAATTTGCGTCCACTGCATTTGCTTGTGCTTTCGTCTTTCCTCGTGGGACGAAGTTTGGCTTGTGGATATTCGCCGTTTGCTAGCCTCTCTCCGCCTTCTTCCTCTTCAGGAATCACTCGGCTTGCTCCCCGCGCACCTTCAAGTCTTTCCAAGTTTTGGACGGTGCTGTCCCCATTGCTTCTAGTACATCCAATGAGAGATTATTATGGCAGGTCTGGAGGATAAACTCCTCAGTTATTGGGTCCCGGCAATTCATTGCCTTGTTTCGAAACCGCTTGACGAAGTTGTCTACCGTCTCCCCGTCCTTCTGTTTCTCATCCAACAGCGATCCGATGGATATCTCGGTATCGTCGTCGAAGAAATTGGCGAGGAACATGGTCTCCATGTCATCCCAGCTATTAACGCTCCGTGGTTTGAGACGGCGGTACTAATCGAAGGCAGCTCCACGAAGGGTGCTAACGAATGACCGAACACTCAGGGGCTCGTTATCGGAAATAACCCCCAGGTGGGACTTGAAGTAGATCAGGTGCTGAGTGGGGGAACCCTTCCCGTCAAACGGCGTAAAGTTTATTAGATTAAACTTTGTCGGATAAGGGCTTGATTCCCATTCCCTTGGGTACGGACATGCTATACCCGTCTTCCTTACCTCTTAGATGGAAATCAGAGTATTGATCTTACTCTCGAGGTCCTTTATCTTCTCATTCTCACCTACATCTCCGTTCTGGTAATTTTGAGGAGGGACGGCAGTGTTTCCACTGGCGTTCTGATCACCAAGGGGATTATCGGCGTTACGGCCTTCATCCCTATCTGTGTCACTATCCGTTTGGTTGTTCTTGCGACTACTTGTTTCTCCCTGGCAATTCATTAGCGCTAGGATTTGCTTGTCATGCAACTCTCTCATTTGCTGCATGGCCATCTGCATTTCGAACTGGAAGTTCTCTTTTTGCTTGGCTAAAGCTTCTTCAAGCATTTTGGCCACTTGCTCTGCGCTGACCATGAGCGCTTCATGGGGTCATCCCTCGTTGGAAACTGTATTGTCGGAGGCAACTGCGGAGCTAGCATTCGACACTTCGTCATCAGAGGGTAATCCCCTATGCATCCTGCCATAATTAGGCCGCCTGATTGTCCCGAACCATAATCGAGTCATTCGTTATGATATCCCAGGAATGGCACGTGACGACGTCCCTTTGCTGGTCATGTTGATGGAGACACTCAGTAGTTCATCACTTTGAGGCACCGATCTTCTTCTACCAAAGTGCCTTGACCTGGGTTCTGGCATCTTGGCGCCAAGCCGATCAAAGACCGACACCTTCTCCGTGGCTATTTTAGAGCAATTGCACTCTGACAACACCGCTCTGATCAGTTTAGAACACGGACAATGTGTGTTTAATTCAGGGGAACTTCTCTTTCGATATTTACTCGTACCCCCAGCACGATAGTACAACTCATCTGCATAAATGCCGGAGCAACCCATCATGTGTTGGTACGACTTCTCAGGTATAACGTTATTGTCATCAGACGACAACGTCTCCTTTTGAGGACGAGCCACATTATCGGGAGTTCCAAGAGTCACTTTCGTCTCAGCGTTAAGCCTGCTTGGTAGCGAAGTTTTAATGAGGCTCGAACTTCAATCCAATTCTGTGAGAGTACCGAGGAATTTTCTCATCATGGTGGAGCCGGGTAGGACCTCCATCACCGTGAGTTGGCCGGGGCCTCTTCAACGGGCCCAAATGTTCCTTGATCGGATTTTTGCCTCGATCATCGTTCAACGGGCCGAGGCGCTCTAACACCGTCTTCTTGCTTCGGGGTTGTTCGCGGGAAAAGTAGACTTGTTATTCATTGCTCGTTTGAACTTGTTTACAGCTTCGTTGGCCTACAACAAAATTCAAAAGAAAAGAAATGCCTTTTTATTTTAGGCGTACAATGAAAACAAAAATTACAACTTCTTCCTTTTGTGAACAAACACGAGGATCTCTATTTTACGGATCCTCGCCATGCGGGTTCTTTGCCCGTGTCGGGACTTTTGTTCGTCCGTGGACTACAGCGCAATTCGATCACGGTGTAAACCGGGTTACGGAACTCTGAGGCGTAGAGGGCTCGTTCCGCGAAGGAAGCGAAGCGCTGAGGATCACACTCACGAAGGAGAGGATCGTCATGGGGATCACACTCACGAAGGAGAGGATCACGAGCGGTGAGATCTACAAGGAGAAATCACAGCTATCCCCGAGATTAAGACGAAGCTTAACCTAGAGGGTATCTCAGAGTTCGACCCGAAGTTTGCTTACCTTCCGCCTATAGATCGGCGTTGGTGGACTTGAGCTCGCCGGTGCTCGGAACCGTGCGTCGTAGATCTCGCGAGGGCTCTTCAGAAGTCCGCCAAAATCCAAAAACCAAATCCCGAGTCCAAGATCCCGAAAATCCAACCCTCTCTCAAGCTTCAAGACCCCCCCTATTTATACAATAGGGGGGGGGGGGTTTTGCACCCGGGCTCGGCCACTTGGCCGAGCCACCTTGGCCACTTGGTCGAGGTGGCTCTACCATGGTGGCCGAGCCACCTTGGCCACTTGGCCGAGCCACCTTGGCCACTTGGTCGAGGTGGCTCGGCAAAGTGGCGAGCCCCTAAACCATTTGGTAGGGCACCTCACGACAGTTGGTAGGGTGGCTCGACAGTGGCCGACCACCAACCACGGCGAGGTGCAGCGTCGGCCTTTCGTCGTCTGGCGTCGTTTTCCGTCGACTCCTCCGTCAATTCTTCGTCGATTCTTTCGGTCTTCCGGCTTAGTTTTGTTCGTGATGTCGCCGCGGTTTGAGTCCGTGCCGATCAACTTTCGAGCTCAAACGGCTCGCTTGCATCGACGCGACTAAGTACGGTTGATTCCGCCTCGCCGACGCTTGAGTTTAGCCAACTTCGCCTCGTTGAGCCGTCGTTGGGTTTTCTCCACGGCCGCGTCGTTCGCGGCTAAATGCGCATCGCCGACTCCTTCATCGTTATCGACTTCGCTTTATGCGTTTTGCGGCGTAATCCGTCGGCGGCGTTACGGAGTGGCGCCGTCGGATGGATCGTCGGTTGTCAACCCACCGTTTACGAGTCTTGTTCGCACCGATAAGCAATTTTAACGCCACAGATACCCTCCAAAGCGCCTCGGCCTCGATTCTTGATGAGTCCGATGCTTTGACATGATGAGCCCTTCACTCTTTAATTGGCGTGATAGGACTTGTGAATGACCACGGCGTTTGATCTCTCCATTCCCCGGTTTTCGGTGCTTTGTAGGATTGCAAGGTATTACTGCATCGCATTTTTGTCCGACCGTTGTCGAAATCTCACCAGAAGTCGATAGATGAATTTCTTTTGAGGTTGGCTCCAGATTTGATTCCTCCAATTCTCTCGTGTTCTCCAGCTGCTTTGTAGGATACCGGGGTGTTATGTGTCGCATTTATTGCTTGACCGCTGTCGGAATTTCAAGCTGTAGCTAATTGAGTTCATTCTTGTTGACGTGTCGGTGGATTGTCTTCCAATTGACCATCGAGGTTCCTCCGCTGATCGGGAATTCTTCGGATCCAACCGCTGATCGGTGAATCCTTAGTCGGCGGCAGCGTTGGTTGGCGTCGCTTGCGTACTTCGTTGCGGTGTGTTCATCCACGGTGGGAGGTATTCTTCCCCATTGTTGATTGGTAGGCCCTCGGTGGCGATGCATGAATGAAGCGATGTCTGTGGGGAGAATTCTTTCAAGGTTGAGCAGCGGTATGCGGCGTACTATAAGCTTATCGAGATTCGTCAATTTATCCCTTTTGAGGTTCCCGTGGGAGGAAGTTGAGGGTTATCGAGTTATCCTTAAGAATATGGTAATATTCTCCGTGAACTTCGCTAAGAACCGTGAATTAGTTTATACTGTAATCCTATTTGGAGTAGGGCATGGGAGAATATCCGAAGATTGAGTCCGCCTGTGCCACCTTGCCGATGATTTCACCATTTAGAGGTTAAGCTCCAAAGTCTACAAGATTTTGAAGTAGCCAGGGCTCGCCTCATATATCGAGCTCGCTGGCGGCTTGGCTGGGATGCTTGCGTTATTCGGACTTCGGAGTTCAAATCGTGAGGCCGGTGCATCATTTGAAGGCTAGCATTCTTTGAAGCTTCATCTTCCGTGGGACATTTTGGTCTTGTTATTCTTTGGGAAGCGAGGATAGTAGAGCTCGAACAGAGCTTCAAGCGGCGAGGGAGAGCCCGATCGCCTTGAAGCCGACGGAAGGCCAACAAAGAAAAGACTCGCGGTCGTGTTCGAGGAATTTGAACTCGGGCGTAAGCCGGTTGACATCAAGAAATGGAGGAGGCCCTTAATGGCGGAGAGACTTCGGGGCCCGAGCGGGAGGAACTAACAAGCTTTCCTCAATAAAGTATCCGAAGTTAAAGCAAAACATATTTGTCCTCTTTTGTGCTCTATTATGATTCTTTTATTTCACGTAAATAATTAACCATAATACTTATAGGATTTTGGCAAACCCTCACCGCCAACGGATTTGATTAGCCTTACCAACTACCGCTTGAATTGGGCTAGCGTGCGGATTGTCGAATCCGTTACGCGTGGCGTTGTCTTTGGAAGAATGAAACTCTTCTAGACTTCGTTGCTATGATATTGAATACATAGGCTTGGTACTCTTCTTTGCGGGCAGAGATGCGCCGACAGCGGCGTGTGGCGTTGGCTTTATCCCTTCTTAGGCTTCGGATAAAATGCCCCGTAATCGAACTCGTGTCTTCTTCAATGGGAAAAAGACTTCTAAACTGCTCCACACACAACGTTGTGCTAAAAGAATGAAACTCTTCTAGACTTAATGCTACGATGTTGCATTAGGCTTGCGTCTTTTATCGGGAATAGACTACCCGCAACGCTGGGTATGGCTTTATCCCTTCTTAGGCTTCTCGGATAAAATGCCCCGAATCAAACTCGTGTCTTCTTCAATCGGAGAAAGACTAAACCGGCAACGCTGCGGTGGCTGGGCTTTATCCCTTCTTAGGCTTCGATAAAATGCCCCGTAATCGAACTCGTGTCTTCTTCAATCGGAAAGACTAAACCGCAACGCGTAAGCGCTGGCTTTATCCCTTCTTAGGCTTCGGATAAAATGCCCCGTAATTGAACTCGTGTCTTCTTCAATCGGAGAAAGACTAAACCGCAATGCAGAGCGCTGGTTTTATCCCTTCTTAGGCTTCGATAAAATACCCCAAGATGAATCTTGGCCCTTCTTTGACCGAGAAGGGTTGAACCGAGTAAGGTTGATTGAGGTGGGAAAGGAAGAATGTATTCTATTTCGAAGGTGGAGAGGAAGGAGGATCTTGTCTCCTATCTCAGGGTAAGGGATGAACAAGAGAGGAAGGTTTTGTATCCTATCTCTGCCAAGAGAGGAAGGTTTTGTGTCCTATCTCCAGTGCTCCACGAAGATAAGAGAGGAAGGTTTTGTATCCTATCTCTTATTGATGGAGAGGAAGGAGGATCTTGTCTCTATCTCGGGTCTTTGGAAAGGAAGGATTTTTGTCACATTTCCGGTGAAAGAGGCTGAAAATGGGATCTCCATCTTGAGAATCTTGAAAGATGAAACTAAGAGTGGGATCTCCACTCCAGAATCTAAGACAAGAGAGGAAGAATGTATTCTATCTCTTGCTTCAAGAGGAAGGATGTGTCCTATCTCGAGGTAAGGTGGGAAAGGAAGAATGTATTCTATTTCCGATGAGAAACTAAGTGGGGTCTCCACTCAGAGAATCTTGGAAGGGTATGGATAGCTTTTGCTTTTGTAGGATTGCTAACAGAATCGAAAGTGAACCTCTCTGCTCGTGGAAGGAATCGAGAGGGAATTTGCCGGTGGTTGGACCAGGAGATTTTAGTGGGCCTTGTCAATGAATTTGATCGGTGAGAGAATTTTGGAGGAAAACACAATAATTTAGGTTATCCTCATGAATATGAGTGAGATATTCTCGAGGAACTTCCCATCAAAATGGGTTATCTGAATGTACTAAGGATAATACTTTTGAAACTTCCCATTTATCGGCATTAATTAGGTCATGTCCTGTGTGATAAAGCGATATGCGTTTGAATAGGCTGTGTCTATAAGCAGGTCCTTCCCATTTGGGTTCGAATTTACCTTTCTTTTAGAGGTGAGAATTATCGGCCGTCTAGGCCGGGCGAGATCTCCTCCTTAAAGGTTCTCTCGTCAACTTTCTTGTTGAAAGCCCTCGACATCCTAGCTTGATAGAACTCAATGCATTGTTGAGCCTCGAGCTTCTCATCTAACATCTCAAGTTCTTCGAGACGCTTTTGATGTTGTTCTTGTCGTCATCTCGCATTTGCAGGCGTAGCGAAGTGGCGGGATCTGGATTTCCAAAGGAAATTGCTTCACGCAGTAAACCCGGAGAGTGCGGGGTAGCTCTGTTGGCGTGCGTGCCGTTGTGCGATATGCCCGAGTGCTTCTCCGAAGTTTATCGTCCCAGCCTCGCTTTGTTATTCTTCACAAGCCGACAAAATCTTGATGATCGTCTTGTTGAGCGCCTCGGCTAACATTACATTCTGGCTGGATTATAGAACATCGGCGAGACATCTTGTATCTTGAATTTTTCGCAAAACCCGATGAAGGAATTGCCGATAAATCGGGGACCGTTGTCATGCGATCCGTCTTGGGACACCATGTCGATAGATGACATGGTGTTTGATGAATCGGCGGCGGTACTCGTCTTGACCTCTTTTAGTGGGATTGCTTGGCCCACTTGGAAGTAGTCGGTGATCGCTAGAATAAACCGATCTCCTTTAACCGACGGAGGAAAATGGGACCTACAGCGTCCATTCCCCATGTCTCGAATGGCGGGCGTGGCGAAGGATCTGCGGCTGCTGCGGAGGTGATGCATATAATTAGCGTGAATCGACGCGTGGCATTCGGCGTGCTCAAGCTGCGTCATTAATCATCGTGGGCCAAAAGTAGCCCATTCTCACGATCTTCGTAGAGCTTGGGACGGTAGTGCGCACCACATTCACCTTCGTGTGCTTCGAAGGACCTCTTACGCCTCTTTGTTTGAGAGGAAGTAAAGACCATCGTACCCGGCGATATAGCATCACGGGTTTTACGTGTTAAGTAAAGAATCTTGGAGCTCTTGGCGGATTGACTCTCTCTCTTCCGTCTTCTTAGAATACCATGTAAGGCGTAATCGATGATGGAAAGCGCCAATCTGGGGCTCCAACTTGGTTTGGGTTGCATGTACTTCTTTGGTAACTACCCCTTACCTTCTTGTGCCTCATCATATAATAGATGCGAAGAGTTGGTGAGTCACGGCCGTAACTAGTTGCTCGGTCACCGGAAGGTTGTGCTAGCGACACGCGCCCGCCCGGTGCATCTGCGTGGCGTTTGGGCGTGGGATATATTAGATGAAGAATCGCTTGAATGAGTCGCCATTTCAACGACTATCGATGATAGGGGACTAGATCGGATTCGACCGTAGTCACCACGAACACCTTAACTATCGGTTGTGAATCTCCGTATGCTTGAGATATTGACCCCGACTCCTTGGCGAAGCTAAGTCCGATAAATAGCAGCGTTATATTACTTCGTTATTGGAACAAGGTTGGTGAGTGAATAAGCACGGGGCATGACATGATTCAGGAAATCAAGACAACTCGACTCCGGCGGAGATTTTAGAACATCAGGGGTACCGCACATTAGTGGCCGAGCTTCAGTCAAAATACAATCGCCATATTTGTTGGTGCGATGTAGTGTTGACTTCACGAACTTCATCAGGAGATCATCATATAGCTTCAGCTGCGTCGTTGTCGGGTTGGCGACTAAGAGATCGCCAAATCGCTTGTCCTTTGCCGACTTTTGTTGTTTGAAGTGCAAGTCATATTGGGACAAGAGCAAGGCCCATTTAAGCCAGCGTAACTCATTGCGGTGGGTCATAAATATTGGACGGTTCGTTAGAGATAACATAAATCGTCACGTCAGGCTAAATAGTGTCGCATTTTAAGATTGAACACTAATGCAAAACCGCTTCTGACCATTGGGTATCGAGACTTCGGCCGACCAATGTTAATTTCGAAGTATGCGCACATTGTGCCGCCGTCGTCGTCTTCGCGAGTGGCGCAGCGAGTGATCCGTTGCCTTGGCGTAGATCAAAAGCGGTTTTCCGACGCGGTGCAACAAAACGGGAGGTTTAGCGATAAGACTTGATCTCTTGAATGCCTTCTAGCGGCGTCGTCCCAATATATGACCGCGCCCTTCTTATTCAATTTTGAGAGCGGTTGGCACTTCGGATAAGTTCGATATGAATCGGATGTCGCATGTCGTCCTTGTAACCCGAGTTCTCTCAGTTTCTCGGAGGTTGCAATTCTTGAATCGCCTTCACTTTGTCGGGTTCGGCGTGGATTCCTTTGTCGGTGGCAGACGAAACCGAGAACTTGCCACTGACATTCAAGGAAGGATTTGGCGGGATTCATCTTTAGTTGATGAGTTCGCATGAGCTCGAATACCGTTCTAAGATCTTTGATGTGATCTCCTTTGCCGAGCTTTTACGACTAGTAAATTCGATGTAGCGATGATGGTTTTAGGAGATGATCTTGGAAAATCTCGTCATTGCTCTGGTATGTTCGCGGCGTTCTTTAAGCAAATGGCATGGCCGTGTAGCAAAATATCTGGAGTAAAGTTACGAGCGGGTGTGTTTGGCGTCATCGGTGCATCTTGATTTGATTATACCCCGAAACCATCCATGAGCGACATTCTTCAAATCCACCGCGTATTGTCGACTATGACATCGGTGATTGGAAGAGAAGTCGTCTTTTAGACAGCGGCGTTGGATCTGTAGTCGACCACAGATCTGATCGAACCATTCTTCTTCATGGCCAGGGACTATATTAGCCACCCAATCCGGATGTTGAATTTCCTCGATGAATCCGATTCTATGAGTTTCTTCACTTAAATCGACGATTGCACGCAAGATTTGTGGGCGAAACCGTCTTTAATGGTTGCTTGGTTTGACATCCACCTTGATGTTGAAGCGTGTCGCTACATTAGAGTCGAGTCTGGCATGTCCTCATAACTCCAGCGAATACATCGATATACTCCTTGATTAGAGGCGATCAACTCTTCTTTCTCTCGAGAAGTATTGCTGATGTTTATGAGCTTAGGATGTTCCTCATCGCCCATATTAACTGGACTACCTCGTCCTTAGTGGGGGTTCTCTTTGTTCGAATCTATCCCCAAAGCTGCTCTGAGTTGATGGATCCATGGGTCTTCCCATGTTGCATATCTTCATCACCCTCAATAGTAGCGGGATCGGCCGTAGCCATATTTGACATCAAAGCCTTGAAAGCTTCTCAGAGGTGTCGAATCCCCAGAAGAATGGGCGAATGTCGTCTCCCTCATCGGTGGATTATCATCAATTAGCCGAGGGCATTCATCTTAGAGGAGGATTAGTATCCCAATCCCCTTCTAAATGCATAGTAGTTATCGGCTTCCCTTTTGGGACATATGCGCTTTAGGAGGGACTCGAGGACCCTAGAAACATAGACCTTCTCCTTGTGTCAAGTCATTGCCCCACTTCTTCATGATACCTAGTGTCTGGACTATATCGAATGTGTTGAGGATAGGCCCGTTGTCATCTTCATCTTCTTCTAAGAAATGATTGACGTTGGAACTACATCTCCTTTTCAGTAAACCAAGTCTTTTCACTACTTGATCTTAGGTGGGATGGCGAGTGTTGTCCCAAAGGAGTCTTGGAACTTTTGTGTAAAGCAAGAGGCCGAGTTGGTAAGTGCAACTACGGATGGTTGTATAAACTGTCATTACATCATTCAAAGACAAAGGGTACTCTAAATGCGTCATTTATTGATTCATCGGCAATTTGCCAATTACAATGTTCATCGGCGATTCTTCATCGTCAAGATTGATTACAAGGGGTACAATGTCATTTAAAACAAAACCACCACTATAATCAAGCCGGCCGATGTCGGCTTCTTCATTGTCGTGCCTTGGGCGATGATTGATTTAGGACTCATTACCGTAGAGGAGAATCGATAAAATAATTCTCCACCCCTTAAGCGGTAATTTGTTTGTCGCGACCACCGTCTTTGTTAGGTAAAAGTCGGGATGATTGTCATTGATTTGAATTTGTTTACGACTTCTTTTGCCTACAACAAAATTCAAAAGAAATTGCCTTTTATTTTAAAGTACAATGAAAATCAAAAGATTAGACTTCTTCCTAAACAAACCGCGAGGATCTGTTATGTCGAGGTCACCAAGCTTGCGTCAGGTTCTTTGCACTTGGGGGACTTTTGTGTCGTGGACCACGCGCAATTCGATCCGAGTAGGGCCGGGTTGCGGAACTCTGAGATGTGAAGGGGCTTTCCCGAAGAAGCGAAGCGCTGAGGGATCCACTCTCGAAGGAGAGGATGCGCTGGCGGGTGGATCTACTAGGAGAAATCTGGGCTATCCACGAGATTAAGGCGAAGCTTAATCTAGAGGGTATCTGTGGATTCGACCGAATTGGTTACCTTTGCTTATAGATCGGCGTCGGGGACTTGAGCTTCGCCCGATTTCCGGGCAGTCGCCGTTACTAAATGAATCTCGCGAAATTCTTGAAGTCGAGCTCTTCCAAATCACCAAAATCCAAGCCTCAGGAAGCCTTGAAATTCCAGCCCAGACCGAAGTGCCAAAATCTCTCTTCAAGAAGCCGACCAAGACCCCTCTCGAAGATGACACCCCCCCTATTTATACAATGGAGGGTGCCGACATATGGTGGCTCGGCCACTGGTGAGAGCACCTCGGCCGAGGGTGGAGTGGCTCGGCCATGGTGGCACCTCCGACCACTTGGTAGAGCACCTCGACCAAGTTGGTGAGGTGGCTTTCGGCCAAGTGGCCGAGCCTCCTAAACCACTTGGTAGGGGCACCTCATTAAAGTTGGCCGGGGGTTTGTATGGCGCCGTCTTCGCGGCGTTTTCGGCGTTCGGCGTCGTTTCTCGTCGATTCGATTCTTCGGTCTTCGGGCTTAGTTTTGCTCGGTGATGTGCCGTTGTGTTTGAGTCGGTGCCGATCAACTTTGAGAGCTTAAGCGGCCCGTTTGCATTGGCCGGACTAAGAATACGGTTGATTCGTCGTCAGATTTGAGTTTAGTCAACTTCGACGCGTCGTTTCATTGGCTCGTATGTCTTGGAGCTCACTTTATCGCTGTCGGCTTCGCTCCGCAGCGTTTTGTGGCGTGATGCGTTTTCGGCGTCGGTTTGTCGAATGGATCGTTAGTTGCCAACCCGCGAGTCACGAGTTTTCGTTCGAGATGCGATAAGCAATTTTTATGCCTACGGATACCCCTCCAAAGCGTCGGTCGATTCTTGATGATGCGAGATGCTGAATTTATGTCAGTTCGGCCTTGATTCGGTGAGGGTCCCAAAGATAGCTTCAAGTCTTGATTCTTTCGAGATCATCCGGTTCTTTGTAGGATTCTGATAAGATCGCGGTCTTTGCATTTATTGTCGACGCTTGTTATCTTGATTTAGGCGATGGGTGAGTTTTGTTTGTAACTTTTCGTGTCGGTTGGTTGTTGTTTAACTAACCATCGGACTTTTGGACTTTCGTATGTCGTGAACTCCTTGTTGGCGACATGTTGGTTAATGTCGATTACATGGAATTTCATACCCTCGATTCGGCTATTTCTTCCATCATCCGTGTGTTGTTGGTTTAACCACTTGTGGGAGGACTAATCTTTTCATGGAATATCCTCCAAAAGTTTCTTGTGAAACAAGAGACCATTTGGCATTCAACCATCGTCCTAGCCTTCAATCGGTGAAGTCGCGACCCCTTGACGTTGTTGGGATATGATTATCCCGAGTGGGAGAAGTTTCTTGATTTGAACCGTTGTTCGGTATCAACAATGGCTTCCGCCTCGTCATATTATTCCTCTCTTGGGTATTATGGTGGGAGAATTAAAGGGTTATCGGTTATCCTTAAGAATATGGGTTTATTCTCAGGAACTCCTGGTTCAAAATTTGGAAGCGGTTTATACTCGTATTCTGGTTGGAGTAGGATTAAGTGTTGATTTAGCGTGATGCCATCATACGATCGAGTTATCCCTAAGAATATTTTTGTGGAAATATTCTTCAGGAACTTCTCGACAAATTAGGAAATAGTTTATACTAGTAGTAATCCTAGTTGGGTGGGATTAGGCGTAGCCCAGCGTTGATTTGCGTCGGTGCCATCGCGATCGAGTTATCCTAAGAATATTTCTTGAGAGTATTCTTAGGAACTTCTCGACAAATCGAAATAGTTTATACTCGTAATCCTGGTTGGGTGGGATTGGCGTGCATTGTTTGCGTCGTTGCCATCGCTGTCGAGGATTATCCCAAGAATATTTCTTGTGAGTATTCTTTGGAACTTCTCGACAAATTAGGAAATAGTTTATACTGCGTAATCTAGTTGGGTGGGATTAGGCGTAGCGTTGATTTCGTCGATGCAATCCTGCGATCGAGTTATCAGAATATTTCTTGTGAGAATATTCTTAGGAACTTCGACGAATTAGGAAGCGGTTTATACTCGTAATCCTAGTTGGAGTAGGTTAGGCGGCGTTGATTTCGTCGGTGCAATCGCCGCGATCAGTTATCCTAAGAATATTTCTTGTGAGAATATTCTTAGGAACTTCGACAATTTAGGAAGCGGTTTATACTTTCGTAATCCTAGTTGGAGTGGGATTGGGCAGCGTTGATTGGCGTCGATGCAATCCGCCGCGATCGAGTTATCCCTAAGAATATTTCTTGTGAGAATATTCTTAGGAACTTCTCGACAATTTAGGAAATAGTTTATACTCATAATCCTAGTTGGGTAAGTTGGGCGGCAGCGTTGATGGCGTCGATGCAATCGCCGATCGAGTTATCCCCAGAATATTTTTGTGAAAATATTCTTAGGAGACTTCTCGATAAATTAGAAAGCGGTTTATACTCGTAATCCTAGTTGGAGTAGGATTAGGCGGCGTTGATCGTCGATGCAATCCTTACGATCGAGTTATCCTAAGAATATTTTTGTGAAAATATTCTTACTCGATAAATTAGGAAGCGGTTTATACTCGTAATCCTAGTTGGGTAGGTTAGGCGGAGCGTTGATGGCGTCGATGCAATCCGCCGATCGAGTTATCCTAAGAATTTTTTGTGAAAATATTCTTAGAGGCTCTCGAATAAATTAGGAAGCGGTTTATACTCGTAATCCTAGTTGGAGTAGGATTAGGCGAGCGTTGATCGTCTCGATGCAATCCGCGATCGAGTTATCCTAAGAATATTTTTGTGAAAATATTCTTAGGAACTCGATAAATTAGGAAGCGGTTTATACTCGTAATCCTAGTTGGAGTAGGATTAGGCGACGTTGATCGGCGTCGATGCAATCCATGGTGTTATCTGTAGAATAAATCTTGAATTTTCCAAATATGGCGGAGGGAGTAGGGGTCAATCAGCGGACTGATTTGGCATTATTTTGGCATCAATTAGGGTTCTAATTAGGACTCCTAATTAGGGGCTGATTAGAGTCCTAATTGGAATTGATTTGGGCCCAATTAGAATTCCTACTTCTTGCCAAATAAGAGTCCTTGTTCAAAGTTGGTTCATATGGGATTGTTATAAATACCCATACTCCTCCTCCTTGATGACCTAGGCGGCCCCTTCTCGTGGTTTGCTCTTGTTTTCATCTCGCCTGAGTCTTATCTCCTTCGATCAAGGTATGTGTCTGAGGGTTTTGTAAATCCTTTTCTCTTCTTCTTTTCTTTTCTTCTGTGCATGTAGGTGGCCAGACCGCGAGGAAACGACCGATGGCGGCCAGCGGCGGCGGCGGCGGTGGCCGGCGCCTAGCGGATCTTGCCAGCAGCGTAACCCGGCAATGGCGCCAGCGTTAGGCGCTGGCCGGTGGCGCTTCCTTATTTGGCCGGTCATTGCGGCCGCCATTTGGCGTTAAATCGCTGAGCTGGCGCGGGCTGGCGCTTCGATGTTGAAGCGGCCAGCGGCTTCAAGGCGCTCGGTCGGCTGATCGTCTGGCTCGGTCATTTGGGCGCCCGGTCGTCCATCGGTCGCTGATGCACCCGATCGTGGTTGGCGAGCAGCGGCGGGTCTTCTTTGATGCCTTTTGCGATTTTTTATTTGCATATCGACTTTATTTGTCTTCTTTTGCGGTTTCCGATGTCGTCGGGAATCCGCGCGTTAGAGGCCGATCAACTTCGCGTAGCGTGAATGCCGCCTCCTTCTTCGGTGGTGCGCCCGGCGTCATCATATTCTCACATATCGTTGTATCCCGCTTTGTTCTCCTTTGTGGCGATTGGGAAGAGCGAAATCCTCCTTTGTGGGGCCGGCGCTTGGTGTACCGTTAGTTATGACCCGCCGTTCTCCTTTGTGGCGGATTGGGAAGAGCGTGATTCTCCTTCGTGAGGATTGAGGCTTCAAAATCACCCGTCTCGATGTTTTTAGCGGGGCGATTTCACGTATACTCATGCATAGAGAGCGGAATATATTAGCTTGGATCATGCGGTTATATTTATCGTTCTCCGGTGTTTATCGGATGAAATCGTCATACCGATTATAAGGTAAATGACTCAATCTATGTAAGATGAATTCAGCGCCATTTATTAGCGGTATTTTCGATTTGGTTGATTATTCCTCGGGAGCTTTTCCGACCCTCGCGGTCGATGGGCGTCATAGTGACTATTATTCCATGTGTGATGATCCGCGATTTCTATCTACGCCTCGATTTGCACGGGACATCGTGAGGCGATCAGTACGTGTTTGAGGAGTTCCGCGTTCTCCGACGATTGGTCACCGATCGCCTTCGTAAGGGGCGCCGGCTCTCGAACTTCGAAAAGGCAGTTATCTATTGGCTTCGATTAAGGATCGGATCTGACTCTTATCGAGAGTGAGGTGGTTGAACAAAACGCGGAGGCCCTTTGTATATTCCGGATACCTCGTCGGCTCGTTGACCGACCTTAGACACCATCTTTGTGACCGCATTATGTCATGGCGTTTGACCGAGCATGATCATATTCATTGTGGGTTTATTACCCGGCCCGGTTCGGGTTGAGCGAGAATCAGCGTCATCGGCCTTCACCACAGGGTTGTAGGGCTGGACACACCGCCCGTGATGAGCTTTTGTTCTGCCTCGACTTTGAAGAATCGCCTTGCTAAATTGGGGCGAGATGCGTCGTCGATCATAGATTCTTCGGTGGGTACACTCGTCAAGTGCTGCTTGGTGAAGTCGCTGACGCTTCGTCCTCGGTAGATGGGATGGAGAACCGTGCTTGATGCATTATTGGCGATTCGTGCCACTATGTATGGCCTTCCAATCGGTGTCAACCATTTCTTCACCTTATTGAGCTTTATAATCAGTTCGAATCGTTTTCACTAAACATGGCGAGTTGGGGTTGGCTTTGCATGAGATGTACGTATTTAGTCTACCCATGGGGAAGATGCTATATCGGGAACTTTCCCTCCAATCGAGGAAGCTGGCGGTGAAGAGCATACGCCCGATCGTTATAAGACTTTATGGGATCTCACTTGTCATTACTATATAGCTCTGGCCCATCGAACCTTAGCCAAGAGAAATCGCGAGTGAGTGCGGAAAGATTCGCCAATTACTTGTTCGGCATTTGGAGGACAAATGCGGCGAAATATGTGAACTATCACGCTCACTCCTTGAAGGTTAATGCGATCGAAGTCGAGGCTAACTTCTTATACACTCACTTCGCCAAAGAAGGCTTTCGCCGGGGACCAAGTTTGCGACCTTTACGTGGCATGCGGTGAAGCCTATCCGGTAGGCAACTCTTCTAGCGAGGCTATCTTGCAATCGGCTCAAGAAGTGTGTGGTTCCATATCAATCGATGATGCTTTACCTTTGGAGGTCCTTTATCCTGCGTTCTTCGCCCACAAGAAGGAACTCTCTCTCCTTCCGGTGATGGTGGCGGTATTCACGTGGATTGCGGCATATAGTTCGGCGTTTACCCGGAGAAAGGGCGAGCCATCATCCGCGCATCCCTTCCGTCGAGTAGAGCTCCCATATACCTGTTATGACACGGTTGGTCCTTCATCGTCCCGACATGATGTCGGCACGGGTTCCATGGTTCGTCTACTCCTTTCTTACGGTTGGTAGAGTTGCGAGATGGAAGGCGTGGTTTTAGAGATCAAAAGCAGTCTGATTCACAAAGGTGGATCTTTTCGGATGTTTTCCTCGATTCTCGGTCAATATGGTGAGTCCTTGGTCGGCGAGGAGTGCGAAGCGCAGCCGAGACTTCACTTAACATTGGCTATTTCAATTGGCTAGTGAATATCGGGCGGGTATCTCACCTTCGAGTAAATGAGGAATGCTTCATGAGCCTTATTTTCCTGTCGTTTTGCTCGCCGGTTGATTCGACCAACTTTATGTTGGGAACCCGAACCGGCGACTCAGACTTCGAGGTGGACTTGTGGATGGCCTTGAGCATGGTTATGGGCGTCATGGGGTGTACGGTGCTAGGATTGATCTCGAGCTCGAGGCCGTCGGTGGAGTCATTCCTCTATTGTAGTTGGCTATTAGTAGCTAACGAGTCGAGTCCATGAGGCCATCTCGGTCTGGTAGCGAAGCATCGTTCGAGCGGCATTGAGACACCTGAGATGCGGTCAAGCTCGAGCGCCGCCAATCTTATCCGAGGGTGATGAGGAGGAGTTCCACAACTCGTGGCTGCTACTTTAGGAGAGGATAGCGGAGGCTGCGGCTCATGAAAGATCTGGTACTTTCTCCTTTTTCCCTTTCGTTTCTCATCCTCCATTAGAGTTCTCATCCAATTGAATTTTAGGAAAATCTATTGAAGAGGAAGAATTTCGACCCTCTCAAGGGTTAAGCGAAAGAGGTTAGCCCCAAGAATCCCGTGAATCCTCGGTCCTTTGATATAGACTTGACGGTAATGTTCCGATCGGTGTGAGGTAATAATTCACCGTGACAAAATTTGAAATTTTGACTTTTGAAGGTGACATTTCTCCGTTAAGCATGCGGGGTTCTAGGGATTATGATCGGCTTTGATTTTGATCACCACAATTCTGGCAGTTACGCTCATCTTTGAGATTTTACTCAACAAATGTATGGAGCTATGGCGGAAGAGGCCGATGTAGGACGATCGGTGGACCGAACATCTAACATCGATAATTCCTCTTACGGGTGGCAAATGCGAATGGAATGACTTCGGGATTTGTACCCCACTTTGCCTCTTTGTTTTTGTTCTTTTAGAGATCGCGGGGAGACAAATGCACAAGCGAGACTAGGCGACTAATCACACGTAGGAGGTAAGTAACTTTACCTATTGTTTCTTAATTGCATTCACTTTCCTAATGCCTTCTTTTTTCGAGACTTCTCAATGGAAGATCGTGGCATTTGGTTTATCTGGTAGTACCTCCATGGATGACTTGTTACGCACTTGGTCACAAGATGGAGATACCCTTGGTGAGGATTCCATTATCCCCCCATTGGACGTTTGGCCATTCTACTATAATTAAAGACCCATTCCATTTAGATGCATTTCTTGGTGGCTCGAGAATCATTACCCGTGACCCCGTTGAGATAGATGAGCTGCGAGGGCTCGTTTGCGGTTGTGACATCGGCGATAGATCGCCTCACGGTAGACTTCGCTAGCCTCTGAAGCTACACGGGGCGGGTGAGGTCTTTTAGCCCAATAAATTTTAGCCCATTTCTTCTGAAAATTCTAAAGTCCTCTTTTCTTGCGAGCCTACATCTCGACTCCATGACACGGCGAGGCGTTGATGGTGGATGAAGATCCATCCCATCTTATTATCTGTTTGGAAATCACGCTCATTCTTTTCTTTGGTGAACACTTGTGATCGAAAAGGTCCTTCATGGTGGGCTTTCTCTTCATCGATTCGGACCCTTGACCCGGATGGCTTTGATACGGGATATGGGTTACCCAGTAGCTCGAGCCATTGTTGATGATAAGCCCATCACGGAGGACAGCTCGAGCTGCAAGAGCTGCGAGGCTGGAGCTTCCTCATATGTAGCTGCTCATCTGGCTCGCGTTTAGAGGCATGGGCGATGCTCGTGTTTTCTTGGGCTCGAAGTCGGATCTGCGAAGGCGCCCGATCGGCTTGGGTGTTGTTCTTTGAGACATATTCTTCCCTAAGCCATATCGGTGATATCGTGGAGCGGAGGAGGATATCTTGCTTTCGAGGGAGAGCTCCATCTTGAGGAAGATAGGATGGCGGTTTGGGCTGGCCAGGCCAACAAGGAAAGACCTCACCGTTGCGTCTGGGAACTTCGATCTGTCGAGCGGCTGGCGAGCTTCGAGGAGGCAACCATGAAGACGCGAACACCGATGAGGAGTCCTTGAGCCGAGTTGCGGGAAGAACTTCGACCGGGCTTACAATGGTGAAGTGTCTCCATTTCGAACAACAAATCCTTTGTCATAGACTTGATATTTAAGCGGTTGTAGCTCCTTTTATATTTGCTTCAAATGAATAAGATCCATTCCTTTCATTGTTTATTATGATTCTTTTACTTCCTCGAAATAATTAACCATAATTTTAGGATTTTGGCAAACCCTCGACCATCAGCGGGTTTGATTAGCCTACCAACCACCGTTTGAGTTGGGCTGGCGTGCGGATTATCACGGATCCGTTCCGCGTGGCGTTATGCTAAAAGAATGAAACTCTTCTAGACTTGTTGCTATGATACTCGAATACATAGGCCGTACTCTTTTACGGGCAAGAGACCACCCGGCAGCAGCGTGTTACGAGCTTCGTCCCTTCTTAGGCCGGGATGAAATACCCAGAATCGAACTTCGGTGTCTTCTTCAATCGGAAAAAGACTAAGCCCGACAGCGTGTGGCGTTGGCTTTATCCCTTCTTAGGCCGGGATAAAATGCCCGAATCGAACTCTGGTGTCTTCTTCAATCGGAGAAAGACTAAGCCGAAGCGGCAGCGTGTGGCGTTGACTTTAGGGTTATTAGCTGACCCGGCCTTGGGTTTTGATGAGCCTTTAACTACCGTTTGAGTTGGGCTAGCATGTAGATTATCTAAATCCGTTCTACACACAGCGTTGTGCTAAAGAATGAAACTCTTAGACTTAATGCTCGATGTTGAATACGTAGGCGTCTTTTCGGGCAAGAGACCGACGACAGCGTGTTAGGCGTAGACTCATCCCTTCTTAGGCTTGGGATGAAATACCCGGAATCAAATTCGGTGTCTTCTTCAATGGGAAAAGACTAAACCCGGCAGCGTGTGAGCGTTGGCTTTATCCCTTCTTAGGCGGGATAAAATGCCCGAGATCGAACTCGGTGTCTTCTTCAATCGGAGAAAGACTAAACGGCAGCAGCGTGTTAAGGCGTTGGCTTTATCCCTTCTTAGGCTTGGGATAAAATGCCCGAGATCGAACTCACGGTGTCTTCTTCAATCGGAGAAAAGACTAAACGGCAGCAGCGTGTGAAGCGTTGGCTTTATCCTTCTTAGGCGGGATAAAATACCCCGAGTCGAACCTTGGTGTCTTCTTCAATCGGAAAAAAGACTAAGCGGCAGCGTGTGAAGCGTTGGCTTTATCCCTTCTTAGGCCGGGATAAAATGCCCCGAGATGAATCTTGGTGTCTTCTTTCGGAGAATGGTGGCAGGAAGAAGATTGATTGAGTGGGAAAGGAAGAATGTGTTCTATTTCAGGATAGGAAAGCTAAGCGAGATTCCTTCTGTAGGAATCGGAAGAATTCGGTGACCTTGATCGGACTACACGTCTGAAAATCTGGCGCATACCTTCAGTCGTGGCTACCTAAAATAAGAGGAGGAACTAAGAGTGGGATCTCCACTCGAGAACCGAAAGACTCGAGGCGACCTTGATCGGACAACTGTCGAAATCTCGTATACCTTCGTCGGTAGCTACCTAAGATAAGAGGAGGAACTAAAGTGGGATCTCACTCGAGAGCGAAGAGACTTCGAGGCGACCTTGATCGGACAACTGGTCACGAAAATCCGTATATACCTTGATCGGCTACCTAAGATGAAGATGGAACTAGAGTGGGATCTCCACTCCGAGAACGAAAAGACTTCGAGGCGACCGATTGGACAACACGATGCGAAAATCGGCGCATACCTTGATGGCTACCTAAGATGAAGATGGAACTAAGAGTGGGATCTCCACTCCGAGAACCGAAGACTTCGGCGACCTTGGTCGGACAACACAGTGCGAAAATCCCGGCATACCTTGGTCGGCGCTACCTAAGATGAAGATGGAACTAAGAGTGGGATCTCCACTCCGAGAAAGAAAAAGACTTCGAGCGATTCGGACAACACAGTGCGAAAATCCGGCGCATACCTTCGATCGGCTACCTAAGATGAAGATGGAACTAGAGTGGGATCTCCACTCCAGAAAAGAACTGGCGACCTTGATCGGACAACACGATGCGAAAATCGGCGCGCTACCGATCGGTACCTAAGATGAAGATGGAACTAGAGTGGGATCTCACTCAGAAACCGAAAAGACTTCGAGGTGACCTTGATCGGACAACACGATGCGAAAATCGGCCATACCTTCAATGGTAGCTACCTAAGATGAAGATGGAACTAAGAGTGGGATCTCCACTCAGGAAGAAAAGACTTCGAGGTGACCTTGATCGGACAACTGATGCGAAAATCCGGCGCATACCTTGGTCGGTACCTAAGATGAAGATGGAACTAAGAGTGGGATCTCCACTCAGGAGAAGACTCAGTGACCTTGATCGGACAACACAGTGCAATCGTATGCAACCGGTCGGTAGCTACCTAAGATGAAGATGGAACCCTTCCGTTTGACACGAAAAGGATTTTCGCTTGGAGAGGAAGGATTTTATATTCTCTCTCCGCGTGAAAGGAATTTTGAGTGGGCCTCTTGTTCATAGAAGGAATCAAGAGGGATTTTGGTAATGTACGAGAAAATTTGTAGACCCACGTCAAGGAATTTGATCGGTGGGGAAATTATGATGGAGGATAAATCTAGGGTTATCCTCGCGAAAGTGGGTGAGACATCCGAGGAACTTCCGTCGAAGCGGGTTATCCGAAGATACTATGGGTAGTATTTCTTGAGGAACTTCCCATTTATCGGCATTAATTGCGGTCGCCATTTTGGGTAATTAAGCGATATGCACCATTAGTAAACCGTTTCTATTACAAGCGGACCCTCCCATTTAGGTTGAATTTACCTTTCTTCTTGGAAGTGAGGATTATCGGTCGTCGGCGGCGAGGACCAAATCTCCTTCTCTAAAGGTTCTCTGTCGAACTTTCTTGTTGAAAGCCTTGACATCCTAGCTTAGTAGAACTCAATGCATTGTTGAGCCTCAGGCTTCTCATCTAACATCTCAAGCTCTTGAGGCGTTTGATGTTGTTCTTGGTCGTCATCTGTTGAAAGGCGTCTGAAGTGGCGGATCTGAATTTCCAATGGGAGCCTTCACGCAGTAGACCCGAGAATGCGGGGTCTCGATTGGCGTCGCGTCTGGTTGTCGCGATCGCCCGAGTGCTTCTCGAGTTTATCATCGGTCTAGCTTGTTACTTTTCACAAGCTTTGGCGAAATTTGATGTCGTCTTGTTGAATGCCTCGGCTAATCCATTTCGCTTTGGATTATAGAATGGCAGGCGTCTTGTATCTTAATTTCTCAAAAACGATGAAGGAATTGGCGATGAATTGGGGACCGTTGTCATGCACGATCCGTCTTGGGACACCATGTCGATAGATGACATGGTGTTTGATAAACTTGATGGCGGTACTTCGCCTTTACTTCTTTTAGCGGGATTGCTTGGCCACTTGGAGAAGTAGTCGGTGATCGCTAGAATAAACCGATCGCCTTTGGCCAGACGGAGGAAAAATGGGACCTACAATGTCCATTCCCCATGTCTCGAATGGCGGGATGTGGCAGAAGGATCTGATTGCTCGGCGGTGATGCATATAATTAGCGTGAATTTGACAGCGTGGCATTTCGGCGTGCTCGGTGCGTCATTAATCATTGTTGGCCAAAGTAGCCCATTCTCTGATTCGATCGTAGAGTTTGGGACCGTGGTGTGCACCACATTCACCCTCGTGTGCTTCGAAGGACCTCTTACGCCTCCTTGTTTGAAAGCATCGGGTAAAGACCATCATACCCCGGCGATATAGCATCACGGGTCTACGTGTAAATAAAAATCTTGGAGCTCTTAGCGGGATTGACTCTCTCTCCCTTCCGTCTTACGGTAGAATACCATGTAAGGCGTGTCGATGATAAGGCGCCAATCTCGGGGCTCCAACTTGGTTTGGGTTGTATACACTTCTTTGGTAACTACCCCTTATCTTCTTGTGCCTCATCATATAATGAGTGCGAAGAGTTGGTGAGTCTGGCCGTAACTAGTTGCCGGTCTCGGAAGGTTGTGCTAACGACCGATACTTGCCGCGATGCATCTAAGTGGCGTTTTGGAAGCGGGGATATATTCGATGAAAAACTCTTGAATGAGTGCGCCATTTCAGCGGCTATCGATGATAGGGGACTAGATCCGGATTCGACCGTAGTCACGAACTGCTTAACTATCAATTGTGAATCACCATGCGGCGAGATATTGACCCCGGCTCCTTGGCGAAGCTAAGTCCAGATAAGTAGCGTTGTATTGACTACGTTATTGGAGCAGGGTTGGTGAGTGAATAAACGGGGCATGACATGATTCCGGGAAATCAAGACAACTCAGACTCGTGGAGATTTTAGAACATCAGGGTTTTCGCCACATTGGTGGCGAAGCTCCATCAAAATACAATCGCCATATTTGTTGGTGCGATGTAGTGTTGACTTCTGAACTTCATCGGGAAGATCATCATATAGCTCAAGCTGCATCCGTTGTGGTGGCGACCAAGAGATCTAAATCGCTTGTCCTTTGGTGACTTTTGTTTGAAATACAAGTCATATTGGGACAAGAGCAAGGCCCATTTAATAGCGCCAACTCATCGAGGCGGTGGGTCATAAATATCGGATCGGATTCGTTAGAGATAACATAAATCGTCATTCGAGCTAAATAGTGCGCATTTTCGAATCGCGAACACTAATGCAAGCAGCGCTTCTCGACCATTGGATATCGAGACTTCGGCGCCGACTAATGTTGAGCTCGGGTAATACGCGCACTGTTCGTGACCGTTGTATCGTCGTCTTGCGAGTAAAGCGCTTAGCAGTGATCCGTCCTTGGCGTAGATCAAAAGCGGTTTTCCGACCAGCGGTGCAACAAAACGAGGAGGTTTAGCGAATCACGACTTGATCTCTTGAATGCCTTACGGCGTCGTCCCAAATATATGACCGCCCTTCTTGTTCAACTTGGAGAGCGGTGGCACTTCGGATAGGTTCGATATGAACGTCGGATGTCATGTCGTCCTTGTAACCCCGAGTTCTCAGATTTCGGAGGTTGCAACTCTTGAATCGCCTTCACTTTGTCGGGATCGGCGTGGATTCCTTTGTTGGTGGCGACGAAGCCAAGGAACTTGCCTTTGGACATCCCAGGAAGGACTTGGCGGGATTCATCTTTAGGCGATGAGTTCATGAGTTGAATACCGTTCTAAGATCTTTGATGTGATCTCCTTTGTCCGCGGCTTTTCGACCAAATCGTCGGCGTAGCATTCGACCGTTTTCGAAGATGATCTGGAAAATCTCCGTCATTGCTCTCGGTATGCGTTGTAGCATTTTGAGGCCGCGGCATGGCCGTGTAGCAATATATGCGATGAAGCGTTACGAGCGTGTGTTTGGCGTCGGGGTGCATCTTGATTTGATTATACCGAAAAGCCATCCATAAAGGACATCCTCAAATCCACATGTATTGTCAACTATGGCGTCGGTGATTGGCGGAAATCATCCTTTGGGCAAGGCGTTTAGGTCTCTGTGTCGACCACAGTCCTAATCGAACCATTCTTCTTCATGGCCAGGACTATATTAGCCACCCAATCCGGATGTTGAATTTCCTCGGCGAATCCGATTCTATGAGTTTCTTCCCGTCAACAATTGCCTCCAATATTTGTGGGCAGTCTTTCTTTGTTGCTTGGCGGGTTTGACATCCGCCTTGATGTTGGTGATGTGTTGCCACATTAGGGTCGAGTCTGGCATGTCCTCGTAACTCGGTGAATACATCGATATACTCCCGATTAGGGCAATCAACTCTTCCTTTTCTTCGAAGGGAAGTATTGCTGATGTTTATGAGTTTGGGATGCTCTTCATCACCCATATTAACTGGACTACCTCATCCTTAGTGGGGGTTCTCTTTGTTCGAACCTATCCCCGCTCTACGAGTTGATGGATCCATGGGTCTTCCCATGTTGGCATATCTTCATCACCCTCAATAGTAGGGATCGATCGTGGCCATATTGACATTAGGCCTTGAAAGCTTCTCAGGGCGGTGTCGAGAATCCCAGTGAAGGAGACGAATGTCAGTCTCCCTCACGGGTGGATTATTATCAATCGACCACGAGCATTCATCTTCGAGGAGGATTAGTATCCCAATCCTTCTAAATGCATAGTAATTATCAGGCTTTCCTCTTGGGACATATGCAGCTTTAGGAGGGTTCGAGGGCCTCGTCCGAAACATAGACCTTCCCCTCGTGTCAAGTCATACCCCCATCTTTTCATGATACCCAGTGTTTCTGGACTATATCTGAATGTGTGGAGGATAGGCCATTGTCATCTTCACCTTCTTCAAAAGCGATTACGTTGGAGCGCATCTCCTTTTAGTAAACCAAGTCTTTTTCACTACTTGATCTTAGGTGGGATGACAAGTGTTGTCCCAAAGGAATCGGAGCTGCTTTTGTGTGAAGCAAGATGATGAGTTGGCGAGGTGCAACTTCGGATCATTGTATAATCTGTTATCACATCATTCAAAGATAAAGGATACTCTAAATGCGTCATTTATTGATTCATCGGCAATTTGCCAATTACAATGTTCATCGGCGATTCTTCATCGTCAAGATTGATTACAAATGGTAAAACAAAACCTCCACTATAACCAAGCCGGTTTGGTGTCGGCTTCTTCATTGTCGTTACCTTGGTAGATGATTGATTTAGGACTCATTCCGTAGAGGAGAGAATCGGTGAAATAATTCTCCATCCTTAAGCGGTTGTTTGTCGCGACCACCGTCTTGACCTCATTATTAGTGTCTACATATTTGAGACACGATGAAGAGTAGGCGACTATATACCGTTATTGTGGATCCAAGGTCGACCCAACAATAAGTTATAGGAAGTCTCGTCAATCACATAGCGGTGACTTGGACTTTAAGTCTCCCATTTGGCACTTTATCGGATTTTACCAAGTGGCGAGACCGGTGTTAAACCCGTAGATCTGTGCTGTTGGCCGCCGACTTCTTGGCGGGGATTCAAGGTGATACATGGCGGGGGCATGATGCTCCGGTGGAACCGGATCGACTTGGATCGGTTAACTTCACTAGAGCCATATACGGTGAAGTATAGCGGCCTATCGTGCTTGGAATTCCTCGTGCATATCCTCCTTTGTAAAAGGTGATCACGGGGAAGTGCTTAGTCGCAGGTTGCATTGTTGGGCTCTTACGGACTCGGCCTAATCAAGTGAGGAAGACTTACGAATCGTGAGGGCTTCTTGAAGAGCTTCTCTCGTCTCTTTTGATAAGCGGCGGCTCATAGAAGTGATCCTTGCGGGGATATTGGCTGTGTGCCATTACATCAGCGGTATGGAAGTTGAAGTTCGGTTTATCTCTTCCATCGAGGCTGAATGAGAGGCGCCGGGAGTTGAACTTCATCGCGGTAGCTTTCTTTGTGCTTCTTTGGCGACTACTGCTTTGTTGCGCTCTCAATGCGGTGAGGGATTTGTTGGTACCCCGGCTCACGGCGTCTTGGCATTAGGGTCGGGGACTTCGGATACTTGTATTTGTACTCGTGTCCTCACGGTGGCGTGGGCTTCGAGTTCCCCGCCGGACGGTGGAATGTTACCACGTTCATCGTCTCCCTCGGGAATTCGGAGTAGCATGACATGCCTTTCCCTTACCTTGGCTTTTTCTTGAAGAAGAGGCTACCCATTGCTCGTCTTCCGGTAAGTGGGTGGACCCACAAGACTTAGCCATTGGTATATCACGATACAAGTCCTTTACGGCGTTGCTTGTGGCGGTCGTCATTCACCGTCTTCAACGCAACTTTGACCAGCGGTTCGAGGTTCAAACCATGTCAGCGGCACCGACCGAAACTTATGGATACGCATGCTCCGACCTTCTTTTCTTTGGGCGGCTTCATAGTAATGACCCTACATCAATTAAAGCACGGATTTTGTCCTTAAGGTGAAGCGGATTTAGTGGGGTGATGGCGCCTATAGTGCGCCGATATCTTGGGTCATTAGTGTTCATCGCCTCCTCTTGATTGAATCGGAGGAGCTTGATCTTGTTATTTTCCACAAGATATTTGAAGAGGCCAGGGAATCGTCGTCCCTAAGGAATAGGACTTGGGAATCTCGGCTCTAAACCTTACGTTTTGTGGCCAGGTTGCCGTTATTTGTACTGTTCGCGGCGGCTGTTCTTTGCTTCTTCGCTTCTTCTTTGGGGTTGGAGTTGGAGCGTTTGGTTCGCAACCGCCGTCTTGGCTTGCTCTTTCCTTTGCCGCGTGGGACAAAGTTGCGGCAGACTTCGGTTGTCGGTGACCCTCTCGCCTTTTTCCTTTTGAGGAATCTCTCGGCTTGCTCTCGAACCTTCAAGTCCTTCCACGTTATCGATGGTCTTTGTACCCATTGCTTCAAGCACATCTATTGATAAGTTCTGTGCAGGTTTGGAGGATGAACTCCTTATTGGATCCGGCGGTTCATTGCCTTGTTAGAATCGTTTAACAAAGATGTCCACGGTTTCTCCGTCTTTACGCTTCTCGTCGAACAACGTCGATCGATACCTCGGTATCGTCATCAAAAATTGGTAAGGAAGCTAGACTCCATGTCGTCCGTTGTGAATGCTCCACGGCGAGGCGGTACCATTCGGCGGACCCGAAGGGTGCCCGCGAATGACAACCATCGAGGGGTTCGTTGCGAAAATAACTCCAGGTGTGACTTGAAATAAATCAAGTCTTTGCGTCGGGGAACCCTTCCGTCAAATGGTGTGAAGTTTATTAAGTTAAACTTTGGAGTGCGGGATTGATTCCCACTCCCTCGGGTATGGGCAAGGAATACCGTCTTCTTTACTTCTTGGCGGAAATCAATGAGTTGATTTTGCTCTCCAGTCTTTGATCTTCTCGCTCTCTGCGAGCAGCGGCAGCGTCGGCGTGGTTCGGGGGTTATCATCTTCGGTGCTTCCTCGATCGAATCGCTATCATCTTCATCGGCGTTGGCTGACTTCGATTCACCTTGATGTTTTGTCGGGGCTTGGATGCATTGGTCGTGCATTTCTCTCATCGTTGCATGGCCAACTCCATCTCTAATTTGAAGTTTTCCGTTGTTTATTCAGCGCCGTCTAGCATTTTGGCTTGATGCTGTCCGATCATAAAGCGTTTAGGGGCTCCTTGCTAGATCACGATATGATCGGTCGCGATTGAACCATATCGGCGCATCATCCTCATGGGTAACCTTGACTTATGTTATCACGGACCGTCGGATAGTCGGACATAAGCGAGTTAGCCGTTGCGATCTTGTTGGGAATAGCCGTGGCGATGATTCTTTCTTGGTCATATTATTAGTGACCTCGGCAGCTCACCCTCTCGGAAGGTCATCCTTTTCGGAATCGCCTTGACCTAGGTCACGGCATCTCCGTGGTGAGTCTCTGGAAGGCCGACACCCTACGGAGCTTCTTGATGGCAATTGCATTAGAGCATCGTCTTAATGAGCTTGGAGCACAAGCATGGTGTCAATTTGGGGAATTCTTTGAGATTTTCGTACCCTTACCGCGTAGTACTGACTCATCGGTGTTATTATGGGGCGACTGCCGTATGTCGGTTTGATCTCTCGGGTATAACATCCTCATCATCGGATGAAGCGTCTCCTTAGAGGGCGGATCAACCCATCGAAACTTCAAAGTGACTTCGCCTAGACTTTCGCCGATGTGAGTCGAAGTCTCGGCGGACTCTCGGACTTGATTTTCGATCCGATAGGGGAGGCTAGGAATCTTCTTGTCCTTGTTGGAGCAGGTGCGACCTCACGCATGAGGAGTGACCCGTGATTCTCTCCGAGGACCAGGCGATCCTTGATAGTCGGTTTGGTAGTGGTGGCGAGTTGGCTCCACCGCTGATTGAATCTGAGCGCCTTTGACTTTGGTCGTCTATCTTGAGGCCTTGGCGTTGGGTTTGTATCCTTCCGGTTTAGGTGCGAGGCAGTGTGGACAGCAGGGTTGGGGCACCATTAGACTTGGCCTCAAACTTGGCGATGCGTTGGTGGCTTCTTTACCACCTCCTTCTTCTCGAGCCTCTTTGCAAAGCTTCGTGCTGCGCAAAAGTGCGGCGCTTCGGATCGCGCTCTGAAGTGTGGGCGGTTCCGTTTGACCACGGATCCACTCGTTGGTTGGCGGCTTGGATGGACCGTCGATCACTTGAGTGAAGCCTGCGAGTAAGCCTAGATCTTAGATCCGCCGTGCGCGGACCCCATCCACGGTTGCATGGCCTTGGCAAGCTTGCGGCGCATGCTTTGTCGTCGCCTTTGGCGAGCTTCGCTGGAGGCGCCCGGCGCATCGTCGGCGTTCATCTCGGGCACCATCGGACTTGGCGCGAAGGATTTCGCTACTGCGGCGTGAGGTTGGACTTCAGCGTCACGGGGCTCTACATCGGAGGCCTCGGGTTCTCCTTCTGTGGGGAGACCTTCTTGGGCGGCGAGAGGCTGGATGGGAGGAGGTGAGGCGAGTACTCCTCGAACTTCTCTAGGTGAACTTCGAACTTCGACCTCTTCTTCCACGGATAGGGATCAGCGGTTGCAAGCGACCTCCGATCTGAGGCGGTGGCTCCCCATAATGGTCGCCGGCTTGTTGGCGGTAAAAGTCGGGATGATTGTCATTGATTTGAATTTGTTTCACGGCTTCTTTTGCCTACAACAAAATTCAAAAAGAAATTGCCTTTATTTTAAAGTACAATGAAAATCAAAAAGTGCGACTTCTTCCTAAACAAACCACGAGGATCTGTTATGTCGAGGTCCTGCGCTTGCGTGAGTTCTTTGCTGCTTGGGGACTTTTGTGTCCGTGGACCACGCGCAATTCCGATCAGTAGAACCGGGTTGGAACTTCGGATGTGAAGGGGCTCGTTCCGAAGGAAGCGAAAGCGCTGAGGATCACACTCCGCGAAGGAGAGGATCGCTGGCGGGTGAGATCTACTAGGAGAAATCACGGCGCTATCCACGAGATTAAGGCGAAGCTTAATCTAGAGGGTATCTGTGGATTCGACCGAATCAGTTACCTTTGCTTATAGATCGGCGTCGTTGGACTTGGGCTTCGCCCGGTGCTTTCGGAACCGTCTTGCCGATTACTCGTAGATCTCATAAGAATTCTTGAAGTCGAGCTCTTCAAATCACCAAAAATCAAGCCTCAGGAAGCCTTGAAATTCCGGCCAGACCAGAAGTGCAAAATCTCTCTTCAAAGCAGAAGCCAAGACCCTCTCGAGATGACACCCCTATTTATACAATGGAGGGTGCTGACCTGTGGTGGCTCGGCCACTTAGTAGGCACCTCGGCAGGAGTTGGTAGGGTGGCTCGACCATGGTGGCGAGGCACCTCGGCCCTTGGCGAGCACCTCGGCCAAGTTGGCAGGAGGTGGCTTCGACCATGGTGGTAGAGGCACCCCTCGACCCTTGGTAGAGCACCTCGGCCGCTTGGTAGGGCACCTCGGCCAAGTTGGTGAGTGGCTCGGCCAAAGTGTGAGCCTCCTCGGCCACTTGGTAGAACCACCTCGGCCAAGGATTGGCCCAGGTGTCTTAAACAGACCATGTAGCCTGGTAGAGTTTGGCCGTGGCCAGCCAGTCTTCGGCGTTCGGCGTTCGTGTCGTTCTCCGTCGATTCTTACCGTCGATTCTTTGGTCTTCGAGGGCTTAGTTTTGCTCGGTGATGTCGCCGTTGTGTTTGAGTCCGTGCCGATCAACTTTGAGCTTAAGCGGCCCGTTTGCATTGGCGGACTAAGTGCGGTTGATTCCGTCTCGTCAGCGTTTGAGTTTAGTCAACTTCGACGCGTCGTTTCATTGGCTCCGTATGTCTGGAAGCTCACTTTATCGCTCGTCGACTTCGCTCCGCAGCGTTTTGTGGCGTGATGCGTTTTGCGGCGTCGGTTTGTCGAATGGATTGTTGGTTGCCAGCCGTCCGAGTTTTAGTTGGTCGCGATAAGCAATTTTTATGCCTGGTCGATCTTGCCTCATTATTCGTGTCTACATATTTGAGACGATGAAGAGTAGATGGGACTATAGCGTTACCAGTGGATCCAAGATGAATTGACAATAAGTTATAGGAAGTCTGCGTCAATCACATAGCGGTGACTTGGACTTTAAATCCCCATTTGGCACTTTATCAGGATCTTACCAGCGGGAGACCAGCTGGTGTTAAACCCATAGATCATTGTGCACGGTGATGCCGACTGCGAGGATTTAAGTGATACATGGCCTTGAGGGCATAATGCTCCCAGTGGAACCGGATCGACTTGGATCGGTTAACTTCACTAGAGCGATATACCGGTGAAATATAGCGGCCGTCGTGCTTGGAATCTCGTCTGCATATCCTCCTTTGTAAAAGTAATGCGGGGAAGTGCTTGGTTGCCAAGTTGCATTGTTGCGATTCTTAGAATCGGCGATCTGATGAGAAACACCTCGAGTCGGCCGAGCTTCTTGTAGAGCTTCCGGGTTTCCTTTGACAATGAACCTTCGTGAGAGTTATTGGCGGGATGTTAGCCAAGCGGGCCATGGCGTCCAGCGGTATGGAGAGCCCGATGTTCCGGTCTATCCCTCACAATCGGGCGATTGAATCGAGTCGCCGGGAGTTGAGCTTCTGGACTGAGGTACTTTCTCCTTTGCCAGTTGCTTTCTCTGCCGCAGTGAGGAGTCGTGGTCACCCCGACTCGGCGGTGTCTTAGCGTTTGGATTTGGAGTGTCACGGATACTTGTAGGAGTATTCTTGTCCACTCCTAGTAGCGAAGACTTCCCGCTCTTCTTCGGAGTGGAAGGTGGATACTTTTCATCATCCTTCTGCGGAATTCTTTGAAAGCATGGCATAGCTTGCCTTTTCCCTTGGACTTCTTTATGGCCGAGGATGTAGTCCAGCGATCGTCTTCCGGCAAGTCGGGGTGGACCCAAAGGATTTCTCCGTTTCGCGTGGTGTGCGGTACGAGCCCCTTCTTCGTTGCCCGTGAGGATCTTCATTCACCATCTTCATTCCTACCTTCTGGCGGCGTCGGTTGGAACCAATCCGAAGGAACCGATCCGGCTTATAGAGACCGTGATTTGCTCCCACCTTCTTCTCTTTAGAGGGTTTTGGAGTAATGACTCCAACATCGATCAAGGCCTGAATCTTGTCCTTGAGATGGTAGCGAACTTTGTAGGATGGTGTACCGCCACGTGGTAAGCCACGGTGCTTAGGATCCGTAACCTTGTTTGCCTCCTCTTGGTTTACAATTGGGGCAAGCTGGATTTTGTTGTTTTCGAAGGTATTTGAAGATGCGGAACTTCCTCGTCCTTGAGCGAGTAAGTCTTGGGAAACCTCGAACGGATGGTTTCGATTCGAGTTTGTTGGCGCCATTGAGGCTCGCGATTCTTTGTGGTGCCGTTGTTTGCTTGCTGTTGTGGTTGCGATTGAGCGTTTGATTAAGCGTCTGAGACTTGGCGGCGCTTTACCTTTGCCACGGGGACAAAGTTACGCTTGTGAGCATCCACCATAGGTGACCTCTCTCGCTTTCTTCCTCCTCGAGAATCGCTTCGGCTTGCTCTCCACGTATCCTTAAATCTTTCTAGGTCTCGGACGGTGCAGTTCCCATTGCTTCCAACCGTCCAATGACGGGTTGCTATGACAAGTTTGGAGAATGAACTTCTCGTTATCGGTCTCGGCAATTCATTGCCTTATTTCGAACCTCTTGGCGAAGTTATCATTTGTTTCCCGTCTTTGTTTCTCGTCCAACAAAGACCGATGGATACCTCGGTGTCATCGTCGAAGAAATTGGTGAGAAACATGGCCTCCATATCATCGGCTATTGCGCTCCCGGTTTGAGGCGGTACCAATCGGCGCTCCACGAAGGGTGCCAACGAATGACCGAACCATCAAGGGCTCGTTGCCGGAGATAACGCCTAGATGAGACTTGAAGTAGATCAAGTGCTGAGTGGGTGATCCCTTTCCGTCAAATGGCGTAAAGTTGATGAGGTGAACTTTGTGGGATCTGGGATTGATTCCCACTCCTTGGGTAAGGACATGGTATACCGTCTTCTTTACCTCTTGGCGGAAATCAAAGTATTGATTTTGCTCGAGGTCTTTATTTTCTCATTTTCCCTACGTCTCCGTTGGGTAAACTTGGGGAGGAACTACGGTGTTATCGCTAGCGTTTTGCGGCGATGCGATCATCTACGTTTTGGCCTCCTTCCCTGTCCGTGTCGCTATCTGTTAAATTGACATTATTACGACGACTTGGCTCGCCTTGGCGGTTCATTATCGCCTGGATCTGTTGGTCATGCATTGCTCTCTGCTGCATGGCGGTTCCATTCAAGCTTAAAGTTGTCCTTTTACTTGGCTAGGGCCTCTTCAAGCATCACGGGACACTTGTTCGCTGATCATGAACGCTTCACGAGGTTGTCCTATGCTAGAAATTGTATTATCGAAGCCATTGGGCCGACATCCGACACTTCATCATCGAGGGTAATCCCTTCGCATCTTGCGATAATTGGGTCGTCTAAGGTCGGACCGCAATCGAGTCATTCGTTGCGATGCCGAGGAGCGGCATGTGACGGCGTCCCTCTGCTGGTCATATTGATGGTAACACTTCGGCAATTCGCCATGCAGCCATCTTTTCTTACGGGCGTCTTGACTTGGGTTCGGGCATTCGTGGCGAGCCTATCAAAGACCGATGCCTTTTGAGTCGTTCTAGCGGTTGCACTCGAATGCCGCCTTGATCGGTTTGAGCACAAGCAAGGCATGTTTGATTCGGCGTTCCTCTTTCGGTTTACTTGTACCCCAAAGACGATAGTACAACTTCGTCGGTATGAATACGGAGCAACCTATCGTGTGTTGGCACAACTTCTCGGGTATAGCGTTGTCATCGTCGGATGAGGCGTCTCCTTCGAGAATAAATAGGCCTTTCATAAGTCACTGCGATGCGCCTTGGCGAGTGTGAATCCTCGGCGGGCTCTGGACTTGATTTGAAGCCCGGTCGCGGCAGCTGCGAGTTTCTTCTTGTCTTTGTGGGTGCGACTCCCGTATCGAGGAGTGACCCGTGATTCCTTTAGCGGACCTAAGCGATCCTTAACGGCAAGCCCGCTGGTCGTGGAGAGTTGGCTTCACGGAAGTTTGGGTGCGGAACCGGAGGTAACCGGCGTCGATGCCACTTTGTTGAAGTGCTCACAATTTCGATTTGAGCACGGGCGAGAAGTTGGCCTGGCGAGCTAGGCTTGAATCTTTGGGTTCGTCGAAGTTGAAGCCTCGGCGGACTTGGGCTTCAAGCTAGGCGATTGTCGGCGATTTACGGGCGCCTCCCTCTTCAACTCGCGGGCTTGTTGCACCAAAGCCCGTGCTGCTGAAGAGCGGCGGCGCTCCGGATCGTTCACGGCGTGGAGCGATTCCGTTTGACTTCGGACCCATTCGTTCGTCGCCGGCTGTAGGAATCGGCTCACGATCTCGAACTTCAACGTCACGAGTCAACTTGGATCTTAGATCCGCCTCATAGCGGACCCCATCCATTGACTCTTTCGCTGGGCTAATTGTTTCACCGGCCGGCGTCGCCTCGGCGGGCTCTCTTGGAGAGTCACAACGCCATTGGCGGAATCGATCCCACAATGAAGACGGGGGTTACGAAGGTTTGGCCATTGTTAGGGCGGGGAACCACCGTTGTCTGCGGTCTTGGCGGCGGTGGTGGTGGATTTTCGCCTCGCATCTAAGGCGTCGGGTCTTCCTTGCGGCGGAGACCATCTTGGACTTGCGGGGGCGGATGCGGGCGAGGAGGAGAGGTATTCTTCATACTTCTTCGGTCGAACTCGAACTCGACCTCCTCGATGGCCGGGATCGGGATCGCGGTTGCGACCGCGGCGGCTTCTTCTTTGAAGCCGTTGGCTCTAATTGTCGCCCGGCTTGTTCGCGAGAAAAGTAGACTTGTTATTCATTGCTCGTTTGAACTTGTTTACAGCTTCGTTGGCCTTCCGCCTATAGATCTGACGTCGACTGGACTTGAGCTCGCCGGTGCTCGGAACCGTGCGTCGTAGATCTCGCGAGGGCTCTTCAGAAGTCCGCCAAAATCCAAAAACCAAATCCCGAGTCCAAGATCCCGAAAATCCAACCCTCTCTCAAGCTTCAAGACCCCCCCCTATTTATACAATAGGGGGGGGTTTTGCACGCGCCGGGTGGTGGCTCGGCCACTTGGCCGAGGTGCCGCGTCGCGGCGCTCCGTCGTCTCGCGTCGTTTTCCGTCGACTCCTCCGTCGATTCTTCGTCGATTCTTTCGGTCTTCCGGGCTTAGTTTTGCTCCGGTGATGTCGCCGTTGGGTTTGAGTCCGTGCCCGATCAACTTTCAGAGCTCAAACGGCTCGTTTGCATCGACGGACTAAGTACGGTTGATTCCGTCTCGTCGACGTTTGAGTTTAGCCAACTCGCCTCGTTGAGCTTCGTCGTCGGGTTTTCTCCACGGCGGCCGTCGTTTATTTCAAATGCATGACTCCTTCATGGGTTAGTCGACTCGCTTTATCGTTTTCGCGGCGTAATCCGCGTCGGCGTTAGTCGGGCCGTGGATGGATCGTCGGTTGTCAACCCACCGTTTACGAGTCTTGTTGAATGCGATAAGCAATTTTAACGCCTGTGGGTACGTCAACGGGATTAATTGAAGTGGGAGGGGAATTGGAAGGAGATCTGGATGAGATCGCCGGAGGTGTGACCTTCTTTTGACTCACGTCACCCGGTGGCGGCTGAGCCTTAATTGGATCAGCTTGAGGTGGCTGATTCTTGATTGACATTTCGGGTCGTGTTCGAATCGTTGCTCTAGATTTCGGACTCCAAACTTGACGCGTCTTTGATGGTTTCTTGTCCACTTCTCCCTTCTTCAACATTCGGGCCTCTTCAACTAGAGCCCATGCATGCGCAAGGAGTGCGCGGCGCCTTCGGATGCGCTCTTCTAGCGTTGATCGGTTCCGTTTAACGCGGACCCAATCACTTGTCGACGGCTTGGGGGGGTTGCCAACTGTCTGTTGTTGAGGTTCTTCCCTGGACTTCAGATCCACTTTGTAGTGAACACCGTCGACTGATTCCAGGGCCTTGGCGAACTCACGCGTCAGGCATTGACGTCGCCTCTGGTGGGCTCTCTTTGAGAGAGTCGGTACGCCATCGGTGGTGATCTCCTGCGTAGATCCGGCGATCTTGGATGCCGGAGGGATGCCATTCAGTGCAACTTTGACAACGGTGGAGTTAAGATCCTCGCCTTGGAATTCCGGAGCCGAGTACCAATGGATCTTCCTTGCAACGGAGATCCTTCTGGACTTGCTGGGGGAGGACAATCTGGACGAGGATGAGAGGTATTCCTTAAACTTCTGCTGGTCGAACTCGTATTCGACCTCTTCTTCGATCGGGATCTAGATCCGCGGTTGCGACACGATGATCTCAGATCTGAGACCGTTGGCTCCCACTGTGGTCGCCAGCTTGTTCGCGAGGAAGGTTTGTTTCTCGATCTTCATTGCTGATGAACTCATTACACCTTTATGGGTTTACAAATGAATTCAACAAAATAAAAAAGGTCATCTTTTTATAAGACTTACAATGAAAATCAAAACAAAGATTACAACTTTCCTGACCAAACGCGGGATCCGTTTATCGAGTCCTCGCTTGCGTGGGTTCTTTGCCGGTGCCGGGGTTTTTCCATGGACCGCCGCGTGATCCGATCCGATGAAAGATCTACACGGTAAAAATGGGTTATTTCATGAAGGAGATAATAGCCCAAGCGAATGAAATCGACCAAGCGAAATCAAAGCTCTTCTCGGGATCAAAAGTAAAGTTTTGATCCGGAGGAAACACGGGTAGATCTGAGATCCGATCTCTCTAACTTGCTAAGGGGATTATCTCACGAAGGAGGATAATAGTCCGAAGGGTTCGCCGAGATCTAGATCTGGTTGTCGAAGAAGATGATCGTCGAAGAGCCTCCCTTTCTCCCAAGTTTAGATCTAAAGTTAGAATTCAATTCGGCAGAGCTTCGGCTTCTCCAAAAATTTAGATCCCCCACAAATGAACCCCCTCCCTCTTATTTATAGCCTCACAAAGCGGTCGCGGGTCAGAACTGTGCAAAAAGGCCCAATAAGCCTAGGTGTCTCGGCCAAGCCGAGACACCATTTGGTGTCTTGGCATTTGGCCGAGACACTATTTGGTGTCTCGGTTTTGGCCGAGCCTCCACGTGGCTTTTCTCCACTCTTTTACGGGTCCGATGGTTTGTTTCGGGACTTATTTCGCTGACTTAGACGTCTTGTTGACTCACTTTGCTGACTTAGATGCCTCGTCGACTCGCTTTATGCGTTTGCGTCGTGGTCACTTGTTGTGACGTCGATGGTTCGTTGATCATCAACTCAACGTCACGAGGCTTGTTTGGGGACTTATAGGCAATTTTCAATGTCTACATCTGTATGTATGTATGTATGTATGTATGTATGTATATGTGTGTGTGTATATATACACACACACGCGCGCACACACACACACACACACACACATACACACACACATACATATCTCTTTCAATGATAGAAAGTCCCTAATAGGTCAGGAAAGAGATATCCTAAACTTGGTAGAGATTGGAGATAAAAGAAATGACGAATGGTTGAGATTAAACCTGAAAATATGCAAACATCCAACTTTATCTTGATGGTGCCTCTCAACCATTGATGATGTCAAGGTCTCACCAATGGTTGAGAGGCTCATCGATGATATAAAAGTCTCTGGAGTAAAATCATCGATGATGCATGTTGACTATCGATGAGCTCTTCTTACCATCGATGGTCAATGTCTACCATCAATGATGAGAAGGCTAAAATTAGCTTTTGAGCTGATTTCTATATCGTTTCGCCTCGTATACTTCTTATACCTATATTTACCTGTACTATATCATCTCAAATAAATATTAGTACTAAATGAGAGTTTATTATTACTCAAACAAGAGCTATTGTACGGACAACATCCTAACAAAAGGAACTCCACCCTCATTGATATAATAATGCTGAGGCCATCAATTAGCGCTTCATATCAATTTCCTTGTTTGATGCCGGAAAGAGGAAAGTCAAAGCATACTCAAGGATACATCCTTCTGATGTACGAACAACCATTCTTGCACTATTGTCGCCCTCGTTACATGCTCCATTCATCTAGAGAATTATTCATTTTAAATAATCAGGGAGGTTGTGCTTGGGCATATTGGCCTCTCGAGTCTGGCTCTCTTCAGCTCAGGTTGAGTTGTCTAGTTCTGCTTCAAGTAGGCCAGGCACTGTTGAATCCCCCTCTCGCTACAGCCAGTACTACCACGTCTTTTTGCCCTCTGTCTCCTAGCATAGTGGTTTGTCCATGTTGGAAATCACGGTATACTAGGTAGAATATGCATACTATGGGGAACCCCCTTCTTCAGTCGAGAGGTGAACCAAAGTCTCTTTCCTGTACTAGCAAGAAAGAAAAGAGCCCAAAGTTCCTAATATAGCCTGTCAACAATAGTCTTCTTCTTTTCTACATCACTTTCTTCCTTTCTTTGTCCCCTTTCTTCTATTTCTTAGGTTTTTTTTCAAATATTTAATTCAAAATTAAATAAATTGAATAATAGCGATTCCAAATCATTCACAAACGTTGTCTGAAAATTTTCTGGATTATAGTTTCCTCAAAAGAAAAGGACTCTAATCGAATCTACTCGTTATGGTGATGATGCAACACCACTGGAGATTGATAGGATCTCTAAAATCTTATTTTTCTATTTGGGATTTACTTTTTATTGTGTGTTCATATGACCATATATGTCTTTCTTATATAAGTTTAGATTGTCTGCCATATTAACATTTTTAACTGATGTAGAACTCTTTCAAAGAGTCAATACATTATTATAGATCTGATATAATTGTATTGTAATTAGCCCTCACTCGGTGACAGTACTGAGATCAATTGGATCCCATATTAAGGGCCGTTATGAATTAAATCAATCTTATTGAAACTTAATTAATAATTTTAGTTTAACACTTAAATCCCTATCGACCAACTACTCATAAAAGCCCTTTCATAAATGGGATTAAGCGTTCAATAATATTAATTTCTTACATTTAATCCTTTCCAAGTACCTATTTATTTTCTTTTAGGAAAATTAATGAGTAGGACAATTCACCTTTTGCTCATGTCTAAAACAATAATTTCCATGAACAAAAATCATTTTGAAAATATCAATATTATTATAATAAATAGACTTGAAAAATTTTCAAAACCACTTGCCTACAAGATTTTTATAACTTCATGAGATTGCATAATAAATTATTGCCATTATAATGAGCATAATGGATCCTATTTAGATATACATCGTTTCCTAAATGACATCTAGTAATGCAACGCTTCGATTTTATAGCACTTGCAATATATAAGTTAATCATCATATCAAAGCAAACTCAATTATCAAACTAGAAATGACAATATCATCAAGTCTAAGAGACTATGTAATAATTTGAATTCTCTATCTCTTAGGTGACTAGTCCTAGAGAATCCAATATGGTCTAATACTGCACTTATCAGTGCTCATGACATATACCTTGGGAGTCTCTAATCCTAATGGTTGAGACCAACCACTACATCCCTTATTTCATTATCAAACATGATACCCTATAATCATTATTTTAAATATCTACAATATTGTTGATAAATCGATCAATATATCCTTTTGTAAGCCTTGCCACCAAATGATATAGTCTCAATATCATTTACCCACTTTTTGATAATTTTTGGACTATATATTCCCAATATGGCTAATATATCACCTAATATATTAGCAGATATGCCATTTTATATGGCTTATCGCAAAACAATATAATTACGTCAAATTGTTTAATATTTTCTAGTAAAATTTAAGTCCTATGAAGTTTCTTAGCAAATTCTATTACGCTATTTTTCCTAAGTAAGTTTCTACAATTGGCTAGAGATCCTAAAATATATTATTTATATTTTTTTTGTTTAGATTTCATGAAGAATGTTTGGATTTTATTAAGAATTTTTAGATTATATTTTAGGACATTATATGATATACACACATCATCTGTTATGGCACCCCGATATTTACTACATATCCCCAATATTTTCTCGATATCCGTAGTGAAAAATGGGTTTTAGTTGTTCAATATTTGTCGGATATTCCAGACATAGTTATCCTACACTAGTTATAGGTTAAATACACATTTAAGAAGTCTCTGATTAGATCACATCTCCATGCATGTGTCTAATCACAGTGCATGATTTAATAAAATGATATCAAGGTATTAGAGTATAAACTTATAATCCTCAACCCTCATCACAACTTTAAAATTTTGGTGTAATGGTTAGGGACTTTAAAATGGTATCAGAGCAATTGAAGGTTCAAATCCCACCGACCACAAATTTAAAGCAGGTTTTCTAAAAATTGACTCTGTTGCATGAGTCTAGGTTTTAACCGTAAAAAGGAACTCAACCTATGGGGGCATGTTAGAGTATAAAATTATAGGATTTGAATCCTCACCACTACTAAAAAATATGGAAGGACCACAACTTAATCACAACCATTGATTATTTAGTGGGTAGTAATGATGAATGTAAATTAGGAATGAGTGTAATGCATAAGAGTATGATGAACATTAGATTTAGAATATATCACAATCACCCACTAGATAATCAATGGTTGGAATTAAAAGTAGTGGTCTCTCCACTATTTTTTTATAGTGGAGATCATCCAAAATTATAACCCTCAACCCTCACTACAGGTTTAGAGTTTTGGTGTAATGATTAGGGACTTTAAGACTAGAGTTATCATAAAAATATGTATACAATACCCAAATACTATGTGCAACAATAAAATCCTCATTTAATATTCAAGAATATTACATAAATTGTATTGAATGTGTATGGGCATACTATATATACTACTCTAGTAGTCCACCTGGTAAAGCTTGCAACGCAAGTGAACTCTCCAAACGAGTGTCTAGGCTATCTCCCATGTCATGAAACCCAATTAGGCCACACAAGGAAGTTCAAGGGACATGTTACAATACTGGAAGAGTGTTGACGATGGTAGAGATGTGTGCATTTAACGCGCCTACGTGGGAGATTTCTCATTTACGTTTTTGTCTTACTCATCCAATGTGGAAAATCAATACATGTATCTACTCCTAACCTGAGATGTTGACTACATCTTCAGGGAGATTCCTGATCTTATCCTCAAAATCCTAGCCTATTTTCCTTTGGGTGAGTCTTTTTTTACCGAGAGGCTAACTTAAGCATCATAGGGATAGTGGAGAATAGCCTCCGTCGTGACTTAATCCTTTTCCTTTCTTATTTTTAGCCAATACATCAAAGAAGGTTGTTGTTGATCCGTTGAGAAGATAGGGAGCCCCAATCTTTGGTTCTTGTTCCTTAAGATTCATTGATCCTGAGTTTTTGTTGCATAAATAGGTAGTTATGGAAACATATGAACATATCTATCAGGATCTTTATGATACTCACGCTACTTCATCAAAGTTATCAATGAAGTCGTCACTGCATCAGCCATTAGTTTAAAACTAGAGAAAATGCTTATGAATATAGTTACAAAATTAACTGATTTTTTTCTTGTTAAAGTAGAATTCAAACTTACAAAATCTGAGGTGTACTAAAATGACAGGTGATGGCCATAGAGCTTGGGCAGCACAATATAAGAGTGAATGCAGTAGCACCTGCATTGTTCAAGTCTGAGATAACTGCAGGTCTTATGGCGAAAAAATGGCTAAAGACAGTGGCAATGAAAACAGTTCCTTTAAGAACCTATGGCACATCGGATCCAGCATTGACATCACTTATTCGATATCTGATTCATGACTCATCAGAGTATGTAACAGGCAATATTTTCACTGTTGATTCAGGGGTAATGATACCAGGTGTCCCCATTTTCTCCTCTCTTTGATCTTCACTAGATTGTTTGGAGCTAAAACTATAATGATTCCAGTCAAGGGATTATACAAAAAGTTGGCATCCTAGTTTATGTAACAAACCTTGAAGATGTTCTTCATTTGCATTTGGTTTATGTAACAAACCTTGAATATGTTCTTCATTTGCATTTGCAATGCTTGTACTCAATTAGACAAATAAAGGATCAAAAAGTCTTTCATCCTGATATAAACTCGAATTTCTTTTTCTCCTTTTTCTTTTTCAAAATTTTTGCATTGTTTGTAGATTCTAAGATTTTAAAAAGCAAAAAATATCAGACGTTTTCATGTTATCCTTTTAATTGTCATGTGCTCCGATTTAGTTAAACTTTCAACTGCATCTCTAGCATATATGCACTCTTTAATAAATTTGAAGTGGCATCTTCTACCAAACTGACCATTTATTTTCAGTGATAAACTTGTATAATTTTAGTGCTTTCTTCCTCTGAACTTCACCCCAAATCTATAGGGGTTGCCTCATGATTTCGGAGCTGGAATATGATAGGATGAAACATCTGCAATAATATTAGTGCAAAGAGATCATGGTCTCTGGAGGGGAGTTCTTGCTGGCAAGAGAAGTGATCAGGTGATGCATAGCGCAGGGGTACACAATCTCTTCACCACAGTTGTGAAGTTGAGAACTTCAAGAACCAAAATTGATCACGTTCGTGACATCAAGAAGCAAAACACAATTGCAAGAACACACAAGATTTTTAACAAGGAAAATCCTTGTTGAGTGAAAGACCTTGAGGCACAACAAATTACAACCCTAGTTCTCCTTTAACCTCTATAAATCATGGACTAAACAATAGTCCAAACCCATCAAAGAAATCGAGAACAACTATGGAAGTTAAACTCAGATTAGACGGAGAAACAATGAAATACTCATATTCATAGTATTTCCAAAATCCCTCTTAGAACATGAATCCTAAAATAAAAAATGATTCTCAAAAGGCGCAGAAATTCTCTCGAGTGGTTAGACTGAACGGTTCGACCACCAATGTGCTCGATCGGTGCACCAGTTGGTGCACCAGGCGATTTGGAAGATTCGACCTTTGGATTGCTCCCACCGCATCTGAAATCATCTGTCAAGGTCTGTTCTGCTCCGTTCTTCAACCCAATTATTCATCCATACTTAGTGAGGCCAAATTTGCACTAATCATCAGTGTAACAGTGGATCATCCTCCACATTGTAAGGGAATCCACACGTAACATCTTATTGGGTGTGGATTCCCTTCCTACGTGGAGAAAAGCCATCTTATATGGTGTCTAATTTGATGAAATCTCTCCATAATATATTTCCTAAGTTGAGGAATATGATAGAATTCTAATTTGAATTCTTTCCTAAATTTGAGGATGATTTATTTTCTAAGTTTGTGGGATTTGATTGGATTCAATCAAATGGATTCTTTCCAAAACTTGTGGGATTCTAATGAGGGATTGATGGCTATATATATGGAGGATTTAGGCACTACAAGTAGTACCAAGAGCAATACACGACCAAGAAAAAAGATAGAAAAAGAGAGGAGGGGGAGAAGATTATTGAGGCGGTTCTTCATCAGTTTCGCTGGTAACTTCATTCTCTCTCCTTGTATTCTCGATTCTTTAGGGTTTGAGTATTGTATGTGATTTATGGAGGGTAGAAGTCTTCACTAGTCTGGTAATAATTTCAATATTATTTTTGATGGGCGAGATCATGCCTCCAGATTTTTTTCCCACAATGGATTTTCCTCATTAAAAATGCTTGCGTTCTTGTGGGTTTTTTTTTCCCGTGATCTCGTATTATTTGATCAACATGACCGGGAGGGACCTATTTTCACTACGATGCTTCCCATCCCTCAACAAGTGGTATCGGAGCTCTAGTTGCAGGTACCAACAAAATAGTATCAGAGTGTTGTGAAAGATTTATAGTTTTAAAGATAGAGTTGCAAGTATGCAACTAGGTTGTAATACTAACAAGTGGCGATCTATAAGGAAAGGAGTTTTTTTAAAATGGAAATTTTCTTTTAAGAAAAGTAATTGAAAAGAGGTTTTAGAGAGCACGTTGGGAATGGATTTTGGGGATTGTTTCTTCAAAATAAAAAGAAGACTAAAACAATAGAGAGAGAGAGAGAGAGAGAGAGAGAGAGAGAGAGAGAGAGAGAGAGAGAGAGAGAGAGAGGACAGAAACAAATATAAAGAAAACAAGAAAAGGGAAAAAGAAAAGGAAAATAAATGCAAGAGCAAAGAAAATGAAAACAAGAAAAAAGAGAAAGGAAAATAGACAAAAGGACTAGAATTAAATGCATAAATTAAAAAGAATAGAAAATAAAAGCAAAGAGAATAAGAAAGAAAATAAGAGAATTAAAGTAGGTAGCTAGAATAGATTTTACTAGACAACTTATTATTAGATCTAGGATTACTCGCTTTTGTCATTTATTACTTCTAAAATTAAAAGCATAAACTATCAATCTATTTAGAGAAAGTGTAGTTTATCAAATTAAATTCTAAAAGTAAATCTAGATTTCTTGGATAGAATTAACCAAATTAAAAACTATTCTAGAACAATTGAAAGCATAAGCATTAATATATTTAAAGAAAGTGTAACCTATCAATTTATATTATTCTACCAATTACTAATTACTTGATTATTCTATCATGAACAATTAAAGCATAAAAAGAGCAACTCTAAATTTAATTAATGAATTATACTAGCTTCATCTAATCCTACTTAGCCGTTAAAATCTGGCCACATATAATAATTTCTAAATTATTAGCAAATAAAAACATGAATAAAAGCAAGAAATTAAACTAATTAAATAGTAACTAATTGAGTCTACTCCTACAACATGAATTAAAAGCAATAATTAAAAGACAAGAAAATAAAAATTCACATTGAGAGAGGTTGGCTCTTTCGTAGAATAAAAATTCTTCAAGTCTTCATCATCAAAATATAGAAAATAAAATTTAGAGAGGAAAAAATTAGTTTTACTCAATAAAATATCTTCAAACAATCTAATTGAAAACTAGTTTTTACTCAATAAAATATTTTTATTCATAACTCCAAAATAAATCTCTTAGAAAATCTTTTTATTGTAGTTTTACAAAATCAAGTTCAACTTAGAAACTTTATTTTAAAATTTTGAAAAAACATGCTAACTCTTCACTTCAATCAATTTACTAGTCCCTTTATCAATTTTATTTTCGAAGAATCCCTCCTTTATATATAATGAGAAATTGGTGGAACTCCTAAAGCCAAAAATAATGACACATAAGCATACAAAATATTACCATGTGTCATATGTTATTTTAGAATTATAGGATGGGTTTATTTCTATCGATAATTAGAATTCTCGTTAAATTAAATCTATCCATAATTAGAATTCTCATTGAATTAAATCTATCTATAATTAGAAAATCCTAATTATAGACAATTAGTAAATTAAAAAATAAAAAATCTAATAGTTAAATTTTAACTTTTAAATATCTATAATTAAAAAATCTAATAATCATATTTTTAATATATAAGGATAAGATTAGTTGTTTACTATTAGACTTATATTTTAAAATTTGCCACATGGCTTTCCTTGATTTTTGAAAGATAATTTTCACTAACCTCTAATAAGTTTTGCTGTTTGGCATTAAGCCACAAAATATTTCAAAATTCCTGAAATGTTTTAGAATTTCAGAAAATGACCAAAATATTTTGACTTTTTCACTTAACCCTATAAGGTATTGCACATAATTATAAATTAATGAAAATTATTCCTCAAGGTCAATAGATACCTCTCAAATCATTCTTATTCATAGATTAACCCATAAAAATACAAACAATTCCTAAAAATAAAAGATAGCTCTCTTAAAAATATGAAACTACAAATGACCCTCTAAAAATCTAAAAATTACAAAACAAAACCCTTTAAAATTTAAAAATTATGTAGAACCTCCTAAAAATTTAAAATTACTAACCACCATCTTCAAATTTAAAACTTATAGAACCCACTGAAACTTCAAAAATAATAAATAGATCTCTTAAAAATATGAAAACATATAAACAATCTTGAATAATATAAAATCGCGGAGGCGTCTGAAAAATCTAAATTATCCAAAACAAAACCTAAAATATTTTTAAAATATAAAGAACTACCTGAATATTTTGAATATTACAAATAACTCATTACAAAAATGAAAATTACTAACAACCCTTTTAAAATTTTGAAAATTAGAAATAACATCCTTAAAATCTGAAAATTATATAGAATCCTAAAAATCATAAACAACCATTATTAGAGATTTTCTATCAAAAGTTATTGGGGTTGGATGATAAAACTAAAACTTATTAGGTATTTTCTTCAAAAATTTATTGGGGTGTTTTGGATATTTGACCTCATATTAACTAACAATGTTAATTTAGAAACTTTCTACCAACTATTTTTAGGGTTTTAGTTAGAGTTTTAAAGGTATTAGAAGTTTAATGTCAAGCCCAAACTTATTGGGGAGTAGTGAAATTTACCCATATTTCACTTTATAGAGGATAGATATTAGTGGTGGTTACATGCGAAGATCTTATATTTATGAAAGAATAGATTAGTGGTTACTATTATTACAACATATCTTGGTTTTCAAATTAAGATGATAACTAAAATCCTAAATGGATAGGAGAATTATGTGAGGCGTCATAAATAAAATAAATCTAGATCTGCTATTCTATGAGTGGAAGAATAAATTTAACTACATAAAGGGTAGAGGTGGAAAAGAAATAGGTTAAATTCCTCTTTATATATAAAAGAAATTTGTGATTTATTATTATTAGCATTACATCTCAAAAAGAAAAATCATGTGTCCCTTCCTAATTTGAATTTGATATTCTAAAATAAAAACTATCCATACACTTATTAAGTAAGGTATTGTTTTCTTTTATTTTAATTTTGAAATATTATTAAAAAGATAGATATTATAACTGAGGGATTGATACTTAAGCCATCTAATTTGAATTTTAAATTTTGATATAAAAATTATCGATGTCCTTATTTTGTATTTCCTTTTGGGGCAAGGTTAACATTGTAAAAGGATGAGGTGGTTTTCATGCTCGCCACATCACCTTTGGAAATCTCAAGATAGAAAAGGTTTATATTTCCTATGTTTGATTAGTTTGATCATTTATATAAAAGATGTCTTGAATAGCTTCACGTCAGCTTTTTCATGAAACCCATTTTAGCTCTAAAACTTCCAAAATGGGTTTAAGTCATGAAATAGGATTTAAGGTTTTTTGGTGAACCAACCGCACAACCCTTTATAAGAAAAAACTGCGTCTCAAGTTATCCACTTTTGAAGAAGGAGCAATAGCCGAAAGAAAATACTTTTGGTATAATTCAATTTTCAAAGAATCTAAATCAAACTATGCAAGCACGGGTATAACACTTATATATAGAGAGAGATTAATGGGTATCATATGTCATATGATGGGATTCCCTCGTATACAATGATGTGGCACAATCTCCACCAAGTATGGTTATGAGGCATTCTCTCTCCTACTTTATTGACTTGGTGGAGATTGTGCCACATCATTGTATATGAGGAATCCTTCATATGACATATATATATATATATATATATATATATATATATATATATATATATATATATATATATATATATATATATATATATATATATATATATATATATATATATATAGAAGGCTCCTATGAACTTAAGTTCATAATAAATAGTGGTGAACCAACTTTTTATCCACTCATCTTGTCTTGAGATTTGTGATGCACAAATCTCAAAGTGAAACTTTATATCTTTCACGGATCCCAAAGCAAGATGAGTGGTTAGAAAAGTTGGTGCACCACTATTCATTATGAACTTAAGTTCATAGAGCTTTATATATATATATATATATATATATATATATATATATATATATATATATATATATATATATATATATATAGCAAGGCTCCTATAAACTTAAGTTAATAAGGAGGAGTGTCCACCAACTTTTATATCCATTGATCTTGCCTTGGGATCCGTGAAATCAAGATATGCACAAATCTCAAAGGTGGGCTTTATATCTTTCACGGATCCCAAGGCAACATCAATGGATATAAAAGTTGGTGGATGACTATTCCCTATCAACTTAAGTTTATAGGAGCCTCTCTCTCTCTCTCTCTCTATATATATATATATATATATATATATATATATATATACACACACACACACACACACACACACACACACACACACAGGTGGAATGCACGTGCATTGCACATGGTCAATTAATTTGATTATTTCATTCGGTTTATGTCTTTATTTTTTCGAGAAACGATTTATGTATTTACTATAACTCATTTGTGAAATAGTTCATGGTTACCATATAACTTATTGTGCGAAATAAGATCATGTTTTAAACCTCTCCTTGATGATGATAACATTTTGTAGACTAATATCGGACTTGATAATAAATTGGATTTAATTTAGCCTTATAAATTTTTGAACTTTGATCCAACAGATATATCAAAAATTCCAAATTGTAATTTTAGAACTTTGATCTAAGGACATATTAAAGAACTTTTACGCTATATAGAAAACACATAATGGCTAATGTGATGCTAAATCCATAATAAATTCATACTTGAAAAATTCATATAAGACCAACAAAGAAGATTAGTTACATGATCCAAAACATCAGTTTAAAACAATAAAGATTTTGTATCAATATGTTACTAATTACTAATGACAAAACTAATATGATTTTCAATATGTGTAAAAACACTTCTAAACAAAATCTAACTTCTCACAACACTGCAATATTACATTCTTTATGCTAAATGACAGCAACATTATTCAGGAAAAGCGACATATATCCTAGAAAACATAAGGTATCAAAGTCTTAACTTCTCTAGGGGAGTTTTTAAACTTTGAGAGATACTATTTCCTTTTAGCAAAAATCCTGCCGGTCAAATACGAACTAGTGTTGAAGAAAAAGCAAGTGCATATCTGACTTGTGCAATGAGAGTAATTCCATAAGAATCTATAATCTCTAAGAGATAATGTAGACATATAATTTATCGAAAAAAACCTTCCCTTGGAATCTTGTAGCATTTGTCATCCTTAGTTCAAAGAGAATAAAGTTTAGAGGGTCTTGTTCAAAATTCTTCAAAGTCATGTGTTTCTTTAAATTACATTAAGTTTGTGTTTAGATTCAATGAATTGTTAGAAGTTTAAATAATTAATTCCAATTTATTATTTGGGAATTGCTAAAATTTTAATTATAGAATTTTTAACTCCAAAGTCAATCTTGGTACTTTCATATTTTAAAGCGATTGTTTGAAATTTTTTCTACGAGCTTGTTTACAATTTTCCATTTGTAGGGAGTTATTTGTAATTTTTATTTTTTAGAATGTAATTTGTAATTTTTAATATTTTCATCGGGGTTTTCCTAATTTTCAAAAGTTTTTAGGGGTAGGGGTGGGCTTTATAATTTCATATTGTGCGGGAATCAAAATTTTTAGATTTTTAGAGTGTTTTTATAATTTTAAATTTTGGCATGTTTTTGTATTTTTAAAGACTTTTCGGAGGTTGTTTGTAATTTTTAGATATTCAATGGTTGTTTGTAGTTTTAGATTGTTCATAGGACTGAGCAAAGATTTTAGATTTTCGTGGTGTTTTTTTATTTTCGATTTTTCGGGATGTTTTCTACAACTAAATTTTTGAAAGTCTATTTGTTAATTTTTAAATTTTTGGGATGATGTATGTAATTATAGATTGTTCATAGAACTGTTTAAAAATTTCTAATTTTAAAGATGTTGTTTGTAATTTTAGACTTTTAAGGTGTTTTTAATAATTTTTAGATTTTTCGGGGGTTGTTTGTATTTTTTAGTTTTGGGGTGTTACCTATAATTTCAAGTTGTTTAGGGACTATTCAAGATTCTCATTTTTTTAGGGTGACTTTTATAATTTTTAGATTTTTCAAGAGATTGTTAGTAGTTTTAAATTTCATGGTTACTTTATTATTTTCATATTATTCAGGAGGTTGTTCAAAATTTTTCATATTTTCAGGGTTTTTGTGTAAATATACGTGTAAACTCTTATTTATTATCATATAATAGATTTATTAGCTTTGTAGAGTATACATCTTTTAGTTTCCCACTTGTGCTCAAAGCCAATCCAGTACAAATTTCAAACTCATCTCGTCAATATGTTTCTCAAACATCTTTGGACTCAAAGATTTAGTCAATGAGTTTGCTACATTATCAGCAGAAGCAACTTTGGTAATATCTATGTGTCCTCTCTTGGCAATTTCTCTTACTAAGTAAAACTTTCTTTCGATGTGTGATGAGCCCTAGGCTCTCTAGCTTGTGCAATTGCTCCATTGTTATCACAATGCAAAGTAATGGGAGATCCAATAGTAGGATCAACACCTAACTCTTGCATGAATTTTTTAATCCAAACCACTTCTTTTGCTGCTTCGCAAGCTACAATATATTATGCTTCAGTTATAGAATCGGCTAAAGTTTCTTGCTTATAACCCCTTCAACTAATAGCTCCATTATTTAATGCAAAGACAAACCCTGATGTTGATTTTCTATTGTCAGGATCCGACTAGAAATCAGAATTAGTGTATCCTTCAACTTTTAAGGGTCACCACCAAACACTAAACAATAATATTTTGATCAGTTAAGATATTTAAGAATATGCCTAACTACAGTCCAATGTTCTTCTCTAGGATTGGACTAATATCTACTAACTCCACTTACTTCTTGCGCAATATCTGGCCTAGTACACAATATTGCATAATGAGACTGCCTATAGCAAAAGCATATGGACATTGCTTCATTCTTTCAAACTCCTTATCTACATGAGGTGATATTTTCTTAAAAAGGGCGACTTAGTGTCCAAAAGGAATAAGTGTCTTCTTTGAATCTTACAAGTTAAACTTGACCCTTATCTTATCAATATATGTAGACTGAGATAATGCTACTAACATGTTAGCTTTATCTTTATAGAGTTTAACCCCCAAATTATATGATGCCTCGCTCAAATCTTTCATAAAAAACTTGTTAGACAACCATAATTCAACAGTTGATAACATTCCAACATCATTTAGATGTTTAGAAGTATTTGATAAAAAGTTAGTTGTTTAGTTAGAAGTATTTAATAAAATTATTCATAGTGAATTTGTTAAACAACCATAATTTTTGTGTTTGTTAAGACTTTTCGGTGGTTGTTTGTAAAATTTGAATATTCGGTGGTGCTTTCAGGTTGTTCAAACGGTTGATCAAAGATTTCCGACTTTCAGGGTGTTTTTAATTGTTTTTGCTTTTTTCAGGGTGTTTTTTATAACTTTAGATTTTTCAAAGTCTCTAAATTTTAAATTTTTAGAGTGTTGTATGTAATTATAGATTGTTCATAGCATTGTTCGAAAATTTTTGATTTTTAAGTTATTTTTGTGCAATTTGTTTATTTTTCCGAAGTGTTTTTTATAATATTTAGCATTTTCAAGGGGTTATTTGTAATATTTTATATTTCAGGGTGTTATCTATAATTTCAAGTTGTTTAGGGGACCGTCCAAAATTTTCATATTTTTAGGGTGCTTTTTATATTTTTGGAATTTTTAGTGGGAGGTTGTTAGTAATTTTTGAACTTTAAGGTTCTCACTGTAATTTCATATTGTTCAAGACATTGTTCAATAATTTCAGATTTTTCAATTTTTTTATAATTTTTAAATTTTTTGAGGTATTTTTGTAACTTTTGGGTTTTTTTCAGGGGTTTTGAATGGTGATTTGTAATTTGTAGTCAGTATAAGGAGTTGTTTGTAATTTTTAAAGTTTCTGATTTTTTTATTTTTTAAAAAATTTTTGGCTTCTAAGTGGTTGTTAGTAATTTTCTAATTTAAGGGTGGGTTTGGATAATTTTTAGATTTTTAAGAATATTATTTATAAGTTTTGAATTTTTAAGAATTTATTAAAGATATTTCTATTAATTAAGTTAGGATCACAAGTAATATATTATCTTTTACTAGGGTATACACTAAAGCAAAACCAAATAGCTTTAAAATTCATCAGAGGATGCCACATCAGCTTCCTCCTTCACAAATATTTTTGACATGTGTCATCCCATCTAAACCATCCACTAATATTACAATCCTAGAAAAATATCTTAACCTTTAATTTAAAAATCTCTATATATAGTAAAATCTAAGTTTTATCAATCACCATATCTTTTGTACCTAATTCTAAATATCCCAAATATTCTCAAACAAATCCGTTCCATAATATCATTGAGGAGCTTCTTCTCGAAGAAAAAAAAAATTTCTGGTTTTTATTCTACAACCCATTGAGGATCTGTTGCTTGGAGAAATTTTTGTTTTTATTTAGGTTTTTATCCTACAACCCACGAGAATATTGATCATCATCATCGGAAAATCGAAGATCGGAGAACGCTCGCCATCTAACTATCTACAAGTTTTATTTGGGCACAATACTCTATAAACCTTTTAGTATGTTGAATTTTTATATCAAAAGTTATTTTTATTTATAATTTGATGCATATTTAGATTGAAACTTCCAGATTTAATTTATTGAATATATTAGAATAAAAGATATTTCTTAACCTTTTAATTTTTTATTAAAAATATTTGAAAATAAAATATATTATATTTTCTGAATAGGATTTTTTATCAAAATATAAGAAATTTTAAAATTTTTAAAATTTAATTTAATTAAAATTTTAAATTTAGATCTATTCCTAATTTTAAAATTTTACAATTTCTAATTTTTTAAATATTATATTACTAATTTTAGTTCTAATTTTTCTCAGGATGTTAGAAGCTTTTAAAATTTTTAAAATCTAATTTTAATTATTTTTCAAATTAAGCCAGTTCCTAATTTTGAAATATTATAATACTAATTTTAGGTTTTTTCCTTGGAATTTCTGTATTTTTGTAAATTTTGTAAATTTAATTTTCTCGAATTTCTCTAATTTTACCAAATTTAATACTAATTTTGAGATTAATTAATATCGAAATTTGAAACAAATTCAAGTTACCAAACTTATGTAACCAAATTCAAGTTACCAAGTTAATGTATAATAGATTCATATTTTTAGGAAATTAATGGAAAGTCAAACTTTAATTAAATTATTAAATTTAGATAATGTTACAAATTTTCAAATTATACCGAATTTAATACTAATTTTAAAATTAATAATAACAAAAAATTTTAAAATAGTAATTTCAAGATTAATGAATATAAAAAATTTCAAACAAATTTTACAAAATTAATTAATATAAAAATAATTAGTACCAAAATTTTTCAAAACCATTTAATACCAAATTTTTCCTAATTTTGGAAATTTATAATTTAAATTTTTCAGAACTATGACATATTTGAACTAGTTTTTTATTTTAAGATATTTTTGAAATTTTATTTTTATTCAAAAATTTTATTTTCAGAATTTATAAAATAGATAATTCATGAAAATAAATAAATAGTGACAAATTACCAAATTTTAGATTTTCAAATTTCCTTAATTTTCTAAAATATTATATTACTAATTTTACAAAATTTCCAATTTTTCTCGGGATATTAGAAATTTTAAAATTTTTAAAATATAATTTTATTAGTTTTCAAATTAAGACCCAATTCCAAATTCTGAAATATTATAATACTGATTTTAGAAATTTTCTATAATTTCTCAAATTATACCAAATTTAGTACTAATTTTTAGATTAATTAATACTAAAATTACATTTCAAATTCAAGTTACCAAATTTATATATAATAGATTCCTATTTTTGAAAATTAAAGGAAAAATCTAACTTTAATTAAATTATCAAATTTAGATCATATTCCTATTTTCAAAGTATATCAAATTTAATATTAATTTTGAAATTGATTAATAAGGAAGTTGTTCAAAACAATAATTTTGAGATTACTGAATACCGAAATTTCAAACAAATTTTACAAAATTAATTAATACAAAAATAATTAGTTACAAAATTTTTTTTCCTAATTTTCTAAATTAGTAATCAAAATCATTTAATATCAAATTTTTCCTAATTTTGTAAATTAGTAATTTAAATTTTTCAAAATGTGAAATATTTGAATTTTGGTTTTTATTTTTATATATTTCTAAAAATTTTATTTTTATTCAAAACTTGTTTAGTTTCAGAAATTCTGAAATAGATAATTCATGAAAATAAATAAATAGTGACAAAACCAAATACTTACATAGTTGCCAAAAATAAAAAGATCTGAACATGCTTTATATTCAGTTACAAAAATGATTGTTTATTTAGAATTTAAAAATTAGAGGGTAGTATATTTGTTAAGTTGTAATTTTAAGTTAACAAATATGTTGGGAAAATATTTTTACTATCTGATCATGCCTAATATTCAGTTACCATAAATAATTATTTATTTGGAATTTAAAAATTAGAGGGAAGTATATATTTATTAAGTTGTAATTTTAAGTTAACAAATTTATTGGAAAATATCTTTTACTATCAGATTCCTCCTTCACAAAATATTTTTACATGCTTCATCCTTTCTAAACTATCCATCAAATAAATAAGATCCTCCATTTAATTTTAGGCAATTTAAAAATCTCTATATTTAGTAAATTAGTAAATTCCTATATTTTATCAATCACCATATCATTTGTAACAAATTCCAAAATAGAAAAAAAACATGCATCTCTTCCTCCTCCTCCTTTGGTATATTACGCCAAGATCTGAATCAAATTCATTGTTTATTTTAAATTAGAATTTCAAAATAATATATTTAAGAAAAATCTTAACAATTTGATTATCAATTACCGAAGAAGCCAAGATAACAAAAACAATAACAAACTAAAGGTACAACTCCTGGTCTTCTTTACCTCTACGCTCCTAACGATTCCTCAACTCTTCTTCCCAAATTGTATTTTTTCTTCAGAAAATAATTTTTCGATTTTTTCATGAACTTCCTAAAAACTTTAATATTATTTTTTTAGGATAATCCTTCAACGAGTTTAGATAAGACCTAAAAGCTATAACCTTGGAACCAATTGATGTGACGTCATTGACTTTCATCGAGTTTTGCTAGTTGATTGCGACGAGTTCGGGCTCATTGACACCCAAAAGAGAGAAATTATTAATAATCGAGCATTGGTTGCAAATCGATCCCCAAACTTCATTTGAAGGTTCGATCACTTTCCCCATAAAAATCTATCAATTAAAGAGGCGTCTACCTTTTTATTATTTATCCCCTCTAGGCCATTGTTTTCTAATCCAATTTGCTATAGTTCATTTTTTTATTGATTTTCCACGCAGGGTCTACAACCGAGAATCACTTTTCTTAGTTTGAGAGTTATGGAAAGGGCATCCCGATGGATCTCATGTATGTTTTGATGGATTTTTTGTTTGTTTTGGATTTTTGTTAATGTTAATTGAATATTAGCATAAATTCATAATGGTAGAAAGGTTAGAAGAGTATTACAAGTAATATACAAAAATTTTCAAGTTTAAAGGTTAGAAGAGTATTATAAGTAATATACAAAAATTTTCAAGTTTATAAATTGACAGTTACATCAAAAGATTCTGATTCGAAACTAGACAAACTATTTCAATATAGTACATTTACAACTCAAATAGAACTGTGACTCCATCATTGATATATTCATGTAGTTTTTGTCATAATTCTTATATTTTAGTTGTGTAAATTGTAGCATGTCCTAATGGATAAAAGTCATGGTGAGTTATCACTCTATTTTAATTTGTTATTTTGATCATTCTTTTTGTTATTTAAAGATTAAGAATCTCTATCTCTATTCCACTTTGGTCTAATTATTGATATTTCTTTAGTTTTTAGGACCAAGAAGATGTTTTGATGCAATTTTGGGGCCCTTATCTCAATTTTGAATGCTCATGATAAGTATTTTACTTTTCTTTATTTTATATTATTTTTATTTTTGGTAATTCTTACTATTTTGTAGTTATAGGATTGAAAATTTCCTTAGTCCATTATATTTTTCCTACTTCTTGATTTTTTCCTTTTTTAGATACTAGGAATATCTAACTTTATTCCACTTCTATAGATTTTCTTTTGGATGTATAGGATGGCAAAGATATTTTAAAGTTATTTAGGTGCTATTATCATAATTCTGAAAGCTCAAGGTAAGTATTTTATTTTTTTATATTATTTTAGTGTTTTGGTAATTCTTTTTTTATGTATTTTATAGGATTGAAAATTTCCTCGCTCTATTTCATATTTTCATCAACTTGATTTTTTTTTTAAATACAAAGAATATCTAATTTTGCTCCTCTTTTTCTAAATATTGATTTTCTTTTAAATTTTTAGGATTGAGAAGATGTTTGCAATTGGGCTCTACTCTTGATTTTGAGCACTCATGGTATTTATTTTACTTTTCTTTATTTTATATCATACCATCTTTATATAATATAATTGTATCGGTCTTAAAGAAATTAATGGGAATAATAAAGAGGATTAAATATTATAGATTTAAATTATTTGAGAACTATTTGAGTATGATTTCTTTATTGATTTTATTTCAAAATCTAACTTTTATTGAATTTATTTATTATAATTAAATAATATCCAATTTTATCCTCGATTTCAATTTATTAGGTTTGTTCATCTTAAATTTTTATTATCCTAAATTTTATTCTCAATTATTAATGAATCTCTACTTAATGAAAGTTTCTAAATATTCCACTTTGCTCTAATTATTTTATTTATATTTTTACAATTCAACAAAATGTGTTTTAGAATTATGAATTGAGCCTATTTTCTTGATTAAATTCTACGTGAGAACCTCTACTTGATGAAAGTTTTAAATATTTCACTTTACTACAATTATTTTATTTTATTTGTTTTATAATTGATGTTTCATAACAAAAATCTAACTGGATATCTCATAAAATTATGCAGTTTAGTAGATTCTTTTGATATATAATAAATATCATATCGTGCGGTATTAAACATAAATTTTACCTACTTACATGTGAACTGAGAAAACTTCTAAATTAACCTTTTTAAGTTGGAAAAATTGCAATAAATTCAATCAAGTTTATTTGGGATATAATATAGGTCTTAGAAATAAAATGACATAGGCATACAATGATATAATTAGCAAATGCATGACTATACATTCATGCTATTGCAAAAAATAAAAAGAAAAAGACAGATACAATTAAACATAAAGTAAATACCATACAAAACTAGACAACTAATAAGACAAAAGTCAATTTTATTGTACTAAATGTATTTTTGGTGCTACTGGAATTGTTTTGAAAGGGGGGTATGTCACTGTATTTTTTATATTCTATTGGGAAATGAGTGATTGGAACACGACGGAATATTGGTGAATTGCAATAAGATCATGCTTAACACGAGCTAAAAGACTAGTATAGATCTATTTGAAGAGTTCTATTAATTAGGATAGGATCGTAATGTGATATTTAAAAAGATCAAGGCTAATATTGTCCAAGAAATATGTTTTATAAACTCACACTTTTAAAGCGAGTATGATATGATTTGTCATTGACATATGATATGAGGGTGTTTCCTCATGTGGCTTGAAGTGGCTGAATCTCAGCCGCAGATAGTGGAGTTAAATAATAATTACTAAATGGACTGTTTACATAAAAGTCCTCTCTTTTTCATTGGGATTTTAACACTCTTTTAGCTGTGACATCGGTCGAGCACTCCTCTTTCCCCTTCGCGACCGAGGATAGGTGGAACCCCTATCCTTGCCATCAACGACAGCATCCCCCACCTTTGCCGCCTCCTTCCAGAAGCGATGGATCATCTCAGGACACATTTCTTTTGTTGTTGCAACTAACAACCACAGCCATCTCCCTGATGAGCACAAGATGTTTGAAGAAATGCCTACATTATATATATGGACAAGAGGTTTGTTGCAATTGCCCACAATTTCGTTGGAAGAAATTCCATTAATTTGGTTTGTTATGATGAGGACATAGTCAGCTGGGACGAGCTTGTAATTGAACTTGTATATACTTTATTGTAATAAATTTAAGGGTTTTTACATCAAAACCATCTAAACTTTTGCCCAAATCGATAGTTACCACCTACTTTTTTGTTTTGACGAAAACCACCTAAAGTTGCTTACATGCTTTCAATATCACAACAATCTATGTTTTTTTTATCGTTACCACCTAAACTTTTATATCTCTTACCACCTAAACTTTTACAACGCTTATGGTTACCACCTTTACAAAATACAACTTGATATGTATACCACCTTATCTTTATAAACTTTTGACATGAACCACCTGCTATGTTAAGAAAATCACAATTACCACAAAAAATTTGAAATATGTGCCAAGCATAACCACACATGAGACATTAGCTACAAAAAAATAGGTGGTTTTGATGTGACATTAAAAAAATAGATTTGTGTGACATTGAAAACATGTAAGCAATTTTATGTGGTTTTCGTCAAAAAATAAAGTAGGTGGTAACCATCAATTTGGACAAAAGTTTATGTGATTTTGATGTAAAAACCCTAAATTTAACCGCATATTTTTTGCTATCTTATATGATTAATCATTACTCTCAGTTCTAGGCTATAACAATGGTCGCATTGCCTTAATGCTGTAATTCTTGGTAACTAGCCATAATCTTTAGCATGGACGAGCTTTTAAGGATAAATTTTTAAAATAGACCATTTTTGAAAAATAATCACCAAAATCGACCTAGTTGCTACTTATTTTCAAAATAGCCATGTTAGCAATGTGGGTTGAAACTGGGTCGAATTTGATAAATAAGTTCTACGAACTACAAGGGATTGAGAATTCCGTATAATTTCTAGAAAAATAATCTCTACGGGATTCTCAATCCCGTGGAGTTTAAAACTCATATTAAACTCCCATGGAATTTATAGCATACAAACTACACGGGATTGTGAATCCCATGGAATTTATAGCATACAAACTACACGGGATTCACAATCCTGTGTAATTGGCTAAGTGGTTAAAAGATTAAGAGTTAAGTTATGGGTTGAAAGGATATAGGTTTGAATCTTAGCCAAATAATGAATTTCTTTTTATGTTTAAGTTCTGAATAGATAAATAGAAAAATAAAATAATGTTGGCGATGAAGAGATTCAAACTGAAGACCATTTGAATAATTGAAGTCTAACTCGCTAAGTGGTTAAAAGATTAAGAGTTAAGTTATGGGTTGAAAGGGCATGAGTTCAATCTTAGACAAGTAATAATTTTTTTATGTTTAAGTTCTGAATAGATAAATAGAAAAATAAAATAATGTTGGCGATGATGAGATTCAAACTCAAGACCATTTGAGTAATTGAAGTGCATGTTTGGCAACTTACTTATTTCTACTTATAAGTAACTTTTTACTTATAAGTTGGCGATTGTGTTTAGTAAGAGTCAAGATGTTAATTATTTATTACTTATAAGTAGCCAAAAATAAGTTGGGATTTCCTAACTTATTGTTTGGCTACTTATAAGAAACTTTCCTTATTCGGTCAAAAGACATAAATTCCCTCCTATTACCTTCACTTAGTCAAATATTTTTATTATAAAGTGATTAATATTATTATAATTTAATTAGTTAATTTATTTATTTATTATTATTATTTTATTAATAATAATATATAATATATAATATTATAATATTATAATAATATATACAATAATATTATTATTATATATAATATTATACTATAGTATAATAATATATAGTTTATTTATGTATTTTAATATATACTATAATAATGTAATAATAATAATAATATACTATAGAATATTATAATATATATAATATTATGACAATATTATAATATTATATTTATATTAATTTGTTATATTATTAATAATATTTTATTAATATGATAGTAATTAATTAATAACAATATTAGTAATTAGTAATCACAAATAATGTAATACATATTTTAATCAAATATATTTCTTATTCTGAGATAACTAATTTTTAATTAATTAAATAATTATTTTATTAATAATAATATTTTACTAATATGAATTTAATTAATTAATCTCAACATTAGTAATTAATAATCACAAGATATAAAAATATTTTAATCAAATACATTTTGATATGAGATAACTAATTTTTATTAATTAATTTTATTAATAATAATATTTCATTAAAATGAAATTAATTAATTATTCTCAATATTATTAATTAATAATCATAATTAAATTAAAATAATTATTTATAAATTATTTACTTTTAAATAATTATCAAATTTATTATTATTAATTATCTAGTTAATATAAAATAAATTAATAAGTCACACTATAGAGTTACAACAATATGTCTTTTTGGTCATTTGACATTTAACACACCCTATAAGCTATTGGTTTACCAAACACATAACTACTTATATCTCCTTATAAGTTAAGGGATTTACCAAACAGCTTCCTTATTTTCTTACATACTTATAAGAAGTTTTGAGAATAAGTAATAAATAACGTATATGGACTCAAAAAATAAGTAGTAGCGAAACATGCTCGAAGTCTAACTCTCCTATGCCTCGTTTGGTACGCGGGAATGGAGTCAAGTGAGAATGGAAAGAAGGTGAGAATGGAATAGAATAGATGTGGGAATGGAATGCTAATTCTCATTCTCATGTTTGGGCGCGTTTAGATAATGAAACGGGAATGGCAATCTTATTCTCATTCCCACGTTTGGTATCATTTATTCACAAGTGAGAATAAAATTTAATTTTCTAATAATGCCCTTACCAAAACACAGAATTTAAAAAAGAAATAATGGTTACCTTACCGAGTGGCGTCAAGGCGAAGATGAGATTTTTTCTTCTACAGACGTGATGGAACTTGGGCAAGGTTGAACAAGTATTTTAATATTTTATATCTATTTGTATATTTGTACAAGCATCTAATAATATTTTTTCTATAAAAATATATTTTCATATGGGAATTTATATCTATTCATATCTTTTAAGGAGGGTATAATCGGAAATTATTTAATTATTTTCATTCCCACTTAAGTGGGAATATCAATTCCTTGTTAAATAGTTGGGAATGACAATTCCCACATAAAGTGGGAATTGATAAGAAGTGGGAATAATAATTTTAGCATCTAAAAATACATCGTGTTTGGTAGGCATGAATAAAGAGTGGGAATTGCATTCCATTCCCATTTATTCCCGCGTACCAAACGAGGTGCTAGAGGTAACCACTTAGCTAACTACACGGGTCGTGAATCCCATGTAGCTGGTATGCTATAAACTTCACGGGATTCCCAATCCCATGGAGTTTAGTATGACTTTTAAAATCTACAGGATTGAGAATCCCGTAGAGTTTAATTTTTTACTAAACTACACGGGATTCTCAATCCCGTGTAGTTAGAACTTATTTATCAATTTCGATCCAGTTTCAAGCTTTCAGCCTATATCGCTGACATGGCTGAAACTAAGTCGAATTTAATAAATATGTTATAACTAGATCAAAAATGGTAATTATTTTTTTAAAAAGGGTCTATTTTTAAAATTTGTCCACTTTTTAAAGTTATTGCTTTTCCATCTTAGTTGCGTTGTACATAAAATGTTCGGTCTTATTGCTCAAAGAAGTTCATACTGTTAAAACGCATATATTGGCACACATAACTCTTTTTTTTGGGGTGGGGACGGTATTGGAGATTAAGACTTCACAATGAGTCAGGAGCATGTGTCCATTGTTTTGTTTTATGTTGCTATGGTTTGACATGATGCACCACGAGGTTAATAGGCTCTCTAATACAACAAAGTAAGAAAAGTTCAAAGTGGTTTGGGAGAAACAACATAACACAGTTTTTTTTTAAATTATCAATTTCACATAAATAATGAAAGCAACTCATTGTTTCATTTCTCTTCCTTTTTATATCCTCCTGATATCAGGTCTGAAGCCACTCATGTTTAATTGTGGATAGAAACCGAATGCCTTCATTTATGTTTTCTTATATTTAGAAATTAGAGCTTAGAATTTCTATATAATCTGATTCTTGTTTGTATCTTTGCAAAATAATCAGGAAAGCAAACATTTTGGATATATCTCCACAAAATTTAGGATGACTAACCAATTTTTTCCGTGAGCATGTGAGTTGTTTTTAAAAGCTTGAACTGTAGAACAAACATAAAGAATAACAGTCTCAATTACAATAGTCACATGTAAAATTCTGTCTATACAAAACTTCATTGAAAATAAAAGACCCAAGATCCTACAATCATATAAAATATCTGGTAGATGATAACAGGGAAATAAAGACGTCTATCCTCCATTAGTATAGACTTAGCCCTCTCTCCGACGTAGGAACTGTTTGGATGAACTAAGATATATATATATATATATATATATATATATATATATATATATATATATATATATATATATATATATATATATATATATAGCAAGGCTCTATGAACTTAAGTTCATAATGAATAGTGATGCACCAACTTTTCTAACCATTCATCTTGCTTTGGGATCCGTGAAATATATAAAGACCACTTTGAGATTTGTGCATCACAAATCTCAAGGCAAGATGAGTGGATAAAAAGTTGGTGCACCACTATTCATTATGAACTTAAGTTCATAGGAGCCTTACTCTATATATATATATATATATATATATATATATATATATATATATATATATATATATATATATATATATATATATATATATATATATATATATATAAAAGAAGAAAGATAGAAATAAAAGAACACAACTTTGTATTATGCTCTCTGTTGTTTTCTGCTGCATATATACGTTTAGAGGAGGATGCCTATTTATTGCCTTTACTAGTTACATGTTAAAAGACTTCTAACATGAACATAACTCCTAAAAGATACTTGAAGCAAATACTAATTCCTAAACATATGAACTACTAACTCTATCATTAGACTAACAAACTCAAAGATAACCAAACTCCTATAAATAAAAACTTCTAAGGATAACTAACTCCAAACCCATTAGAATTAGGATTATCTTTCAATATCCCTTCTTAATCCTAATTCTGTAAAGTTTTCATTCCCATCATGTGCTTCAGCTTGACAAATGCTTCAAACTTCAAGGGTTTCGTGAGGATGTCCGCAACTTGATCTTCAGACTTGCAATAAATCAACACAATTTTGTTCTGACTAAATCAACACGATATCGTTCTTCTCAACATTGTCTCGTAGAAAGTGATAACGAGTATGATTATGTTTGCTCCTTTCATGAGTGACTGGATTCTTCGCCAAATCAATTGCGGACTTATTGTCAACATAAATATTTGTAGGATCTTCAACTTGCATATGAATTTAACTTAGCACATTATGCAACCAAATTGCTTGACATGCGCTCGACGCTACTGCTACATACTCCGCTTCACAAGTTGAGAGTGCAACAATAGACTGCTTCTTCGACAACCATGAAAATGCGATGGTGCCAAAATTAAAAGCATAGCCAGAAGTGCTTTTACGATCATCATGATCTCCACTCCAATCACTATCAGAATAGCCTACAACATCACAATTGTTAGATGAAGAATAAAATAAACCATGATCATAAGTCCCATTTAGGTACCACATAATTCTCTTTGCAACTTGTAGATGAGATTGGCGAGGGGTCTCCAAATATCTGCTGATTAGACAAACTCCATAGGCTATATCTGGCCTTGTACATGTGAGATATCTCAAACTCCCAACAATTTGCTTGAAATAAGTAGGATCAACTTGTGCATCATCATCTTCTCCGGATAATTTAGTACCAACCTCCACAGGAATTCTAACAGGATTGCAATCAAACATCTGAAACCTTTTCAACAACTCTGCACAATACCTCTTTTGATATATAAAAATCACATCATCGCCTTGAACCACTTCAATGCCGAGAAAATAAGACATCAAGCCAAGACCTGTCATCTCAAATTCATGCATAATCGACTTCTTAAAATCTTCAATCATATAAATATTTTTGCCAGTAAAAATCAAGTCATCAACATAAAGGCATAATAGTAGTATATCACCAGAGTTGTTTGTCTTCACATATAAGGCATGTTCGGAGGGGCACTTCTAAAATCCACTTTTCTGAAAGAAAGAATCAATTCTTTTGTTCCATGCTCGCGACGCCTGCTTCAGCCCGTACAAGGCTTTTTTCAACTTGTAGACTTTATGCTCGCACCCTTTCTTCACAAATCCAGGTGGTTGCTTCATGAAAACCTCTTCTTCAAGTGGCCCATTAAGAAAAGCTGACTTCAAGTCCATCTGATAAATATTCCAATGCTTCTGTGCAGCTAAGGAAATTATTAGTCTAACAGTTTCAAATCTAGTAACAGGGTTCAATACCTCTTGGTAATCATAACCAGGCCTTTGCTCGTAGTCTTTCGCCACCAATCTTGCTTTATGTTGCTCAACCTCCCCATTCGCCTTAATCTTTTCTTGAAAACCCACTTCACATCGATTGCTTTATATCCTTTGCGGGATATTAGTAAACTCCCACGTGTTGTTCTTCTCGATTGCCTTTATCTCTTCTTTCATTGCATATATCCACTTAGGATCTTGAATAGCCTCTTCAAACATAGCTGGCACACAATCTGCGAACATTGCAAAGTGAACTATACTTCTATCTGCATCAAAATCATCATCTAGAGTTATTTCATAACCCCTCAAGAGAATGGATGGTTGGCGATTTCCTCTTGGTCTTTCAACTTCTGATGAAACTTGTGGGGTTGGAGCTTCAGGAGCATTGGCCGGTGGTGCTTCTTCAGTTACAACAGGGACGCCGTCTTCGAGAATATTAAGGAGAGTACGCCGTGAATCGTTTTGTGCTTCTAGATCCCAATTCCAAGCTTCTTCTTTAGCAAATATAACATCTCTGCTTACAATCACCTTCTTTGTAACAGGGTTGTAGAGTTTATAGCCTCCGGACTTGTAGCCAACAAAAACTATCTTTTTGCCTCTGTCATCAAGTTTCTTTCTTCTTTTTGCTAGAACATGAGCATAAGCAATGAAGCCAAACACTTTGAGATGCCTTACACTTAGCTTATAACCAGTCCACACCTCTTTAGGAGTGAGATTATCAACGCTCTTTGTTGGGGACATATTAAATAAATAAACAGTGCATGAGACAGCTTCACCCGAAAAACAATTGGGCATACCTTTGGCCTTTAGCATGCTTCTGGCCATGTCAAGTATGGTCATGTTTTTCCTTTCAGCAACGCCGTTATGTTGAGGTGTATAGGGAAAAGTGACATCATACTTTATTCCTTGTTCAGTACAATACTTATTGAATTTATTAGAAGTATAATAACCTCCGCCATCTATTCGTAGCACCTTGATAAAGTAACCGCTTTCCTTCTCAACTAGGACTTTAAAGCTCTTGAAACAATCAAAGACTTTAGATTTTTGCTGTAGAAAGTAGACCCATATTTTCCTTGTGAAATCATCAATAAAAGTAAGGAAGTAACGATTATTGCCATTGGATATAGTATTCATAGGGCTACACACATCTGAATGGATGAGCTCAAGAGGCTTCCTGGCACGCCAAGTATTTTCAACATCAAAGGGTAATTTATGTTACTTTTCAAGAATATAATCTTCACACAACTGCTTGGGATGATCTACAACGGGCAAGCCTCTCACCAAATTTCTTTGAGCAAGCGACTTCAAACTGCGAAAGTTCAGATGTCCAAAACGAAGATGCCACAATCAAGACTCATCTTTCATAATAGCATTGAAGCAATGCTAAACATCATTCTCGATGTCAACTCGAAACATGCGATCATTTGTCATAGGGGATTTAAGGATAAATACATATCTTTTATCAAAGATTTAGAGTTGATTGCCAGAAAAACGTAGATCGTACCCCTTTTCAAGAAGTTGGCCCATACTGAGTAATTTGTTCTTCATATTGGATACATAGAATACATTAGAAATAAACTTGTGGTCTCCGTTCTTCAACTTGATGAGAACTCACCCTTTTCCCATCACTGGTATAGTGTTGTCATCGACAAACTTGACTTTGGACTGCATCGACTCATCCAGATCCACGAACAACTCCTTCTTTCCGCATATGTGATTAGACCACCCAGTGTTAAGAAACCATGTGTTGTAGTTTGATTCTTCACCGGCTACCGTGACCATCAATAAAGTGTGGTTGTCTTCATCACCTCTTTCTTGTGCAAATTGAACTTCTTCTCCGGATTGAGAATTATCCTAGTATTTGCACTCCTTTGCATAGTGGCCATATCTGTGACATATGTAACATTCACTATTTGATTTATTAAAATTTTCTCTACCACATCCAAATCCTCGACCTCGACCTCGACCTCGTCCTCAATAATTTGAGTTTGATTGATAATTGCTTCTCTGATTGCCATCATCTCTTTGATTGTTGTTATAATTGTCACGTCCTCAACTATTGTAGTATCCGCATCCTCGGTTGTTGTAGTTGTCCTATCCTCATTCTCTGCAACAAAAATTTCCTCCTCGCTGGTCTCTTTCATCCTACGCTCCTTTGTTATTTTTTTGAAAGCTTGACTTTGAAAAGCTTTCTCAAGGGGCTTCTCAGTTGACCTCTCGTTCATGCGTTGCTCGTGAACTTGTACGGTACCCATCAACTCATCAACTGTCATCTTGGACAAATCTTTCGATTCTTCGATTGCCACGGCGATATGATCAAATTTTACTGTAAGAGATCGCAATATCTTCTCCACAATTGCTAAATCTGCAACCTTCTCCCCATTTATTTTTATTTGATTAAGCAAATACTCGAGTCACATAATCTGCAACACCTTTAGCGAGTTCCATCTGCAAAATTTTAAATTGACGTCTCAATGTTTGAAGCCTTGCTCTTTTTACCTTTTCAACTCCACGGTACGATGTCTCCGAAGTATCCCACGCTTGCTTTGCCGTAGTTGCTCCGTCAATCTTCTCAAAAACTAAATCATTCACTCCTTGATGGATGTAGAATAACGCCTTTTGATCCTTCTTCTTGATCTCACCGTGGACTTTCTTTTCGGCTTCACTTGCGCTCTCTGCGAGATCGGCAACTCCGTTTTCTACGACAGCCAATATATCTTGACATTCAAATGGCACCTTCATCTGCACTCTCCACCGGTGATAATTCTTCCCATCCAATATAGGAATAGAGGGCGATGTCATCCCGTTCAAATTATTTATTGCTCTGATACCACTGTTGGATGAACTAAGATATATATATATATATATATATATATATATATATATATATATATATATATATATATATATATATATATATATATATATATATATATATATATATATATATATATATATATATATATATATATATATATAAAAGAAGAAAGATAGAAACAAAAGAACACAACTTTGTATTATGCTCTCTGATGTTTTCTGCTGCATATATACGCTTAGAGGAGGATGCCTATTTATTGGCTTTACTAGTTACATGATAAAAGACTTCTAACATGAACATAACTCCTAAAAGATAATTGAAGCAAATACTAATTCCTAAACATATGAACTACTAACTCTCTTTAGACTAACAAACTCAAAGAACCAAACTCCTATAAATAAAACTTCTAAGGATAACTAACTCCAAACCCATAAGAATTAGGATTATCTTGTTGGAAAATATATTTCCTTAATAAAAGATTGAGTTTCTTTTGTGAATTTTAATATGATTTTTTTCTCCTAATTTATTACCATGATTGGTCATATTAATTTGTCATAATTATTTGGTTATTATGGTTACTTATTTTAATTATTAATTTCCTTTAAACCTATTAATTATCAAAACTTTTGGTATGTCATTTAAACATTCATTAGTTTCTACCTATATAAAGATAGTGGCTGAGAGCTCAAAAGAGAGGACAATGGAAATAAAAAATCATCTCTAAAAGCAAATGAAAAAAACTCTATACTTCTTCTCTCTTGTATATTTTTCCTATATTTTATTTTATGGTTTTGGGCAATGCATCCATTGAGCAAGAGGCTTGAGATCCACAGTAATCTCAAGTGTCGGCTACCTCGGGGGGCTTTTACCGCTAGTTCACGGTTGCATTCATATCGCTTCACAAGACTGTGAATCGTTGTTCTAGGGCAATGACATCACGACGCCCCATCGCCAAGAACTTCTTTCTCTATGTTTATTATTTTTATTTATATAATGTTTTATTTGATTTTAATACAAAATATCTAACAATCTAGAACAACAGTTTGAAGAATATATATATATATATATATATATATATATATATATATATATATATATATATATATATATATATATATATATATATATATATATATATATATATATATATATATATATATATATATAGAGAGAGAGAGAGAGAGAGATTAATGGGTATCCTTGTCATATGAGGGATTTTCTCATATATGCTAGAAGCACAATCTCCACCAAGATGCTTTTAATAAAATAAGAGACATTCTCTCCTACTTTATTAGCTTGGTGGAGATTATGCCACCTCAACAGATATGAGGAATCCCCTCATATGACAAGGATACCCATTAATCTTATATATATATATATATATATATATATATATATATATATATATATATATATATATATATATATATATATATATTCTCTCGTGATATCACTGCAATGATATGAACTTTAGCTTCAACTTTATGCCTATATTCATGCTTTCTACAAGTTCAAGAGAATTATCTATTATTATTTATTTTGGTATAAAGACGAGTTAACTGTTGGATCAAATGCAAAATTCTAGATAGTGTTTAATGCAAAATTATGGATCTACGAGAGCTATTTGTCCGCAGTGATGACTAGGTAAAATTAGGCTCTTTTCCCTGTATTTGTTTTTCCTCTTTTGTAGCACATGCACTTGATTTGGGCACACATGAAAATGGTATATTTTGTGTAGTCAAGAAAATTCTTACTAATATCTTACCTTTCAAGTTAATCTTCCTCTCTGTATCCATGTTTTAGCAGCACATGTCTGCACGTTTAGCGCTGATCAATTTGAGCTTTTAATGCTTATTTTCGTTAATCCTCTAATGCTCAAATTAATGCTGATTCAATGGAGACATTATTCTCTAACGGAAGTTTTTAGTTCTCTTCATATGATGAACAAAAAAAAAATTTAATATTAAACCTGTGAAAGTTACCTCGTTTATTGCATGCTATAAATCATAGGAAAATATTACATATGATTTCAGTTCATATTAACTGAGTGGAAATAGCATGCCTTAGTTTTAATTCATATTAAATATGTGGTTAATTTTTATCATGTGTGTTTCGTAGCGGGATCAAATACATTTAATCTATAATAATAGAACCATAATTTATATTTTTAAGAATTGAAATCCATTTCTTGTGGGAGGTATTAAACTAACATGCACAAGCTTTTGTTTTGTTTTATATTTGATGCTTGCATTCATACAGTAACAAAATTCATCACAGAATTTTTCCCCTCCCAAAGTATTATATATATATCAGTCACAATAATGAATTGTGCTTAATATGACTATGTTATTGCCAACATAAATGCCCAAAAGTATTATTTATGATCTGTATTTATTCCTTGTTAATTCTTTTTTGCTATAATCAACTGCAAGGAAGAAAACCGTTGCCACATGCTTATTGTGTGGGTCCTTTGTTAATTAATTTAGATACATGAGCGCATATCAAATTTTGTTTAAAACCTTGGTCATTTAAAATGAAAATGTCTGATTATTTTAGTCCATCATTAACTATAAATTTCTTGGTAAGAGACATCAATAACTATGCTAACATGTTTTTGATGCCCTATTATTTTAATAGTGACTAGAAAAGAATCATATTTGTAGCTCTACATATGACTACATGCATAATGTTTTCACTTGAGATCTCAGGAACATAATTAGAGTTGATATAGATATGTATACTCTGTTAAAACTACATTCCTTAATGGAGAGTTGAAGGAAGCGATATATATGTAACAACCTGAAAGTTTTCAGGTGAAAGGATAGGAACATAAAGTTTACAAATTAATGAAATCTCTATATGGTTTAAAACAGTCTTCTAGACAGTGGTATCTCAAATTTCATGATGCGGTCACCAAACTTTATTTTGATCAAAATGAATTGGATAATTGTGTATATATCTTGAAAAGTGGGAGAAAATTTACTATATTATCCTTATATGTGGATGATATATTGCCCGCCGAAAATGACATTGATATGTTGAATAAAACCAAGGCAGATCTCAGCGAAAACTTTGAGATGAAAGATATGGGTGATGCATCATATATTCTTGGAATTCAAATAATTCGAGATAGAAAGTCTAGAATGTTAAGTTTAAACTAAGAAAAGTATTTAAGATCAGTTCTTAAAAGGTTTGGAATGGAAAATTCCAATCCGGCACCAACTCCGTTGGTCATGGGAAAGAGATTGTGTAAAGAGCAAAGCCCTGGAGAGGGGAAGAAGCCATTAGATGTTCCTTATGCTCAAGCAATTGGAAGCTTGATGTATGCAATGTTATGCCCCAGACCTGATTTAGCTTATGCTGTAAGTTTGGTTAGTCGATATCAAAGTAATCCAGAACCAGTACATTGGAAAGCTGTTAAAAGGATTATGAAGTATATCAGAGGTACATTGACTCATGTATTGGTTTATCAAGCCGATTCGCTCGATCTCCTCGGTTACTCCGATGCTGATTTCGGAGGTGATAAAGATGATGGAAAATCTACTTCGGGACACTTGTTCATCTTTGGAGGATGAGCTGTTTCTTATAGTAGCAAAAAATAATGGTGTGTTGCTAGATATACACAAGAAGCTGAATATATAGCTTGCAGTATGGCAACTATACATGCTGTCTGGATAAGACGGTTTTTGATTGATCTAGATCTCAATTTGTTAGAAGGACCTATTGATATTTATTATGATAATCAAGCAGCGATTAGCTTGATCAATAGTGGCGCGAATAGCTCCAAAGGAAAACACATTGAGATCCAGTATCACTATATTCAAGATATTGTAGAAAAGGGAGAAGTTAAAGTGACTTATATCTTTACTACAGATATGATTGCTGATCCTTTGACAAAAAGAATACCGGCGGAATCTTTTATCAAACATGTAAGTTTGATGGGACTTAAGAATAAATAAGTCCAAGCAAAATTTCATGAATAATGAAAATAAAAGTTACTCTCTACGAATAGTAGGAATAATAGTAAGTAAGAAATATGGATCTCACGGATAGTGGGAGTCATATCACTTGGTTAATTTGGTCAAGTGGGAGATGTTACCTTGACTTGGTCTTGTGTGACCAAATCAACTATTCTCAGTTGAGAGAATAGTGGGGAAGTGGGGTTGTTGAGAGAATATCTCTCAGAGGCAGTTTTTGAGGGGGTGGAGATGATGGGGTTAGCCTCTATATAAATGATAGTTTCTCTTTGAGAAATCACAACACAGAAACAAAAACCCCAATTCTCATCACCGGAGCCCCCCCAAAACCCACCATACTTTCTCCTCTTTCGTTTTTGTTTACTGGTATCAGAGCCGGCAACTTCTCCCTTCCGCTACCATTTTTCAACAGAGAAGAAGAAGATCCTCCACCCCTTCTGCCATTTTTCCAATAGAGAAGAAGAAGATCCTCCACCCCTTCTGCAATTTTTCCAACGGGGAAGAACTTCTCTCCGTACCTTGCTGCTTGTGTTTTTAAACCACTTGTTATTTAATTTCTTTTGTCCAATGGTTTATATGTTCCGGCCACTTCTTTTTTAACCACAAGTAGCTTTCCCTCTCTCACCTACTCTCTTCCCAAGAAAAGAAAAGTTTGAGTTACTTCCCTTACCCGTGATACTCAAAGCCTCTTGAACTTATTTTATATTATTATTTTCTGTACTAGTTGTTTCCCTCAAAGATTTTTCATAAACCCAACTCTCTGTCACCACCTTTATTCTTTTCATTACATGGACCCGTGACTTCCCCACATCCACAAGATTGTCCCACGTAATCCTCAAACCAATTTTTTTTAATTTTTATTTTTGGGACCTGTGGCCTGTGAACGGCTTTGTAGTCCTTTTTTTATTCATTTTTTGCCAAAGTCCCTCTTCATAAAAGCCTTGTCAAATAAGACCCAATTTGTTACTTCAATATCCCGGCTCGGCTATAAGTTTCAGGCATTTGCACTTTCAACTGCTGATCTCAACTTGATTTGCTGCTATTCCACAAATATGAAGAAAGCTCATTGTTATCAACCTCGCTGCGACACCGATCAGAGACGACGACAAAACTTTGACAAGTGATTCTCCGATCGACTCCACTCGGCGAAGAGCTTGCACGAATCGGAATCAACTTCTTTCAATTAGACCCAATCAGTTCTTCGCAGTCAGGTTCTTCAAATTTATTATTTTTATTTTTTATTATTCTTTTTTTAGTATATCTGTCTATACATCAACCTCATACAATATTTTTTAAATTGAAAACTTTAGTTTTAGTTCTCTACCGAATGACTAGTAAGCTCGTTCTATTAGAACTAGGGAAAATTGATAAATTTAATGGCAGTAATTAGGATATGTGGCATAAAAAAAATAGGATATGCTCTTATTCATGATAATATTGATGATATAATCGAAGCCACTGCTCCAACCCTTACTGATAAATCTACACCTGAAGATAAGAAAGGGTTTGAACAGTGGAAGTCGAAAGATAAAAAGGCAAAAAGCCTAATGCTCATGTTCATGGAAGATAACTTAATCAAAGTTTTTGAAACTTATAAGACTTCCATGGACATGTGGAATGATATAAAAGCAAAATACGACACTGCCTCTGAGGTTAACATTCAACTCCGCTTGCATAAGTATAATTCTTGTCGTATGCAAGAGGGAGACAATGTCGTAGAGCATATTAATAAGATGATTGTCATGGCGAAGGACTTATCCACTGCTGGGACCGAAATCCTGGAAAGAATGCAAGTGGCAACTATATTAAATAGTCTGCCCCCTTCCCTTGCTGTAGCTGCCACCACTTTAAGAATGAACCCTGCCATTAAATCTGTAACTGATCTTCCAATGCACCTAGCGATAGAAGATGATTTAATAGCCAGTAGGAAGGAACCAGAACTAAACATGGTGCAGCAAGAAATGAACTATGCGCATCAGAGGCAACAAATTGGAAGAAATAGAAACCCTGGTCCTAGTAAACCACAACCGCGAGGACCGAAATCGCAGCAGTTCAAGAGAAAGAAAGTACCCCGCGGAGCCTGCTACAATTGTGGGAAGTTCACGCATTTCAGGCCCACTTGCCCACAAGGTGAAAAGTAGGAGAATAAGGGAGGCTATAAGCATCCAGAACAAGGGGGTACTAGCAAAAGAGAATTCGTCGGTGTGACGGAATGCAATGCTGTGATGACAGACATCAGCGATTGGTGGATCGACTCCGGTGCAACGAGACATATCGCAAAGGACAAGAATGGAGTCACAGAATTCACCGAGCTGAAGAAAGGAGAACAGAGAATCTATATGGGAAACAATACATATCTTGATGTAGAAGGTATTGGCTCATATAGATTAGATCTTGGGGACAGTGTTCTTATCCTCAAAGATGTGTTCTATGCGCCAAGAATTTGGTGCAATCTGATCTCTGTTCCCAGCTTGATGAAGAAAGGACTGAAAGTTAGGTTCTACAATAACCGGGTTTCTATAGGCAAGAATAATAAAGTGTATGCTATGGGCAAATATGTACCCGAGCATGAATTATTCATTCTTCCAGTAGTTTGTAATAATTCTGATAATAAAATTTCCAATTTGAACTACTTCTCTAGTTATATTTCTGAGTCTAAATTGTGGCATTCTAGACTAGGACATGCTAGTATTTTAAAAATAAAAGAAATTATCTTAATGAACTTACTGCCTGCACTATCTAATGTTCAATTACCACCATGTGAACATTGTTTAACTGGTAAAATGACCAGGAAACCTTTTATTGGCGGACAAAGAGCCAATGAACTTTTAGGGTTGATACACTCGGATATTTGTGGTCCCCTAAGTGTCAAAACTCATAGTAATAAAGAATATTTTATTACTTTCATAGATGATTATTCCAAGTTTGCACACGTCTATCTTATATCTAGAAAATTGGAAGCTTTTGATTGTTTTAAAAGATACAAGATAGAAGTTGAAAACCAATTTAGAATGAAAATCAAAATTTTGAGAACTGATAGAGGTGGGGAATATAACTCTAAAGAATTTGAAAGTTATTGTATTCAAAGATGGAATTAAAAGGCATACAACAATCTTTGTATACACCACAAATGTAATGGTGTTGCTGAAAGAAAGAATAGAACATTGCTGAATGTAGTTAGATGCATGTTGTCTCATTCTGGTCTCTCTAAAATTTTTTGGTGAGAAGCATTATTAACTGCAAACTACATTTTAAATAGAATTCCCACCAAGTCAGTTGTATCTACACCTTATGAGTTGTGGAATGGGAGGAAACCTAATCTGAGTCATCTCAGGAAGTGGGGATCTATTGCCCATGTTCTTATTCCATACCAACTTAGAGATAAGTTGGATTTTAAAACAGTAAAGTGTAGATTCATAGGGTATTCAGAAAAGTCAAAAGGTTATAAGTTCTACAATAAAGGAAAATGGGTCATTGAAAGCAGGGATGCTACATTTCTAGAAAATCTAGAGGAAGAGGAATAAGTTCAAGAGGAAATAGAACCTCTAACTGTAATAGATAATGATTATTACAGTGTTGTTCCCACTGATGATCCAGATATTGTGAATGAACCTAACCTTGAAAATAATGAAATACCTATAGAAAATGATGTACCTCATCAATCGGTTGTAGGCCACAAAAGGCCAAGAACACAACCTTTATGGATGGGTGATTACTATTTGTATTCATGTGAACCATCTTGTTTCTCGGTAGATACAAATATAGAAGAACAAGATCCCTTAATCTTCTCTGATGCGATGAAATTGCATGAATCAGCTTTATGGCTAGAATCCATGAGAGAAGAACTTGATTCTATAGAAAAGAATAAGGTATGGGAGTTATGTGATCTACCGGAAAATAGAAAAGCCATAGGATGTAAATGGGTGCTTAAAATGAAATACCGTGTTGATGGATCTATTGATAAATTCAAAGCACGGTTAGTTGCCAAGGGTTATAACCAGAAGGCAAGAATAGATTTTCAGGAGACATATTCTCCTGTAGCTAAATTTGCATCCATTAGAATCATTTTGGTTATCGTTGCATATCTTGATTTGGAGTTCTTAGAAATGGATGTTAAAACTGCATTATTTAACGGAGAGTTGAAGGAAGCGATATATATGCAACAACCTGAAGGTATTCAGGTGAAAGGATAGGAACATAAAGTTTACAAATTAATGAAATCTCTATATTTTTAAAACAGTCTTCTAGACAGTGGTATCTCAAATTTCATGATGCGGTCACCAAACTTGGTTTTGTTCAAAATAAATTGGATAATTGTGTATATATCTTGAAAAGTGGGAGTAAATTTACTATATTATCCTTATATGTGGATGATATATTGCTCGCCGGAAATGACATTGATATGTTGAATAAAACCAAGGCAGATCTCAGCGAAAAGTTTGAGATAAAAGACATGGGTGATGCATCATATATTCTTGGAATTCAAATAATTCGAGATAGAAAGTCTAGAATGTTAAGTTTAAACCAAGAAAAGTATTTAAGATCAGTTCTTAAAAGGTTTGGAATGGAAAATTCCAATCCGGCACCAACTCCGTTGGTCATGGGAAAGAGATTGTGTAAAGAGCAAAGCCTTGGAGAGGGGCAGAAGCCATTAGATGTTCCTTATGCTCAAGCAATTGGAAGCTTGATGTATGCAATGTTATGCACCAGACCTGATTTAGCTTATGCTGTAAGTCTGGTTAGTCGATATCAAAGTAATCCAGGACCAACACATTGGGAAGCTGTTAAAAGGATTATGAAGTATATCAGAGGTACATTGACTCATAGATTGGTTTATCAAGCCGATTCGCTCGATCTCCTCAGTTACTCCGATGCTGATTTCAGAGGTGATAAAGATGATGGAAAGTCCACTTCGGGACACATGTTCATCTTTGGAGGAGGAGCTATTTTTTGGAGTAGCAAGAAATAAGGGTGTGTTGCTAGATATACACAAGAAACTGAATATATAGCTTGTAGTATGGCAACTACACATGCTGTCTGGATAAGACGGTTTTTGATTGATCTAGATCTCAATTTGTTAGAATGACCTATTGATATTTATTGTGATAATCAAGCAGCGATTAGCTTGATCAATAGTGGCGCGAATAGCTCCAAAGGAAAACACATTGAGATCCAGTATCACTATATTCAAGATATTGTAGAAAAGGGAGAAGTTAAATTGACTTATATCTTTACTACAGATATGATTGCTGATCCTTTGACAAAAAGAATACCGGCGGAATCTTTTATCAAACATGTAAGTTTGATGGGACTTAGGAATAAATAAGTCCAAGCAAAATTTCATGAATAATGTAAATAAAAGTTACTCTCTACAAATACTAGGAATAATAGTTAGTAAGAAATATGGATCTCACGGATAGTGGGAGTCATATCACTTGATTAATTTGGTCAAGTGGGAGATATTACCTTGACTTGGTCTTGTGTGACCAAATCAACTATTCTCAGTTGAGAGAATATTGGGGAAGTGGGGTTGTTGAGAGAATATCTCTCAGAGGCTGTTTTTGAGGGGGTGGAGATGATGGGGGTAGCCTCTATTTTAAGGTTAGTTTCTCTTTGAGAAATCACAACACAGAAACAAAAACCCCAATTCTCATCATCGGAGCCCCCTCAAAAACCACCATACTTTCTCCTCTTTCGTTTTCGTTCATGTAGCACATGCACTTGATTTGGGCACACATGAAAATGGTATATTATGTGTAGTCAAGAAAATTCTTACTAATATCTTACGTTTCAAGTTAATCTTCCTCTCTGTATCCATGTTTTAGCAACACATGTCCGCACGTTTACCGCTGATTAATTTGAGCTTTTAATGCTTATTTTCGTTAATCCTCTAATGCTCAAATTAATGCTGATTCAATGGAGACATTATTCTCTAACAAAAGTTTTTAGTTCTCTTCATATGATGAACAAAAAAAATTTAATATTAAACCTGTGAAAGTTACCTCGTTTATTGCATCTATAAATCATAGGAAAATATTACATATGAGTTCAGTTCATATTAACTGAGTGGAAATAGCATGCCTTAGTTTTAATTCATATTAAATATGTGGTTAATTTTTATCCTGTGTGTTTCTGTAGCAGGATCAAATACATTTAATCTATAATATTAGAACCATGATTTATATTTTTAAGAATTAAAATCCATTTCTTGTGGGAGGTATTAAACTAACATGCACAAGCTTTTGTTTTGTTTTATATTTGATGCTTGCATTCATACAAGAACAAAATTCATCACCGAATTTTTCCTCCCAAAGTATTATATATATATCACCACAATAATAAATTGTGCTTAATATGACTATGTTATTGCCAACATAAATGCTCAAAAGTATTATTTATGATCTGTATTTATTCCTTGTTAATTCTTTTTTGCTATAATCAACTGCAAGGAGGAAAACCGTTGCCACATGCTTATTGTGTGGGTCCTTTGTTAATTAATTTAGATACATGAGCGCATATCAAATTTTGTTTAAAACCTTGGTCATTTAAAATGAAAATGTCCGATTATTTTAGTCCATCATTAACTATAAATTTCTTGGTAAGAGACATCAATAACTATGCTAACATGTTTTGATGCCCTATTATTTTAATAGTGACTTGAAAAGAATCATATTTGTAGCTCTACATATGACTACATGCATAATGTTTTCATTTGAGATCTCATGAACATAATTAGAGTTGATATAGATGTGTATACTCATGCGCCTAGTTACGGAGATGTGAATCAATGTCTTAGCAAATCAAATCAAGAGGTATATCTTTTAACTTCTATCTATATGGTGAATAAAAGTTCAAAATCATTAACTATTAAATATTACCATTTTGATGCATTATAATGTATATTTTATTGCTCATACAATGCATTAGAGGTACACTTGAAAGTTGGATATATGATTAGAAGAATATATGCATGATAGCACTTGAAATTTAAAGTATATGTGTTTGTTTGATATATGAATAAAAGATTATTCAAATTATCAATATAATGATCACTTGCTTAGAGGTGGAACAGATGATACTAAGAAATGGCGAGGCAAGTTTTGGAAGGTCTTATTTATAGGCAACCTACTTGCAGCTATCGTATGAACCGAATATAAATTTTAAATCCTCTAGCATCGTCATTAATTTTGATAAGAGTGAATAACTAAAATTATCAATAATTATGCAAGAAAAATATAATAGAGAAATCTCACTACTACCAGCATGTTACTGTCATGCATATGTGAATTGTTTTCTCAAATGTAAAGTATACCTATAATTCAGTAATATGCATAAATTATGAATATTGACATCTATCCTGTAGTGTCTCTTGCAGATATATTTCATGTCATCCACACGTGAAGTGTTATCTAGATGGGCTTTATGCTTGCATCAAAAATATCTAAATGAGAATAAAATATGAAGTGATAATCACACTTGACCCTGAATTTTCTAAAATTCAATTTGATAAAAGGGTCTCTCTAGGATTATAATCCTAGAATCATCGAGGGGAATGAGGTTAAGCCCATAGTAGAGGTCACTAACAGCGGGAACCCAACCTTTTGATTGACGAGCTATTCTCATGATAAAGGTTCAATGCGGTAGAAACAAGTTGGACTAGTGATTCTCATGTGGAGCACTAACTTTTGGAGTTTACTCCTCTGTAGCATTGGATGCATTTATGACTTGCACCATATTAGCTACTCCCTCATTCCTATGGTGATAGTGCTCCATTGATGTGACTGGGCAGGATGAGTTTTACTCTTAATAAGTCTAACCTATGTGGGGGATACATACCAGTCACAGTATCCTTGGAAGACTTACCTACGTGAGAGGAACCGTGAAGGCCGCGGTTATGGGACATGGGGCTGATCCCTAGTAACTCTCATGAGACGGTTATGTGAGCATGGCTATTAACGCTCCAACCCGCTCGCTCATTAAATGGATACATATTGTGTGTGCTTTTGTTAATATCTGATAAAGGGGCATAATTCAAGATTCGTCCATTGTGTTCCTCAGGTTGCGACAAATGTCACTAAGTAAAGGTTCAAAGCCAAAAAGCCAAAAGCTACTTTTGCCGAATTCACAATACTAAATTGCCTTTCTTATTATCGTTATTATTTCATTTTCTTGTTTTCCTTTTTCTTCCTTGAAACTCAACCTTTTGGGGGGGGTTGTTGGAAAATATATTTCCTTATTAAAAGATTGAGTTTCTTTTGTGAATTTTAATATGATTTTTTCTCTCCTAATTTATTACCATGATTGTTCATATTAATTTGTCATGATTATTTGGTTATTATGGTTACTTATTTTAATTATTAATTTCCTTTAAACCTATTAATTATCAAAAACTTTTGGTATGTCATTTAAAACATTCATTGGTTTCTACCTATATAAAGATAGTGGCTGAGAGCTCAAAAAGAGAGGACAATGGAAATAATTGAGATCCGCAGTAACCTCAAGTGCCGGCTGCCTCGGGGGGCTTTTACCGCTAGTTCACCATTATGCTTCATATCGCTCGCTAAGGCAAAGAATCGTTGTTCTAGGGCGGTGACATCACAACCGCCTCTACAAAGAACTTCTTTCTATGTTTATTATTATTTTTTTATATAATGTTTTATTTGATTTTAATACAAAATATCTAACATATCTTTCAACAGGAACTTCACCTTATTTCTTGCAATTGCTTGGAACATCATCTTTCTCTTGCAATTGCTTGGATCTATCTCCTGCATATTTAAAATAAAAATAAAATAAAATAAACATACTTTCATCAATTGATTTAAGTGCTATTACATTTTACTGAAACATAATTGACAGTTGATGGTCATAACAATACAAAAAGAAGGAATTTTATTTTAAATTATGATAACATTGAAAATTAACTATGATTAACCTTGAAAATTATATTGTACAGTTCAGGAAAATTCAGTAAACTAAATCAGCAATGAGAATAGACTTATTAAAGCTAAAATAACGGAAAATTTTAATGAGGAGCTTACAAGAATCGGATCAGACTGGGGAGATTGCCCACTATATCTTCAACCGGATCCATGGAGGAGGAGGAAGAGGCTGTCTCTCGGGGGAGCTGCAGAGGGGATGGGGCGGTGCTAGGTAGAGATAGGACCGCGCGGGAAGGGAGTTTCTCGGCGGTGAACGCCGTTTCTCGGCTGAGAACGAGGTTGTAGGCGGTTTTCAGGGGAGTTGATCGGTGACTAAGAGATAATAGATGGGTTTTAAATTAGGATTAATTACAAACACACCCCTTGTAGTATCAACCAGTTGCACTTACTACCCCTGTAGTTTGTTTCGTCGTGTTTACATCCCTGAGAATTAAACTCTGTTTAAATTATGTTAGATGTGGGTTGCATCATTATATAATACCCAAAATGCCCTTTACATGGGTTAGACTTCTTTTTAACTCATATGCTCTCATTTTTGCTCTTATTCCTCTCAAGAAAAAAAATCCATTAAACGCCATTAAGTCTGCCTAGAGCTGCATTTGGAAGATACTGATCAAGTTCGTGCCTCTTGTTGTAAATCAGGATGTCATCAAAGAACAGTAGAATGAATCGACACAATTGTTGATGAAATACTTTGATCATAAGCCCTTAGAATGCCGATTGGGCATTAGCTAAGTCCTAAGAACCTGTAGTGCCCTTGATGAGTGCGGATGTCTTGTGCACATCCTCCTTTAACACCGTGGTTAGGTGGTAGCCCGAGCAAAGGTCGATCTTTGGAAATATGGTTGCACTATGCAATTCGTCCAACAACTCGTCCCCTAACAGAATAGGAAACCGATCCTTGATGGTGTTTCTATTGAGAGCTCGATAATCTATGAACATTCGCTAATTCTCATCGGCTTTGCGCACCATGACAACTAGGCGAATGAACTGGAACTGGGTCGCACTATACCCACATCTAACATCTCCTTTTACTGTTGCTTCAATGTCATTCTTTTGATAAACGGGATGCTAAGACCTTACGTGTGCCACCTTGCTGTTGTCGAGCAATAGAATTTGATCGTCGCATTTGCGGGGAGGAGGCAAACCCTTCGCCTCCTGGAATACACCATTGCACTCCACGATCAGCCCTCCCAAGCCTTCACGTAAGTTCTCTTGAGCGCCTGCAGTAACTTCACTTGCACACAATTGGGATATGCTTGTCCAACAGAGAGTATCATCTTAGCCATAGTCTAAAACTATAAAAAAAAAAAATTAGAGAAAAACTAGTTTTAATTAGATTGTTTAAAGCTATCAAATAAACTAATTATACATTGACTTATTTAAATTGGCAAGTTGATCGAAATTTATGGGTATATTCACTGTAAATTCTCACGAGACTATAACTCATCCTCTAGAGTAACCTAGGGGTTAAAGGTTTGTTGTATGCCCTAAATACAACCGCGATTCCTGCGAAAGTAAGTTAGAATTTTTCTTTCTTTTTTTTCGTTTTCTCTCTTTTCTAGAGGACTAGCAAAGTTTAGGTGTGGGGGTATTTGATTATCATATTTTATTGCATTTTCTTACCCATGTTTCAAATAAGTTTCATGCAAATAAATGATTAATATTATGTTTCTATCCTATTTTATAGGAAAAATAAAGAAAACACAAATAAGAGCTCAAATAAAGATATCATAAGCCCAATTGAAGCTAGATAAAATACTAAATTGGTATAACGAGTGTAGAAAAAACTACCCTTTAAGGATTTGCATTCGGCTTGGTCTATGGATTGAGTCCATCCCTTCCCATTGGTTTGAATAAAAAAGAGGTAGGGGAGGAGAATGATTGAACTAAACCCAAGGGGAGGGAATGGAAAGGGAGTGGATTAAATGAAATTAATTGTGTTTGGATAGATAAGAAATAGAAAGGGGAGTATCCTATAATTTATGTTTGTTTAGGGTAATTAGGATAGAAAATGGAAAGGAAAGGATACTACATGACCGATATCATATCATTTGAAGAATTAATAAACAGCTAATTTCTTTATTTTCTCTAAAGGGCAATATTGAAATACTGAAAAAGTTTTACTTAAAGCTTTCAATCTCTTCCCTTCCCAATCCTCCATTTTAGTAGCATTAAGAAAGTGATGCCTATTTTAACCCTCCCTCCTTTTCAGTTACTATACTAATCTATACTTCTACATCTATCTATCTATATCTATACTATCTATAAAAGAGAATATGGGTGTCAAAACTTTTGAATTCCTAAAATATCCTTCAAAAATCATCCAAATAACCATATTGAAATGTTAAAATTCTAATATTAAGTTTCTAATATTAAGATACAATTAAATGATGAGGCTAATAACCCTCCATTAAAGCCACTTAAATCTCTTTAGTTCAATCAAAACCTTTTCACATTCTCTTCTCATTACCTTCCTCCTAATAATTATATTATAAATAAAAAATTATTTTATATCAACTATTCATCTGAGCTTGGTTAGATAAGAGGAACATGAATGGTTAGTTTCTTCTAACATTTTTGCATATTGTTTATAATTAGTTATATTTTGACAATTTTGCTTTCTATTTGATTTTATTTTGTTTCTGTGATCTTATATTTGCTTGAAATATTCGCTTAATCTCTTCAACATGATCTTCTTCTTTTTTTCCCCTAATTTATAATTATGATTCTAACATAAACGATCTATCGATCTATCTTATTTGTAATTATGATTCTAACATAAACTATCCATCAGAACAATCTGATCAAGTTCCAATTTAGTCTTCTCTTCTCTGATCGATAGTGTATTTGTCATGGTGCGATATTGTGAAAGCTTGCAACAACTTAATGGCATAACTGCGACGGATTAGCTCCTTGCCATTGCTTATACTGTTACAGCTATTTCTTTAGTCAAATCAGAAAATGCATGAAGAGAAGATGCCTTGCTATTTTATATTATATTATTATAAATATAAATAACTCTTGAGGAAAAAGGTTTCAATACAAGATAACAACCTAATCTAAGTTTAATCAAATACTTAAACAATGTATATCCTAACTCCATCATGATATATCCTTGTATACGTGCCATACCTAGAAAGTTAGGGAAGGGCCGTCCTAATTATATTTGTCTTCATGTTTTGAAATTTGACGTAAAGTTTATATTGCAAAATCTGTATTTTCACTATATGAATAAAAAGAATATTTTTATTTGAAATACAAAGAATAAAGATGAATAAGTTACATATGTTTATAGATCAATACTAGGTTGATTTTTCATCATGCCAAATAAATATTATAATTGAATTTGATAAAATTAGAGTTGCTAGGTTGATTTGAGATTCATTAAGTTAGGAGCAATATAGTTACATCCAAGTACCGGTGTCATTTTTCTCCTTTTTTTCTTGTTTCGTATGAACTTCTTATAAAAATTAGCTAAACAGAAAAAAAAAAAAAAAAAAAACGTTCTAAGGAAGAGAACAATCGGCTAACAATTTCCCTCTTTTGTGAAATTTGCCCTATGCCTCGAGCGAATATGCATTGCTATTTTGACCAAAATGGATGTATGATTCATCTTACTTATTAGTTTCAGGGTTCATTATTATTTGCTACATTTAGTAGCTAACATTTCACCCTCTTCATCTCTAAAACTCCATTTGCCTTTGTGGTTTGGAATATAATGGTAATAAATGAATTAATTATTAAAATAGTTTAACCGTCATGATTATTATACGCTTAATGGATCTATCTAAATGTATACTAACTATTTATTCTTTTTACTTTATCCTCATTATGTACATATAATAAACTTAAATTACAATTTAAGTACTAATATCTAGAGGAACTCACTTTTGGTAAAAGTAAAATCACCGTAGGAAAAAATGTTGTTATCTTTATTAATAAATAGTTATATTTATAATCAAATTTATATTTTCACAAAATATATACGACTAAAAGAAATTGTTCCAACATCGTACGAATGTATAATTCTTATATGTGACAATATATAAACCTTATTAGCTAGAATAGACTTATATATATATATATATATATATATATATATATATATATATATATATATATATATATATATATATATATATATATATATATATATATATATAGAAAATATATAAAGTCTATTAGCTATTGAAAGAATTTATTATTATAATGCTAAAATAAATTCTAAGCAAACCGAATGCATAAAATTCATATTTAAATGCTTATTTATGAAACATTTAAACTTTTTTCTAATTGAATTATTTTAACCATATGAATATATGTATCTAAAATATCTTGCTTTTTAAATACAAGACTTTTAAGAAAGTCATGCCCATATATTTCACATTATCATTTCCGATTCAAAGCCAAAAATCAAAATTTAGAATTGCACATTAGTTCATTAAATATTTTGTACTTGTTTCCCATTGTATTTATGTACTTTTATATTTAAACATACACAACTGTTTTCCAAATATTCTAAATTACATACAAAACTATTTTTAAATTTCTTACTTTATTATTATTTTTTCTTTGAATCGCTTCCTCATTTTCAGACACGCGCAACGACGCATTATACTAGTCTATATATATACCGCTTATAAAAGAGGATTGGAGTGTTAAAACTTTTGATTGCCTCTTTTGCCCTTCCAAAATTTGATAATTTCCAATAATGCCTTGAAATTTATTTAATTCATTCTATTTATTACACTATAATTATTCTTGCAATGAACATAAGAACTAATATTGAAATATATATATATATATATATATATATATATATATATATATATATATATATATATATATATATATATATATATATATATATATATATATATATATATATATATATATATATATATATATATATATATAGTAAATTTTAATCATATTCCTCAAATTTTATTCAATTCATTCTATTTATTACACTATAATTATTCTTGCAATGAACATAAGAACTAATATTGAAATATATATATATATATATATATATATATATATATATATATATATATATATATATATATATATATATATATATATATATATATATATATATATAGAAAATATATAAAGTCTATTAGCTATTGAAAGAATTTATTATTATAATGCTAAAATAAATTCTAAGCAAACCGAATGCATAAAATTCATATTTAAATGCTTATTTATGAAACATTTAAACTTTTTTCTAATTGAATTATTTTAACCATATGAATATATGTATCTAAAATATCTTGCTTTTTAAATACAAGACTTTTAAGAAAGTCATGCCCATATATTTCACATTATCATTTCCGATTCAAAGCCAAAAATCAAAATTTAGAATTGCACATTAGTTCATTAAATATTTTGTACTTGTTTCCCATTGTATTTATGTACTTTTATATTTAAACATACACAACTGTTTTCCAAATATTCTAAATTACATACAAAACTATTTTTAAATTTCTTACTTTATTATTATTTTTTCTTTGAATCGCTTCCTCATTTTCAGACATCGCAACGACGCATTATACTAGTCTATATATATACCGCTTATAAAAGAGGATTGAGTGTTAAAACTTTTGATTGCCTCTTTTGCCCTTCCAAAATTTGATAATTTCCAATAATGCCTTGAAATTTATTTAATTCATTCTATTTATTACACTATAATTATTCTTGCAATGAACATAAGAACTAATATTGAAATATATATATATATATATATATATATATATATATATATATATATATATATATATATATATATATATATATATATATATATATATATATATATATATATATATATATATATATATATAGTAAATTTTAATCATATTCCTCAAATTTTATTCAATTCATTCTATTTATTACACTATAATTATTGTTGTAATAAACATAAGAACTAATATGTATTATAAATTTTAACCATATTAGTCTAATGTTAAATAAGATAAATATTTCACTTTATTTGTTAGGTATTATATGATAAATATACAATTTTAATATATAAGATAATAATATCATAACTTATATTTATAAATTATATTATAATTTAAGATAATTTAATATTTAATTAAAAATCGACATCTAATCTAATACTATAATATATTAATATTTGTGTCCGATATATAAAAATTCATGGAGAGGAATACTAATGTAAATGTCAACCATTTAGTGTAGTCTAGAAATAGCATATAAAATTATCATAATATACCTTACTAACTATTGCCATATACTCATCATAATATTTAGACTCGAGGTAATTCTTAGCATGCGAAATTCCAAGCGGTGTGAGAAGCTATTACACTTACTCTTAACACTGGATGTGGGTAGGTAATTTTCAAAGAAGATGCGGAGGCCATAATTAGAGATATCCAAAATGAAGCGGAGCAACACTCAATTTTTAGATACTTTGTGGATGATATTCAGCTATGTTGTACATGACTCGAGGAATGAGATTTTCAGATAGTTCGTCAAACGAGGAATGTAACAGCTCATGTGTTGGTCCGAAGAACTAAGGAAATTGATGATTTTGTGGTATGGCTCGAAAAAAACATCACCATTTTTGCACAATATTCTACAGTCTGATAAGGAGCAGCGTTAATCCACATTCTTTTATTGTGCTTCTGGGTTTTCAGTTTAGTTTGGATGTGTGTTAATATTTTTTTCACATAAAAAAACTATTGCAAAATAATAATTAGATTCTAGCTAACAAAGTAATTTATGACATCTGCCCTTCTGAACCTACAAATAATACATTTAATATGAATATTAGCGAGAAAATGAACCCATAATTAAAGTATTCACGTATCTCCTCTAACTGACTAATCAAATTCTCTTAATTAATTATGCACTAATTATTTCACGACTAATCTACTTCCATAAACATTCTACTTGGATCTCAAGAGTTGCACAAAATTATACTATATATGGATGCTCAAATGCACAAAAGAAAATACTAAAGTAATAATAATAAAATGGAGGAAGTGAGAATTTTGATAGTGGAGTCCGTCCCTCGATTACGGGATACCTTGCAGTCAACAAGATTTCACATGTGATGATTGAGAAAGAAGATTGTATTGCTTTTTTTTGGAGGAAACGAACAGATCTATGACCGATTTCACCTCCAATTTATGAAAAAAAAACATTAGTCTATTAGTTATACAAGTATGCAAATTCATGGAGAGAAAAACTAATATAAATGTCAATAAATTTATGGCTAACGGGTGGCTGGGAGCTTCAAATGTTTAGTCTCATAACGTTACTTAATATGCATTACTTGCAAAGCATGTATTACATACTAGTTACTAAAAAGTAAAAATTATAATTACACACTTTTTTAAGGATTTGCACTATAACCTTCTTAGCTGTTCCCCTTCCCCTCGTAGAAAAACCAATCCAAGCTCCTGTTCTTCTCCTTAGCAAAATATCACGTTATTATTATTATTATTATTTTCTTTTCTATAAATTATAAATTATAAAACAGTATATAGAAACAGACCAGCCGCTTCGAACACTTCCAAAAAAAAAATAAAAAAATAAAAAATGCAAAGCAAAAACCGAATCGCCATTAAATATGACAAATTCCGCTTCTATAAAGAGGTAAAAACCCTAGAAATTCTAAATCTGATCCCAAAATGGCCACCGACCCCTGGAACAATCTAGAAGGAAAAGTAGTTCTCGTCACCGGCGCCTCCTCCGGCATCGGCAGAGACCTCTGCCTCAACCTCGCCGCCGCCGGCTGCCTCATCGTCGCCGCCGCTAGAAGGATCGAGAGACTGAAGTCTCTCTGTGACGAGATCAACGCCACGTCGCCTCCACCATCGGATCGTGAGATCTCGGCCGTTCGATCCGTGGCCGTGGAGCTCGACGTGAGCGCTAAGGCATCGGAGATCGAGGAGGCGGTGCAAAAAGCGTGGGCTGCGTTTGGACGGATTGATGTGTTGGTTAATAATGCCGGAGTCCGAGGTATAGTATTATTTTTTTATTTCTTTTAATTTAATTCTCACGTTAACTGGTAAAATTGTTATGATATTTACTGTGAGATATCTAGACTTTTAACTGTACGGGGTTTAGAGGTAATTTTTAGTTGTTATTAAATATGAGACTTGTAAGCAATTTTGATTTGTTTTAGTATATAAATTGGAGTTGATTGCGCTTAAAAGATGAGATTTTTTCCCCCTTTCAGATTTCATCTCTATATAGAACTTATTAAAACTTCTTCTTTTCTTCATTTCGTTAATTCGTTCTAAATAAGAAAAGGTATGAAAACCCCTGATTATTCTTCAGTAATGTAATGGGGCTTCGTAGGATTTTCAGGACCTATGTATTTTCTGGTGATTTTAGATTCGGGAGATCATTTTGGTTTTCTTGTTGGGCATGCAATATTTTTATTTTATTTATTAAGGTTATGCAGAGAATACGTGAAAATTTAAAGTTTTTGCTGACAATTTAATGATTTATGATCTTTCACTTAATCATAAAAAGTTTGGGTCATGGCTTGGCGAGGCCGAATTACATTTTTTATGTCAATTTATGATATGGTTCAATGATATCTAAGTATGTTCCTATGTAAAATTTGATTTTCACCTATGTAAAATTTGATTTTCATCAATGCAAATGCAATCATCCAGTGATAAGGAACTCATTAATCTGACTCAACTACTAAGAGCAAGGATTAATTTTATAGGTAGAGTAATTCTAGTTCATATAATAGCGTTACAATAATTTAACTGAAAGGGAAGGAACATGGATTCATGCTTCTCTTTTATCATATATACTTTTCTTTTTCTTTTAATTAATTTTTTGGTTCAATATAGAATCCAAATCTGATATTACTATATTCATTGTGCAGACCTGATCTTTGTAACATTAGCAGAATATTAAAGTCGCATTAGATTCCCTAAAAGTGATTCAGTTTAGGGGCTTGCTTTCCAGCTGGGTTGTAAAATATTCTTGTTTACCATCAAAGTTATCTTAAATAGCGGTGATACTTTTCCGTAATTTAATCAAGGTTGGATATTGGCTGTTTTCATCGTGTTCACTTTTGTTTTCCTGGCTGCATGATGAATTTTGGTAGTTGTCTTTTACCTGATTATTTGTAAGGCACAAATCATGGACTTGTCATGCATCACATACTAATTTAGATTAACACCATTTGTTCTACTCTTTACATGAGTCTTGCAACTTCTTTCGTAACTATTGTATAGTTGAACCTTAACACTATCATTAGTTTTACATCTACTATCTATACTCCTATATTAAAAACCAAATGAGGGCAATCAAAGCAATCAAGGAATGGAGGACATTTTCTCCTTTCCATTGTAATTGAGAGGGTATATTGATAATTTCACAAGAAGTATATTTCTTTCCCTCCTTTCTCTTCCTTTGCTCTAGATCGCTCTAAATTGAAAATGTTCTAGATCATTCTACATTATTCAATCTCATGAACACGATTGAAGCTGATATAATTTAATGTCCACTATATTTATGTTAAAAGATATAATGAGAAATTGGTGAATTTTAATAATAATAAATATATGAATAAAAAACTGTTGGCAATAGTAATAGTTGAGTTCTCAATTACTTTTTCACTGTATTGTCAGGTGTCATTTGAAATCCTTTTCTCATCACATGTTAAGGAGTGTGTTTAATCTCCTCTCTTTTACAGACATAGCATGTTGACCTTTTAAGAGCTATAGAGAACCTTTTCTCCATTTATTTTCTGAGAATCTAGCAATTATATGGGTTTATCTTTTTTAGGTAATCACCGAAAAGGTTGTGTAATGAGGTAACCACTAGGAGGTTCCATTCGATACATGCACTGCCTTTTGGCTATAAGGATGAAATGGACTGTTCTGTGAGTTTTAAAACTCTGGAATTCTCAATTCACAAGAATGGAGGCAGGCGAAGGCAATATTTATAAAGTTCCTAGTAAGTTAAGTGAATACCTCAGGACCTCGTAACAAGGTCAAGTTCTAGTCTTCCTTGTTCTGTTCTCATTTTCCATGATACTTAATTTTTTATTTTTCCAATTTACCTATTTGTAATTTCTTTGTATGCATGAATTTTACTAGATGGACATTTTTATTATCATTAGAAGCATAGTTCTCTTCTGATGCTTGCTTCACAACTTATATTTCAAACTTCTTTATTGTGATATATTCTTCATTTTTGTTATATACCATATCACTCTATACCATATCATACCCAGCACCTCTGATTTCCGTGTATACATGCCTCAGGTGGTGTATATTCTGCATTAGATTGGCCCGAAGAAGAATGGCATGATAACATCTCCACCAATTTAACTGGATTGTGGCTCGTATCCAAGTATGTATGCAAATTCATGAGGGATACAAAACAGAAAGGGTCTGTAATCAATATTTCATCCATTGGTGGTATCATGCGTGGACAATTACCTGGAGGAAGTGCTTATTCTGCGTCAAAAGCAGGAGTGAATGCTCTTACGAAGGTACTATTATTGAAAATTTGTTTAGTTCTGACTATAAACTAGTAAACCTGGAAGGGAAAAGATCTAATTAATGATCTAAATATAGTTGACATTCTTATGAGGAATATGTCCAGTCCCACAACAGTTTTACTTTCTTAATAAAATTCCATAAGTCTGTTCTGTTTATTTGATTCCTCTATAGAGGTATCTCCTATTCTTTTAGAGTTTTAGGGATGGCATTGTAGACTTTTTGCTGATAAAATTCAAAAGATGCAATTTGACTGTTTGATCTTCCGATTTCTCTCCTTTACCAACTCATAACACTTTTCTATTGTTTTATACTTTTCCCTTGGAAGTTTGCATGTGCCAATCTATCCAAATGACCTTTTGTTTGATGTTTTAGTTGTCATGTCACTTTTTGTGTTACCGATAAAACTCAAGAGATAAAATTTTAAATCTAGATCTTTAAGAAAACAAGGTTTTTCCCTATTGTTCTTTCAAATTTTAGTATTTTGAAATTAGTCACTCAGATCATTCAAGTTTCTATTTGATCCCCAATTCTTATATCATGATTGGAAGGATTAATTAAAACACCTTATAAGAACTAGGGGACATAATTGCAATTTCAATAATTTGTGGGACTGAGTTTGAAACAACTAGTAAGAATTCGAGTACCTAATTGCAATTGCAATGATTTAAGATACTTATTTCAAAATGTTGAAGATTCAAGGACATATATCTACAAAATCCCATTTCTCTCTTGGACCAAGTCATTCATTTCCCATGTGAAGCGTGTTTGTTAATGTTGCACGGATATGGGTGCGGGTGCGGACACGGACACAGATGCGGATACGAGACATGGCAAAGTAGTAAAAGTTAGGATACGGGGACGCGACTATATACAGACATATTAAAATTAATAATCTATTTGAGATCGATATTGTTTTTCATTCACATGTTATGAGAACTAAAATCCTTATACCATTGTTATGTTTTCTTTTATCGAGTAGATTATAAATTGAAAGCCACTCATATTTGAACTAGATACCCAAATGACCCTTTAAAATCATACTTATGAACTAGATATGTGCTAAAACTAACTTGTCCCAAGCAGTGTTTTCAAAGGCACATGCCTCACTGCGCCTCATGCTCCCTGTGATGCGGGGCAATCGTGAAACGCTCCGCATGTGATGCACCTGCACCTTTTGCACTTGCTGTGATGCGGGGCAATCGTGAAACGCTCCGCATGTGATGCACCTGCACCTTTTGCACCTTGCAAGTGACTTGTGTTTCGCGAAGGGCGCATGCTAGGCATAGCCACATATAGTTTTGTTCTTTAACATTTCAATCAGGCCTTTATACCCTATGACTCATATCCCAAAAAGCAAAATAAAACCGTTAGGCTTTTATAGTAGCTCGATTGAGGACTATAAGTTCGCTTCAATATTAGTCTTGATTTGACTTTTGATTTGAAAATTTATGAACTTCGCTCTACGTTGGATGTGTTAGCATAAGAAATTAAGGCCTTATTTTGTGATTTCATAGTAGATATTATTTATCTTGACATATTTTTATGTGAAAATATATAAACATGCTTCTTCATGCTTGATAATCATCTTGAAAAATTATGTGTGTGGTGTGTGCCTCGCTTCACTCTACTACAAGATCACATTGCGCCTTTACATATATGCCAGAAGAGACTTTATACCGTGTTGTGCCTTGCACATTGATAACACTGGTCCTGGGTCCAATGAGTTGCATAAATTTGAGGCGAAGTTTACAATATACATTCAAGAAGTGTATCACGAGTTTTTTGAACTAAATTATGTGTTATATAATTGAGTACACGCCTGAATAAATGTATGTATATATCCAATAAGTGTCCAAGGAGGTCGGACATGAACACGGATACGGGAGCCTAGATGAAGTGTTCGGGGATACGGGAGCCTAGATGAAGTGTCCGAATAACCTACGCAGTGTTTTAAAAATAGGCCGATTTTATCGATTTGTCGCCAATATATAGTGTTTGGTCCATGGCCGATACGATTTCTGAAAAATTTTATCACATATCAATTTTGGCCGATTTGTCCGATAATCGGTGTAAATTCGATAAAGCGGCTGATTTCTGGTGGGTTAAAAATCACTCGATTTTCTACGATTACATTCTAAGTGAACTGGTTCAGGCTTGGAGGCAAAAATTCTTTTTTTCCATACCCAACCCGCATCCACTAAACAAAATTGTGCTATCCTATTCTATTTCAGATCCGCTTATTGTGTAACCTTAATTCTCTCTGCCTCCATTGTTCTCTCCCCCAAATCGCTCGCAAATTCCTCACTCGAAGACCTCCCTCGGAAACCCTCACTCGATATTTCATTAAATGTGCTTAGATTACATTTTACGACATTATATTATATATGCTCACCATCCGATATGACACTCCGATTTTTAATACTTATCCCCGATATATCCCCGATAATCGGGATCTGATATGAATTTCGGCCATCCGATATAATTCTGATAAATGATATTTAAAGGCTTGAACCTAGGTGTTTGTCAGTCTTTCCACATACCTATTCTTTGATGTTAGCTGTCTATGTCTTTTTCTTATGAAAGTTGTAGTATAATAAAATAGTAGTCCACGTGAGGTTGTGATTTCCAATCTTCCCAAATACTATTCTTCGATATTAGTTGCAGTATAGAGTTTATGTTTTCTAATCTTCGCAAATAAAGTCTGATGTAAGTGGAGTTATAACGAAAAAAACAATATTGAGCAGGAACCCCCTCCCGTTCACCCATGTGAAGGTTGTGTTTGCAAATCTTCCCAAATACTTACTTTGATGTTAGCTGCCTTGTTGTTACCGATCTTCCCAACTATGTATTCTTTGATCAGTTGATGTTAACTCTCATGTTAGTTTTCTTATGTAAGTTGTACCCTAATAATAGTAAAGGGTAAATTTCACAAAATGCCCAAAAACTTTGGGCTGTTTCAAACTACCATAAACATTTTTCCCTCATTAAAATGGCCCTTACATTTTCCAGGAAAACCCCCAACTTTCTTTTTCCTCATGCACAGGTCAAGGTGGAGCTCCTGATCTTTTTTTCTCTTGTTTACATTCAAATCTCTTGTATTATATTACTGTATCTGTCGAATATTAAGAAATTATGAAATGTCAGCTTAATGTCAAGATGGTTTCCTCATCAAAACTCATTCAATTGAAGAGATATTCCCAAATAAAGTTTGGTGTAATTGGAATTATAATAAAAAAACGATGTTGAACAGGAACACCCTCCCGTTCACCTAAGTGAAATTTGTGTTTGCCAATCTTCCCAAATACTTACTTAGATGTTAGCTGTCTTGCTGTTGCCAATCTTCCCAAATACGTATTCTTTGATCAGTTGATGTTAACTGTCATGTTAGTTTTCTTATGAAAGTTGTACCCTTATAGTAAAGGGTAAATTTTACAAAATGCCCAAAAACTTTGGGCTGTTTCCTCTAAACTCCCGTAAAAAAAAAAATTCCCACTAAATCCCCTTAACATTTTGTATGAAACCCCCCAACTTTTGTTTTCCTCGTGCACAGGTCAAGGTGGAGCTCCTGATTTTTTTTATCTCTTGTTTGCATCCAAATCTCATGTATTACTATTATATACTGTATCCATCGAATATTAAGAAACTATGAAATGCCAGCTTAATTTCGAGATGGTTTCTTATCAAAACTCATCCAGTTGAAGAGACATTTCCATGATTCAAGAGTCATTACAGGGATCTCTTCAACTGCAACTAATCCTTGAAGGAGATTACAGTTCAAGACTGGCAACGTTAAAGTTTGGGGTGTTTTGTAGGAGTGTTTAGGGAGAGTTTAATGGGGAAAACAAAGTTCTGGGGATTGTGGGAACCAACCCAAAGTTTTTCAGGTATCCGTAGTAGTTGTTTTCAGGCCAAAGATTCATTGTACTGATCCTTTACACAGTACAAAGCTATTGCAGCTTGTCTTGTGCATAACCACAACAAAGTTGTTAAAAGAAAACACATGGTTTCAATATTGCATTTGCATCGAACAGTGACTGACTTTGTCGTGGAAGTTCAATTCATGTTATTACTACTGATAGGTCATGGCCTTGGAGCTGGGAGTGCACAACATCAGAGTGAATTCTATAGCACCTGGATTATTCAAGTCTGAGATAACTGAGGGTCTTATGCAGAAGGACTGGCTTAACAAAGTTGCATTGAAAACAGTTCCTCTAAAAACCTATGGCACACTAGATCCAGCAATGACATCCCTTGTGCGATACTTGATCCATGATTCATCGCAGTATGTATCGGGCAATATCTTCATTATTGATGCTGGCGTAACTCTACCTGGTCTCCCTATTTACTCCTCTCTATGAGCTGAAGTTCTGACATAGTAATGGACGGGTGCAAATTCAGTGCTTTACAGGACCCGGTTTATTTGTTGGCATATACCTTTCATTGCTTATATGAATATATGCACCTGGGTTCGGAGAGAAAAAAGGTGTACTTAATTTATATGCTGTTGTATCAGAATCTTATTATTAATTTGTGTTCTATATAACGTTTGTTTATTTTCTGTTACTTGGTGAAATAATATTGGGTTTTTGAGATATTGGTCCCCCAAATCTCATGTATTTTGAGATAAGTCCCTCAAATCATCATATGTTGGAATAAGTCACCCAAAACATGAAGTTATTCCAAATTAGTCCCCATTGTTTAATTCCGTTTGTCTTCGACTCTAATCCCAGTAATGTCAAGTTCGTATTTTCCCTTTTAACCTTGTCTCTAACCCCTCCTCTTTCAACCCTAGCCATGCCCAACTGGTATTTGTATGCTGTTCTTGGAGCAATAGCATAAAGAACAACGGGAACACGGAATCTGAAGTGGAAGCTATCAATCATAGGCATCCACCAGGCCGACCCACAAACCCTTCTCCCATCTGAAGGGCTGAGGTTGCTATCATGCTTCCTCCTCGCCAAGTAGTTATGTTTGTCAAGTAGTTATGTAGTTATGTTTGTCAAGTAGTTATGTTTGTGGAGGCCACTCTGGCTCAAGGAACAGATATTGCATCTCCTGACCACAAATCCTCAATGGTACTAATGTTGGATTGAATGGAGATGGACAGCCATTAGAGGGTCGAAGTTGTATCAATGTGCGATGATCTGTATCCAACAGTGGAGCGTGGCTGAGGCATTCTCTTGGATGAATGGGGTATCGTCGCCGTTGAGGAATAGGAGGTGGGTGCGAATGGGGATGAGGCCAAGGTCGGCATGGGGGTAGTGGAGGAGTGGTGCTTGGAGAGGAAGGCATGTCAAAGAGGCGTGGAAGAGAGGAACAGTGGCGGCCATGGAGGTAGATAGCAGATCAAGGAACGAGCTTGGCGGTCATTTGCTTGTTCTTGTTACATTGCTGGTACCCGCCAAAATTTTGCAGAGATGGGGGAAGAAGATAAAAAATGGGGGAGTTGGGTGTTAACTCTGGATAATTACAAATACCCGCTAGTTAAACTCTTAACAGTTTAGACTAACTGGGACTAATTTGGGGATAATCTAAAGGTTTTGGGGGACTTATTTCAAAATATGAAGATTTGGGGCACCAATATCAAAATAAATGAGATTTGAGGGGCCTATATATCTTAAAGGCCCAATAATATTTTTTGCATTAGTCATAGCAGGTGGCAATACAACTGCCAGTCCGAAATTATCCTCAGCTAATTACTACTAAAGAATCTTTTCCTGTTCACAACATCTTTTAATGGTGGTATCCTGTACTTTTAACTCCTTTTCAGGTAATTACTACTTTACAGAAAAACTTAGCAAAAGATAGTCGTGATTACTGTATACATTTACAAGTTGGTTTAGCCGAGTAGTCCAGGAAATCATTCATGGAACAGAAACAAACATTTGCTTTAACAGAGAAACATTCTTGCTAAGCTACTGCTGCACTCAAAATGATAACTTCAAACTTTATATGAAACTTTATGTTGCCTTTTAATGTGACAAGCTGAAGATCAAATGAGAGAAGTATGAACACTTTTTGCTAGTTAAATCAATGTAGTCATCATCAAATACCATGCTTTTATAAAAGTAAAAAGGATGAACACTTGACATTGTCTGTTGACTTTGATCATAAAGCATCAAGCATGTGTGGTACATGAGAATGAATAAGTCTTAAATGACCAACCAATTTTCGAGCTGTGAGTTTGACTATGTGAATTCTGACCAACCAGTTGAGAGATTTCATCATGTCCTTGTGAGGCTCAGAATATCTTGTTCATGCTCTCATGCAGATTATTCTGATAGGATTTATATTTATTCCTAGCCCTTTTACAGAACTGTCAAATACGGGAGGAGGACGATTGACTGATTTACCCTGCAGCTTCATGAGTTATTTTCCCCTTCAGATGATAAGTGATGGCCTTGGAAGTGGGAGAATATACATAGAGTGAAATGCAATAACACCTGGATTGTTCAAGACTGAGATAACCAAAGGTCTTATGGAGAAGGAATGACTCGAGAAGTTGGCCAGGAAAACAGTGCCTCTAAAAACCTACAATACATTGGAGCCAGCGATAACATCCCTCATCCGTTACACAAGTCAACGAGATGTTACAATATGCATGTGGAAATAGCTTTATTGCTGATACCTACCCAGTATTCCCATTTTCAACCCTTTATGAGCTTAAGTGCTAAAATAAATAATGGAGCCAGTTTATCTTTTTCATTTTTTTTTTCCTTTTTTTCCTTTTCATGAATACCTTGGTTTGTGGAGAAGAATAAATGTCCATCCAGTAGATAATATTATAACAAATTCAATTCAATTCAATTTCTTTATTTAAATTGGTGGGCTATTTATATTGTAATTAAAGCTGTTTTATTTTCTGTTACTTGGTGAAAATATAACCGTTTTGCATTGCCACAGAAATGGCCATGTGATATTCAGTACCTCAACTTTACCCCTCACCTTGATGTAAACAGGTACAATTCATGTCAGTGCTTTTTTTTCATAAGAAGATGCCGCCCTCTACCTTCATAAGAAAATGATGGAAGCATACCAAAGTATTATAACCTTAGAAATAAAGTCATGTTTTGACATCATTTTGAAATTAGTATTTTCATATTGAAGCAAGGGAAATGCATCAATGTTGCTATGTCTATTGAGTTTTTGGTAAGTCTTCTTCCTTATTCCGTATTGCTCCCCAGTTGTATGCCCAAATCACAAGCACCCATGGCTTAAAATAGAACATAACTATTTTGACCCAAACAAGAATGATCCAACAATAATCAACTTGAATAGTTAATTTAACTAAGTTAGCGTTATATGCATAGTCTAGAATGTAACAAATAGCTTCTAACAATTCAATTCTAACTTTTTTTTTTTCGGGTGAGAAGAAAAGGATGGGATTCTAATACTCAGAGCCACAGCCTGAATTCAATTTTAACCGTTGATCACAAAAGTTTTGCGATAACCCCTTTTTTAGGGACTCAGTATTAAACATCCCTTTTCTCTTTTTTTTTTTTTTTTTTTAAGTAGCTTAAGGTTGACCTCATTACATCAAGATCAAAGAATCTAAGTTGGGAAACAAAGGCATTGGGTAAACTTCCAGAATGGAGAAAGATGAAAAGATAAAAAAAATAAGGCAAGTAAATTCATAATTTTTGGATTAGGCTGGATGCACTATTTAATAAAGAACATTCTCTTATTACCTTTTCTCATAAACAACAATAACAACAAAGCATTTATCTCAAATGTTTGGAATCGGCTATTATCTTTTCTAAAAAATCCTTGCAAATCAATACTTTCTTCTCTAGTTTTGTTATTTTTATTCCTCATGATGTGACATGTCAAATAAACATATTTCCCCTACATTTTTTTAGGGAAAATGCAACAAACAGCTAAAAGGAACTCCCCTCAACAAAACCACCGCAATCCACAGGAGAATCTCTATTTTAACCATTTCCAATCCTTTTCCACAGATGAAAAGAAACAGCGCAACACTAATAATGTTTCATTATGATCAAATCAGATAATCCATAAAGAATATAGTAAGAAAGGAGCATATGAAATGTCACAAGGTTTCTTTTTTGTCTTTGAAATTAAAACTACACAAGATGTTTACAAATAAGCCACAAAGGTATCCAGCAGTATTCCACAGATTGTAGTATACCAGAGTCAGCCACATGCATTATATTGAGTTCGCCTCCAGCTACATAATGATATCCTGCACAATTTGTTATTTTTTGTTCATCATGTTACTGATGTCAATTTGTAAGGAACATAAACAGAGCATTTATATGTTCTTTTGGAGGTTCAAAACTAAAGGTACATCCTTTGATCCTGGCACTCATAAATAACATATGGTTTCATAGAAGACTAGGACTAGAAACTTGAAATATACTCGAAATATTTTTTGTTGGCTATAAATATATGCCTGAAATGTGCCTTTTTAAATAAGCATATGCCCGAACCAAGTTAAGAACATGAAAACACAGGAAAAGAAACAAAGAACCAATTGCTAATGGATTATTTTAAACTGCCTCATTGAGGACATCAACTAGAAAAGAGGATTATCAGCAATAAATAGATGAAGAAGTCGGCACAGGCTTATAACAATGTGTAGCATACAAATTCGATATGCAATGTAAAAATGCCAACATGAAGTAACTACCACAAAAGATATGAACCATATCAATCAATGATTGTCCAGATTAGCAGCAACTTGAAACTTCTCCAGATTTTCTGGAGGAACAAAACAGTTGTCCAGAATAATACTCTAGATTTGTTATACAAAGTAAATGTTTAACTAGATTTTGTAAAGATGTTCCAAAGTGCACATAAATAACACCTATAGTGATATCTAAATCTTCTCGCTCATGTGCCTAGAAACCTATATACTAACATCAAATTGTTCCAAACAAGTCCATAAATAGAGTATTCATCCTTTCTTATTGGAACGAAGTAAACAAAAAAAGCAGAGTTCCTAAACGAAGAAAAAAAGCAGGGAGTTCCTATGTTGTGAAAGTGAAAAGAGGGCGTGCTATATATTTGTGAGTAATAATAAAAGAATAAGCACCCAATTTTAAGAGAAAAGTAATATGATATTATAATAAAAGTTTTCTTCATGGCTGACTGCATCTTTCTTGCACCCATTTCCTAAACAAGATGGATTAGTGCATTTGCCAATTACATGAGACTATATGAGTGATAAAAGCATTTTTTACAAAATGAAATAGTAATATTTCATACTAACAATGCCTGCAAAGTTATGCAACCATGCATAAATTATTCGAGCAAAACAAAATTTTAGGTAAATTTCACAAAACCCTCAAAAAGTCTGACGCATTTGAGATAACCCCAAAAAGTTTGAAAATGTCACCTAACCCCCAAAACTTTTCCATTCTTCTGAATCTATTTTTGGATAACCCCTAGCTTTTCTGGGTTATCTCAAAAAGTTTTGGTGGCTAAGTGACTTTTCCATACTTTAGAGGTTATCATAAAATGGGTCAAAATTCTTGGGGGTTTTGTGAAATTTATCCAAATTTTAACTATAAAGAGAAATACGTAAGTACTAGATCACCTGAAGTTTATCATTGGAAGATGCTACTAACAGAACCATCACCGTGAATACGCCAGATGGTCTCGGCAAGAAGGTTCCCAACAGATAGTACAGTCAGTTGAGGGAAGTAGTTATGCTCAGCTAGCGGAATTGTGTTAGTGATTATCACTTCTTGGAAATCTCCTCCAGAGAGTCTCTCAATTGCTGGAGGGCTACAAAATAAAATAAAAAAAATTAACAGATACATTACTTACTGTACAAGGGGGAAAAAGCTTTTTTTTTTTTTTTTTTCCTCCTCTCCTTTCTATGTGAATGACATTAGATGTATTTAAAACATTAGTTACGTACATGTCATCTGCCTCCAGTGAGAAATTCATTTTCTGTAGCTTTATATTTTGGGATAAATCTATCAGTATCAGTTTTTCATAATGAATATATCAATATTTTTCCTTGATTAAATTCCAAAATTCACATGAATCATTTTCATTTTCTAATATTAATAATATATGGAATGAATTATAGAATTCTAGTACAGCCCCTTTCTGCGCATCATGTTCTTTACTAAAGCCATGACTGACTAGTTAAGATATAATGATACAAGTAACAAATAGATACGAAATGAGGCAACTCTAAATGAGTCAGTGGGAAAAATCAGAGTTCACGTATCCAAGTATCAGAAGTATTATTAAGAACTCTTCTTCTTGAGATTGCCAATTATATTATAAAAGATCAAATGAGCATATTATAAACCATCTATGACGCATGAGACAGGGATCTATGATCTAGGTAGCCCAATGAAATAGTCGGCTAATATCTATCATTGAAGCAGTAATAAAGAATGCGATAATATTAAATCTTCTCAGATGATTAGTCTGCAAGTAACCAAACAGCCATACTGCAGTTGCCCTAAACTAATGTCATTTTAATGTATTATTTTATAAGAATAAAGTTAAAGAAATCTCTGTTTCAGCATGTTCTTTAAGTACTAATGAACAGTTCATAATTCAGGGTGTTTATATGGCTTGCTAGAAACTGAAGCTGTTATCAGGAGAAGACTTACGGTGTATTTCTTATCAAGAAACTAATTTATGGAATAATATATATAATATGAAATACACATATCCATATCCTAAAAGATTTATGTTCAACAGTTTATGTCACATATGGAAGAATTATAGGATGGGCATAACTGATTACCTAAAAACAGCATGAGTACAACACGCAAAAACTGCATTAGCTCCCTCCTTCTGCAGTAAAGCTGCAGCATTAGTGATAGTACCTGAATTAAATGAATGAATATTTTAGTAAATGTGAGACAATTGGTAAAACATAATAATAAATAATATGAATAACTGTGTGACTGATAGAACTTACCAGCTGTGTCAATCATGTCATCCACCAAAACAGCAACTTTTCCCTTTACATCGCCAATCAAATTCATTACCTGTATAATTCAATACCAGCTTGTAAAATAAGGTTATTCGTTTGTTTTTGGAAATTTCTATTTGATTTTGCTACAAGTAAGTTGAGCTCGTCTCATATTCATGATAAATTCATATTATCATCAGATACATCTTTGTCATGCATATAGTGCAAAAATGTGCAGAGACTGCATTAACTCAATACCAAAACTTAGCTTATTTAGATTAGAAATCATTGAGATTAGAAAATTTGATGTGTGCTGGTTTCCTTCTTGGAGTTGAGTTCCTATTCAGAGATAAAGAAACTAAATGGAAAGGAAAAGATTATGAATCCTAAACCTTTCATGATTAGAGGTTGGGAGGTAAGGGGTCAATTCTTAATATCAGATTGTACTCTATTTTGTTTTGTTAAATAGAGAAATTACAGTCTTCTAGGAGAGAGATTTTATGTGTATACTGACAGTTTCTCGCGTTGAAAGGAGACATCTTTCATACTCTACCCTGGCACAAGACTCTTTGATGAATCAACTGTAAAGTTAAAAGATTTGTGTAAATGGATGATGAAGATCAAGCTTTATTTTTATTGTTCTCTTTACCACTATCATACAACAGCATTAGAGGCATTGTAATTTATGATTGAGAATCTATTCAATAAAGAATGCCAAAAAAAACTTATTGAATAATGGAAATTACCATATTCGCCACACCTCATTAGGGGATCTTAGCCTACTCATCTTCTTGGTTCAGTCAGAGTGAAAGCACAAATCAAGACAATTTCTACGTTAGGTCGCTATCTATGCCTGTTCATTGTATTCACACTAAGGTCACAGAAAGCGCTAGGCGGCCTAGGCGTTGGACTCGAGGCCTAGAGCCTAGGCGGAAGCCTAGGTGGTTTTCCTATTTTTTATTTTTAGTTACAATAACTGATAGTAAATGCCAATGTTATAAAAAGATTAGGCGTCAGAATGACGTCTAGATGGATTTCTTTCTTCGTTTAAGTGGTGGTGGAGGTCTTGCTGAAGGTTGGAGGAGGTAGTGAAGATGTTCATAGTTGCAGGCTAGAGGAGTTTAGAGGAGGTTGACATGGAGGCTGAAACATAGGAAATCACGATCAAGATCTAAAGGGTACAGTCCATGTAAGCAACCCATGCTCCCCCTAGCCATTCCCAAAACCTAGATGGATAGCCTAGGTACCGCATAGGCGCTAGGCGCAAGGCAGGCGGCCTAGGTACCGCCTAGGCCTAGGCTGGCTAGGTAGGCTAAGCAGAGACTTTTTAAAACATTGATACACGCGGATAGTCAATTACCAAACACGATACACTGTCTAGTTATGAAAATTACCATATACGTTAGGTCGATACATTGTCACATGAATCAAAGTTTACCTACCATTGCTAAGTAATACATGCACATCTGTCTACTATAGCACAGTAGAGTTTACTGATCCATTTTTCTTATGGAAATCTCAGTGCATCATTCACATTCTATTTGATGTTAAGGAACAGCTTCTACGATTTCAGAAGAAAACAACTTGTGTACACAGGGACCATAACAGGTAAAATGAGCAAAATTGACCCGCGCGTTGCGACGACATTTGTGTGAAGAAGCCAAAAAATAATGGTCAAGTATTTTACTTAGAAATTTTTTTTTAATTTGTGGATAAAAATGTTTTTGGGAGTCGTAATATAGATAAATTAGTATGAATGAAGAAAAAAATTGTTTAAGCATTTGGTACAAAATTTTCTTTTTTACCTTCTTTGTGGGAAAAGTCAAAAATAATGGTCTAAACATATGGACAATACTAATGCTTTTGATAGTTATATTGTAGATAAATTAGTGTGGAGAAAGCCAAAAAGACTCATTTTGATTTAGAAAAATATTAGTTAAATCATTTGCAAAATACTAATGCCTTGGTAGTTGTTATGTACATAAATTAGTACGAAGAAAGGCAAAATAACAATAATAATAATAATAATAATAATAATAATAATAATAAAGGCTCATTTGATTCAGAAAGAATTGTTTTCAAGAAAATTAGTCCCTCACATCTTCAATAATTCCATACTAGTCCCTCAAATCCCAATTATTGCTCATTAGTCCCTCAAATCCTACGGGTCTTACAATTTGGTCCTTCGATGACTAAAATAACTCTTAGTTATGATTTCTCTCTTAAAATGAATCTTGCTCAAAAAGGATTATTGACACTTTGGTAATCTAAAGTTTAAACCTTTCAACTTTAGTACCAAAGTTGTTTGGCACTTTGATACGCTAAGTTTACACCTTTTAACTTTGATTCCTCAAAGTTTTTTCTGACACTTTTGTTAAGACAAAGTTTATATCTTTTAACTTTGATACAACAAGGTTTTGTTTTGACACTTTGATATCTTAAACTTTAGGGTATTAAAGTTAAAAATTATGCAAATTTTGAGGTATCAAAGTAAAAAATAGGATCTTTGAGGTACAAAAGTTAATAAATGTATAAACTTTGGGGTATCAAAGTGTCAAAAAGGTTTGTTGTATCAAAGTTAAAAAGGTGTAATTTTGGAGTATCAAAGTGTCAAAAACTTGTGGATATCAAAGTTTTAAAATGTGTAAACTTTACAATGTCAAATTGGAAACGACCCTATAAAAAATATTAGATGAGGGTATTTTGGTCATTGGGGGACTAAATTGCAATAATACTAGGATTTACGGACTAATGAGCAATTATTTAGATTTGAGGGACTAATATGGAATTATTGAAGAATTGAGGGACCAATATCTAAATAATCCTATGCAAAAATACCCTCTAAAAATGCCAAATTATAAACAACCCTTTAAAAATATATTAGATGAGGGTATTTTCTTCATTGAGGGACCAAATTGCAATAACCTTATTTGAGGGACCAGTGAGCAATTGTTGAGATTTGAGGGGCTAATATGAATTTATTAAAGATTTGAGGGACTAATGCTAAATAGTAGCCCATGTAAAAAAGATAGCCTTGTTGAGATTCAAACCTGCAGCTTGTAGGACGAATCCGTAGGCCTTAACCAACCAAGCTATTTTTCTTTTGAGAATTTTTAACAAACCAATTTATTAATTAAGAATGTTACTGAAGCAATGAAAAGACAGTCTACAGTTGTAGACCTAATAACTTTAGTATATACGAGCAAAATTGAGTCGCACGATGCCGCGGCATTTATGTGAAAAGAGCTAAAAAATAATAGATTAAGCATTTCGTTTAAAAACACATTACACACTTAACTACTTTGAAGCAAAATATAGCAAGTTAAAACTTAATTATTAACTTACATCAATATAAAAAATTTTACATCAATATCAAACTGCTATCATATAAAGTGAACTGAAAATTAATTTTTCGAGTATGTTGAATCGAAGGTGATTGTTGAGGTTGGTGGATCATAAAATAAATGCTGTAAATTTTTTTAAAAAGTGAGCAGGTTAAAAAGTAAATGAGACTAAAACTTTCGGTTTATAGGCAAAAATGATATCTATAGTTCGTGATTTCACGACATTGTAATGTGAAAAGCAAAAATATAATGGTTAAAACATTTGGCTACATCCTACACATAACCACTAAGAAAAATTATAGCAAGTGACGAAAAAAATAGCATCTAACATGTATACCAAACTTCTGAAATAAAAATGAGTTTAACAAAAATTCGGTTAAATATTCTGATCCAAGAATGGTTTTCGAAGTAGAGATGTTTAAAAGTTGATGTGGGTAAAACTCTTAGTTAAGTAGCCAAAAGACCTTTTAAAATGAAGTCCACAAGTTTAAAACAAATAAGATAGGATTTCAGTTTTATAGCTAAAATAGATAAAACCTTGGGATAGCTAGAAAAACCTTTCTTTAATGGTTTTCAATATTAGTCCCTTAAATCTTTCATATTTTGAAATTAGTCCAGAAATAATTGAAATTGCTATTGAATTCACAACTAAAGTTATTTTGAAATAAGTCCCTCAACTCATTGAATTTGTTATTGGTCTAGCGAATTTAGTAATCTTTTCAAATCAATCACTCCAGTTATTATTTCTACTCATGATTAGAGGGACTCATTTCAAAATAATTTAATAATTGAAGGACCTAATACCAGGTGGGTTTCTGAATTAAAAAATTGAAGTTGTAAGACATAATATTGAAAACAAAGGCTGAAGTGGGTGGGTTTCAAAATAAATAGGGTAAAATTTGAGTCTATTAGTAAAAATAAAAATTAAAAACTTTTTAAGTAGATAGTTTTCAAATCATTGAAATTGCTATTGTGTTCCGTGTTCCAAATTTATTTTGAAATTAGCCCTCAAATTAATAGAAACGCTATTAGGTCTTCTAATTCTCACAATCTTTTAAATTAATCTCTCTAGTTATTGCTTCTACTTTTATTGAAGGAACAATTTCAAAATAATTTTTAAGAATTAAGAAATTTAATATCAATTTTATTGATTTGAGAGATCAATATCTAATAAACTTAAGAATTGTAGTACTTAATAACAATTTTCATGATTTGAGGGTTAATTTCAAAATACTAAAGATTTAAAGGACTAATAAAATTAATAAAATGCTATTAGGTCCTCTAATTCTGGCAATCTTTTAAATTATTTGTCTAGTTGTTTCTTCTACTTTTATTGAAAGGAATAATCTCAAAATAACTTTTAAAGAATTAAGGAACCTAATAGCAATTTTAATGATTTGAGAGATCATCTTTTAAATAACTTAACAATTGTAGGACTTAATAACAATTCTCATGATTTGAGGGATTAATTCAAAATATAAGAGATTTAAAGGACTAATATTGAAAAGAATTTTTTAAGTAACAGTCAAATAAATGGGAAAGGGTGAGGGAATCGAAATTGGGACCCAAGAGTTTCTAGAGAAGGGCTGTACCGACTGAGCCACTAAACAGTTGTGTTGGGTTAACTGTTTTACATTAGATATATTAAAGACTTTACTGTAGCTATGTAAGTTGTAGACCCAATAACTTTTCGTATATATATGAAAACTCATAACATACTCAAATGGTAACTTCCAGTAACCATGTTCCCTACTAGTATTTGTTATTCACTTAGACCTTCATGGTTGGAGCTTCGATTTTAAATTTTGGTCCATTAGGTTGAAGGCACAATGTAGTGAGTTTGCTAGAATAACATTATATGCAACAATTTCATTAGAACATAGTTCTCCTTTTATAGCTGCAAAATGAGAAGTGATTAAGAAAAATAAAGAGAATCATAAATTCAAAACCAAAAATGCTGCCTATGAATGATACTTCAATGTCAATGAAAAGTGATAAAAGCAGTTTCAAAGTAGGAAATCTAACTGTGATATTTTTATATCCATCGATTTCGAAGGAACTACCTGCACAATGTTGACTCTGTTAGTTACCTCTCAAAAACATCTCATAAAATGTATAAATTGAGGGGATTGCAAAAATGGACGTTATCGTGTCTTATAAAAACAGTATATTTACCTCTGATGTGTTGTGCCCTTGCCTCCTTTTATCTACAATAGCTAAAGGAGCATCATTTAACTTCTTGGCAAAACCACGCGCTCGAGCAACACCCCCAACATCAGGAGAAACAACTACCAAGTCTTTTGGAGAGATTTTTTTACTCGCCAAATAATCAAGAATCACAGGCTACATAGATCAAAAAATGGTAGATAACTTACATTTACAAGATAAAACTATTATTCACTTAGCATGGAAAAAGACAGCGGCACTTTCAAAGCATGCGAAAGTCCAGAAAACATTATGGCTAAATGTGGAAGATCATACATGTGAAGCAATACCTGCCCAAATACATGATCAACAAAAATATCGAAATATCCCAACGCCTGCCCCGAATGAAGGTCGCAAGAAAGAACACGATTAGCACCTGCTTCTGTGATCAAGTTTGCAACAAGTTTGGCAGCAATTGACTCACGTCCCTGAGTCTGGAAAACAAAATTCAAAATTTTCAATCAATTAGACTAAAAGAATCATTTACAAGAACTATCAAACATTGTTTAAGGTCCAGTTGAAACCATGTCTTCGTTTACTTTTTTGATGCAATTAAATTTCCTATAGTCCTTATCATCCTAACCAATTTCAGCTGCTTTTCTCCCAGTTGAAATGAAAAATCAGAGGGTGAGGGTGTGAGCATACTGCATATGTGTGTGTGCATTTGTGATGGAGACAAACATAAGAAGGAAAGAAAGAGGTTTTTGTAATCTGTAAACAAAATATTACGAAGGATGAAGAAAAATTGCATCTCCCATCCTGTCCTTAATAATAGTCATATTCGACATTCAAGAAAATGCTCTGTGAACTCAAATTGATAGTAAATCGAGATTACCCATAAAACTAAGTTTTAAGATCTTGGACCCAACTGCATATTGAGCACACATTTCTAGTATTTCTGATAGGGACTCAACTAGCAAAGTTAAAAAATATTGCTAGGGAGCATTGAGAAACTTTTAATTCTTCTTAATTGAAAAAACCACAAAATTTAAGATTAAATAGAAACTCAAGCGAGTGTTAATTAGCATGATGTAGATACTCGGTCTTGTTTTCTGTATGAGCTTTCCATCCTTAATCATGAGACAAAATATTAGATCCTTTCACAAAATATGACCTTAATTGAGTTTCTACTCTGGATTAAGAATAAAATCTTCATAATATTAAAGAGTTATCTCCATTGCATATATGTGAATGCACTGTAAGAGATTGGATCTATACTCAATGGCATTACAGATATTTCTAGTAGAAACAAGGATCTATACCTTTCTATCTGCTCTAGCATATCCAAAATATGGAATGACAGCTGTAATAGTCCTCGCGGATGCCCTTCGGCATGCATCTATCATGACCAAAAGCTCCACAATATTCTCATTTGCTGGAGGGCATGTTGACTGCACAAGGAACACATCACAGCCTCTAACACTCTCTTGCAATTGTACATAAACCTCTCCATCAGCAAAACGTTTAATATTGATTTTTCCGAGTTCCAAACCCATGTAACAAGCAATTTCCTAGGTTGATGCAACAGCAAAACGAATATAATCATCAAAACGAGGAAAACAAGGATATAACTACTTCATTTTAGATTTTGCATTTAGTTGATACAAAATTCTTAGTGATTTATTGCCACAACATGTAAAAGACCCAAAACTTGTGTTTAAAGGTAGTGTATTGAATATATAATCATGCTTTGCCAAAACTAAAATAATAATAATAATAATAATAATAATAATAATAATAATAATAAGATTAAATTGTTGTTAAATGCCCTATAGTTTGCCCTATCTTGCACTTAAGTGACCTGAAGATTTAAACCTTGCCAAAAAATGCCCCAAAGTTTTGGAGCCCTGCAATTAAATACCCCAAAGGTTTAAAATGGCACTTAAGTGCCCTCCATTAGCTAGCTGTTAGAATATTCTGGGAATATTCCCAAAGTTTTAAAATTGCACTTAAGTGCCTTGCAATTGAATACCCCACAGTTTTAAAAGTGCACTTAAGGATTTTGTTCGAACTCCATGTAGGTGCATTAATCATAAATATCTATAGCCAATATGTGAATTATAGTTTTATTGACTAATAATGTTAGCTCAATTTAGTTGGCAAGTTTCTAGCATGTTCAGTGAATGAAAAGATGTTAGAGGTTTTCAGAGCACAAAAGCATGATGAGGTAGTTGACAAGCTCTTAAACAAGTACACGTCTTTATACAACAGGGTATGCAAAAATTTCTTTAAATCAAAACTTCATGATCATGAATTAGTATTGTTCCAGTTGTTCGTAATTTTAACTGGTGCAGGTAAAAGCAGAAGTTTTGAGGGTTGATATATCTGAAGAATCTATTTCTAAGATTCTTGTTAGGCTGATTTTAAATCATGGAGTCGAGATTGGTCATGGGATTTGTAGAAAATATGATTAAGATTTATAGAGAGCTCAATTCTGAGGCTCTCCTGTAGGTCTATATTTATAGTATTAGGGTTTACATTTTACATATAAATCCATGCATATTTATATATTTCCAACACTCCCCCTCAAACTGGAGCATATATGTCATACATGCCCAGTTTGTTACATATAAATTGCACACGTGATTTTCCTAATGACTTGGTGAGAATATCTGCTAGCTGATCTCCTGAAGCAACATGTCGAGTCTCAATATTCTTCTGTTCCACAACTTGGTTACGCACAATATGACAATCCACTTCAATGTGTTTAGTCCTCTCATGAAAGACTGGATTGTTTGCAATATGGAGTGCTGCCTGGTTGTTACAATATAGCCGCATGGGAGAAGTAGGGTCACATTCTAGCTCCTTTAATAACCGTTGTATCCAAATCATCTCACAAGTAATGTCGGCCATAGCACGATACTCTGACTCTGCACTTGATCTAGATACAACTGTCTGTTTCTTACTTTTCCATGAGACCAGATTTCTTCCTACAAACACACAATATCCTGTGGTTGATCTTCTATCAGCAGGGGATCCGGCCCAATCAGCATCTGAAAATCCAGCCACCCTTAGATGTCCACCGTTGGAGTATAACATTCCTTTTCCGGGAGAACCCTTCAGATATCTAAGAATTCTCATTCGCATCGGATGTATAGTTCGTGGTTCGCCATGAACCGCTCACCATACTCACCAATATGCAATGTCCGGCCGGTTCAATGTTACGTATACGCTAGGCGGACTAGGCGCTCGAAATGGCCTAGTTTAAGGCTACTATAGGCGCTTGCCTATTTTCTAATTTATTTAATTATAATAATTCACAAAAATATGTATTAACTATTAAGTTCATATCAAATTGTAAAAACATAAATAATAATCTTAGATCCATAATCAACCATGCATAAATACTAAATAACTAAAATAGTAACCAAATGTTAAGAAACATAACCATGTCCAACATAATCAGTTAATCACATTGAAAAAAATAAAACAGTGAAAAAAAGATGAAAATAGGTTAAGAGTTAGTAATGGGCTCGGGTTTGGGTTATGAGTTCGGGTTTGGGCTGGGTTTTAGTTTAAAATTAGATTTTTTTTCGTAAAAGCTAGGCGGGGCCTAAGCGAACCTAAGCGGCGCTAGGCGGAGCCTAGGCGGCGCTTAGGCGGACCTAAGCGGCGCTTAGCGGAGCCTAGGCGGCGCTTAGGCGGACCTAAGCGGCGCTAAGCGGACCTAAGCGGCGCTTAGCGGAGCCTAGGCCGCTTTTACAACACCGGCACAGTTCTTGTAAGGTAATTCAATTTTCCCACCAATCTCCTATATTTGCCCGGATCGTGCAGCAGCTCCCCCTGTCCTGGCATTAGTTTGTGATTAGGGTCCATGGGAGCATCTGCTGGTTTGCATCCAAGAAGCCCTATTTCAGATAGTACATCCAATATATATTTTCTCTGAGACATGAAGATCCCCTTAGTAGATCTGGCTATCTCAATGCCTAAAAAATAGTGCAGATCCCCCAAGTCTTTCGTTTGAAAACGCTGTTGTATGAATTTCTTCAAAGTACAGATCCCTGATGCATCATCACCCGTGATAACAATGTCATCAACATAAACCACCAGCAGAATTCTTTTTCCTGCTTGATTGCGAAAGAACACAGAGTAATCGCCTGAGCTGCGCTGGAGGCCAAACTCCTGTACCACAGCTGCGAACTTGCCAAACCATGCGAGGAGACTGCTTAAGGCCATATAATGCTTTCTTGGTGTGAGACTTTGCGGACTCCCCCTGAGCAACAAACCCAGGAGGTTGCTCCATATATACCTCTTCCTCGAGCATCCCATGCAAAAATGCATTCTTCACATCAAGCTGATAGAGAGGCCATGCATAGTGAGCAGCAAGGGAGATGAGAAGGCGCACTGAAGTCATCTTTGCAACAGGCGAGAAAGTCTCTACATAGTCGATGCCATATGTTTGAGAGTACCCTTTGGCGACCAGACGGGCTTTGAGACGAGAGAGTGAGCCATCTGGATTCAGTTTGACAGTAAAGACCCATTTGCATCCAACTATCTTCTTCCCAGGAGGAAGAGCCACAAGCTCCCAGGTCTGATTGTCTTTCAGAGCTTGCATTTCTTCTTGCATCGCTGCCTTCCAACCTGGATGAGACAGAGCTTCTGACCAAGACTTGGGAATGTGATGAGAATCCATGGATGTAACAAAGGTGCGATAAGATGAAGATAAATGTGAGAGTGTAACAAAATTGGCAATAGGATATCGTGTACAGCTACGAGTACCCTTGCGAAGAGCAATAGGGAGATCATCAGATGAAGGAGACTTACCAGGAGGTGGAACAACAGCAGTTGTTGGCACTGGGAGAGTAGGCTGGGGTAGTAGCTGTTTGGGACGTCGAGTGTAGACTTTCAGTTTAGTGTCAGTAGTAGGTAGTTGTTCTGAAGTCACTTTATTTGATGGGCTTTCATCACTAGTAGATGAGGAGGTTATGGGAACAAGAAATGTATCTTCATCATCATCATTTGTCCCAGTGTTCGAAATGTATTTCTTATTTGGAGTAGAGAAGTATGAAGTATTGTCAAAAAATGTCACATCCGCTGACACAAACGTTTTTCGTGTAAGGGGACAATAACACTTATATCCTTTTTGTGTTCGAGAATATCTTAGAAATACACATTTTATGGCACGAGGATCAAGTTTAGATTTATTTGGATGGTTATTATGCACAAAACACACACAACCAAAAATATGAAGAGGAAGTGGAAAGGCTGATTTGGATGGATAAAGCACGGAGATGGGGGTTTTACCATCCAAAATAGTAGAAGGTGTGCGATTAATCAGATGACAAGCAGTTAGGACCGCATCCCCCCAATACTGTTTAGGCATATTCATGTGAATTAGTAGAGTGCGAGCAATTTCTAGTAAGTGTTGATTTTTACGTTCTGCTACTCCATTTTGTTGAGGTGTGTAATGACATGATGACTGATGAATAATACCGTGGGTGGTCAAAAATTGATCAAACTCATGATTAAAGTACTCTTTTGCATTGTCAGATCTAAATATTTTTATTTGCAAACCAAATTGAGTATGAATTTCAGAACAAAAATGTTTGAAATGCAGAAAAACTTCTGATCTTTCTTTCATTAAATAAATCCATGTAGCACGTGAGTAATCATCAATAAACAAAACATAGTACCTAAAACCAAACAGAGAATCCGTGGAACATGGTCCCCAAACATCAGAATGCACTAGTTCAAACAAATGACTGGACCGATTATTGACTCTAGATGGATAAGGCAATGCGTGATGCTTTTCCATCCGACATGACTCGACTCCAAACTACTAAGACTCAAATTAGGAACTAACTTTCGTAAAGACTCTAAAGAGGGATGACCTAGCTTACAGTGCATTTCAAAAACAGTACCTCTACCGCTGACACATGCCGTAGGTCCAAGCTGACCATCCAAATAGTACAGACCACCTGCCTCACTCCCTGTGCCAATCGTCCGCTGGGTTCCAAGTTCCTGAAAGACACATCGATCAGGAAAGAATGTTACTGAGCAGTGTAAAGCTTTAGTAATTTTACTAATAGACAGCAGATTACATGGAAATTTTGGAACATGTAAGACAGAAGATAATGATAAGCATGATGAAGCGTGTGCAGTGTCGACACCACAAACTTTGGATTTTGATCCATCAGCTATAGTGATATCTGGAAATGAGCTAATGAGTTTCATAGATGTCAAGATACCTGAATTCCCAGTCATGTGGTCAGTAGCACCTGAATCGATAATCCAAGTAGTAGGAGATGATGTTGAAGAAAAACAAGCAAAGGAATTACCTGAATTGGCGATTGTGGCAGTTGGAGTGGTCGATATCAAGGATGAGTTCTGCAATTGAAGGAACATCTGGTACCGTGCATACTCATCGTCGGATATAGTCACTCCAGAGCTACTCGCAATAGCGGGAGTCGAAGAAGGAGGCTGAGCTGGTGTACTCTCGGAAGTGGTCGCAATATGAGCTGAAGGCTTGAAGCGACCCTGTAGCAACGGACAATTGTACTTGGTGTGACCCTCCTTCTTGCAGTATCGACAATAGATAGGTCCACCACTCTGCTCAGTGTAAGACCCTCCAGTGCGGCCGCCATTGCGTCCCCCTCTCCCAGTGCCGCGACCTGGAAAGCCTCCACGCCCGCGTCCTCCTGAGGGCGGAGTGTAAGCTGCTAAAGCGGATCGGTCTGAGGAGTCACTGGGACGATGAGAGCCATCGGGAAAGGACCGTTGCAACAAACTGTAGGTCTCAGCAAGAGAGTTAGCAGTAGAACTCCCAAGTATCGTGAGCAGTGAAGAGAATTCTGTGGGACTCCACCTAAGAAATACAGGACCGCCATCTGCTCTCTCTGCAGCTGCATCTGCTGAACATCATTGGTAATAGGGAACAGGGTATTCCACTCATGCAATCGCCGAAATTCGGAATAGAAATCTTTCCAAGTGCGGTCCCCTTTCTGGACCCGGGTCATCTCCTGGTAGATGTCATAAGCTCGGGAGAGATTACCCTTTCCAGAGTAGAGTACTGCAAGGTAGTCCCAGAGCTCCTTTACGCCTTGGTGTGAAGTATCATATCGACGACGATGACGAGATTTGAGGGTCGAGGACGACGACGATGACGAGATTTGAGGGTCGAGGACGACGACGATGACGAGATTTGAGGGTCGAGGACGACGACGATGACGAGATTTGAGGGTCGAGGACGACGACGATGACGAGATTTGAGGGTCGAGGACGACGACGATGACGAGATTTGAGGGTCGAGGACGACGACGATGACGAGATTTGAGGGTCGAGGACGACGACGATGACGAGATTTGAGGGTCGAGGACGACGACGATGACGAGATTTGAGGGTCGAGGACGACGACGATGACGAGATTTGAGGGTCGAGGACGACGACGATGACGAGATTTGAGGGTCGAGGACGACGACGATGACGAGATTTGAGGGTCGAGGACGACGACGATGACGAGATTTGAGGGTCGAGGACGACGACGATGACGAGATTTGAGGGTCGAGGACGACGACGATGACGAGATTTGAGGGTCGAGGACGACGACGATGACGAGATTTGAGGGTCGAGGACGACGACGATGACGAGATTTGAGGGTCGAGGACGACGACGATGACGAGATTTGAGGGTCGAGGACGACGACGATGACGAGATTTGAGGGTCGAGGACGACGACGATGACGAGATTTGAGGGTCGAGGACGACGACGATGACGAGATTTGAGGGTCGAGGACGACGACGATGACGAGATTTGAGGGTCGAGGACGACGACGATGACGAGATTTGAGGGTCGAGGACGACGACGATGACGAGATTTGAGGGTCGAGGACGACGACGATGACGAGATTTGAGGGTCGAGGACGACGACGATGACGAGATTTGAGGGTCGAGGACGACGACGATGACGAGATTTGAGGGTCGAGGACGACGACGATGACGAGATTTGAGGGTCGAGGACGACGACGATGACGAGATTTGAGGGTCGAGGACGACGACGATGACGAGATTTGAGGGTCGAGGACGACGACGATGACGAGATTTGAGGGTCGAGGACGACGACGATGACGAGATTTGAGGGTCGAGGACGACGACGATGACGAGATTTGAGGGTCGAGGACGACGACGATGACGAGATTTGAGGGTCGAGGACGACGACGATGACGAGATTTGAGGGTCGAGGACGACGACGATGACGAGATTTGAGGGTCGAGGACGACGACGATGACGAGATTTGAGGGTCGAGGACGACGACGATGACGAGATTTGAGGGCAGAGGCGGCGCTGGATCTGAAGACTGGTGACGCTGGGTTCGGGAACGGCGCTGGATCTCGTGGTGGCAGTGGAGAAGAACAGAGGAAGAAGATGAACAAGAAGATTTTTTTTTTTTGGTCTGTTAAAAACAAACGATGTTAAGGGCGTTGCAGTCGGGGATGTCAAAAGGTGGAGATCAGCGGTCTTAAGTCGAGGTCGGAGATCAGCGGGCGGGGCCGATGTCGGAGATCGTGGTCGGAGTTGAGGACGAGATCGGGAGTTGAGATCTTGAGCCGGAGATGAGGGCGAAGGTGGAGATCGAGATCTTGAGACCGAGGTTGACGAGAGACCGAGGTCCGAAATCGAAGTTAAGCGGAGAACGAAGTCGCGGCAGGTAAAGAAATTTGAGACGGCAACGATGATAGTTGAAAGCGGCTGTGGATGAAAAAGCCGTGGCGTTGGGTTCGGGACTGGATCTCGTGGTGGCAGTGGAGAAGAACAGAGGAAGAAGATGAACAGTAAGATTTTTTTTTTTTCTCGGCTGATCTAGGGTTTAGGTGGGGGTGATAAACTAGGGTTTTGGTGGAGGCTCTGATACCATGTAGAAAATATGATTAAGATTTATAGAGAGCTCAATTCTGAGGCTCTCCTGTAGGTCTATATTTATAGTATTAGGGTTTACATTTTACATATAAATCCATGCATATTTATATATTTCCAACAGGATTTAAAAACACGAAATCGTTATCATGGTAAACAATTTTGTTTTCTTTAGCTTAAGTTTAAAGTTTTAAATGTCTAATTTAATAGAAGAAATCGTTTTCTTTAATGCAACTAGAAAATTTTAATTTTCAAATGGCTAAATTGCTATAATTACACATAAATCTTACCAAATTCTCTCATTTCACGGGAAATGTGTAACTGAAGGCAGGGTGGTTTAATTTTGATAAGATTTAGAAGGAAAGGGGGAATATAAGGTAGGGTGGTTTAATTGTAATTAATATGAACTATTGGGGTATAAAAATGTAGCATATAACCATGTGACAGCTCACATGGGAACATTCCCGGGATATTCTAACGAAGGGCACTTTAAGTGCGATTTTAAAACTTTAGAGTATTTAATTGATGGACCCCAAAATTTTAAGGTATTTTTTGGCAAGGTTTAAAACTTCAGGTCACTTAAGTGCAAAATCAGGCAAACTACAGGGCATTTAACAACAATTTAGTCTAAGAAGAAGAAGAAGAAATAATAATAATAATAATAATAATAATAATAATAATAATAATAATAATATAATAATAATAACAGTAGTAGTAGTAGTAATTATAATATAATACTAATGCATAGTAGTAGTAGTACTCTTGTCAAACTAGATCAAAATGCATGAGTATGCAACATCACATGAGGTCATAAAGTTCTAGCCAAATTAATGTAATATATATAAACTATCAAAAGGAAATTAGTCATCGTCAACCACAGGCTACAAGGTGGTAGCATGAAACTTCAGCAGTCTTTTCTCGAGACTGCTAAAATAAGCGAGCCACAAAACTTATTAAAACCGTTAATTTTCAAAGCTAGCCTGCTAATTATTAGTTAGTGTAAATATGTCAATACCCATTGTGAACAGAATAGCATAACATCATACAAGTAATTCATGGATGCAGTTAATGGCTGGCAATATCTAAACAACAGTAAAGAGCAACATAAACCTGAGCCAGTGACGGGTTTGAGGAGCCTGAAAATATTCGCATTCTTGTGTCAGGTTGAGGCTCTTCTCCTTGCTCCTGACGTTTTAAGAGCCCAGGTACGATGGGACCTTTTATGACTGGAGAGTACAATCTTTGACTCGCAGGTTGTATAGGCTGTGAGACAACACACCTCTAGAAAACAAATCAAACAATTGGTCATAACTTAGTTATGTTTAAAACATTAACAAAGTGAATATTACATAATAAATTTGCATGCATTACAAATAGGAAATAGAGCTATAGACTATAGTACACTTCTAAGGATAGATGATCGCATACATCCTCATGGTTCAGAAACATTATAAAAAAGCAGACTGAGGGAATACATAACCTATCTGCATTTTCTTTCCTTTAAGAGTTTAATTATAGTTATAACTGAAATCATTCGATTTCCATAATTGGAGAATGATTTGAGACACAGGAAACAAGATTCGTAGGTGGAATGGGCACTATTTATGCAAAATTGGACACATGAAGTTTCCAAAATATACCCACGGAAAAAATAGCCATACATTTACAATTTAAACATTAAATAATTAACATTACTACTTATAAATTCTGTATTTACAGAAGGGCCGTACATGTGAACACTTCTTTGAGCACATTTTTCCTTGTAGATAGAGCCGGATATGACTACCAGAAAATTGACAATATATGAACAACCATATTGTCCTAAATTGATAGGTATGACAAGCATTAGGAGGAACAAGTTCCTTAAATACTACAGAAAGGGAAATTAGTTTCTGTATAAACGACGAAACTAGGCATAGCAGCACAAGATAGTGACAATCAAAGACCAAAAATAAGATTCTGATTAGAAATGTGCATAACTGTTTCAAATTTGTAGGATAATAAATATATGGGATGGTCATGGACCATTGGACAGTCACCTTACTTTGAGGCGCATAATAAAAAAGTGCAGCAAAGTTGCAAACCTTCAACAATAAATATAGAATCCCACCGTTTGCTTTAATATATTAACATTAAACGAAAGTCCATATATTTTCAAAGACAACAATAAAATCGCAAACTATTTATTTTGGTGAGCTCTATTAATAGCCACTGTGATGGGAATTCATGGAGAGTATATTCTAGGAGAAAGAAACACATGATTGAATTTGGAGGATATTGATTGATTATGGATATATTCTTTATGATTTCAGAGATTTTAGTTGATAGGATCTTATGTTAGTCTCTACTTTTGTTAAGATTTGAGAGTGATTTAAGGATTTGATTTGATTTTGTTTACGGTTATAAATAATGATGTAAGGCCCCAGTGGAAGGAGACTATTTTGATATGAGATAATTCTGAGATTTTAAGTTGGCATGTGAATTGCTTACGAGGATGAAAAGCAGTGTGAAGCTCATTTTATTTAATTGTTCTATTCTAATCTCATCCTCTCATTATAACCTCAGCTCACATCCCAACCCTTCACTCAAACAAAACCCTGAACCCAATTCAAACCACGCCCTCTGCCATCGCTGTTCACGCGAACATTAATTCATATTACTGTTCATCTCCTTCAACCTTCAACCTTCAACCATACACCCTTCTTCATCAAATCCAACGCCAATTCTTCAATCTTGACTTCAGCCCTTGACCTCACCTGCAACATCACCACTCTGCTGCTGTTCAACCTCCACAACGACACCACCAGCGACCAACACCACGTCCGATCGTCCTCAACCAGTCCACAAGCCCTCATCGACGTTGCGGATAACTCCAACCAAATACTCCTTGCTGTTCGAAGCCTCTGCAACCTCCAACTGAGCCCTCAAAGCTCCTAATCTTGCTAGACAGATTTTATTAAGGGTTTAATTTCAGATCCAAGTTGATTAGTTTGTTGATTGATTGCCTCCTTGTGTGCAGGTGGTTGATCTGGATCAATCCAAGCTGTTGACCTGCTGAATGCTCAACAATCCCTGACAATTTCCATCTCGCTGCAAGAGAATCTTCAACTTGTAATTCAGTTCTGAATTGTAGCGTTGTGTGTGAGATCCTCGCTTCCTCAGGTGAACTCTTAGCATCGCTTTGGATCTAATCTGCTGTCTTGCATCGCTACAGAATTTGTATTGGATATATAATCATTATTGTTTATTGATATACTTGTGGCTCTTGTTGACTGTTCATCTTCATTTCATTAGATAGGATTGCATTCATTATAGTTCTGGAGTATTAGTCTGCATTCATATTTAGTTGCTTGCACATAGTTTACTTCTAGGTTGTATTCATCCATGTGTTTGATTGTCTTCGCATTGGTATTAGTGTTTTCCTCTGTCTTGTCATGCGTCACACTGCCTATCTGAATTCGCAATCACAGCATATTTTTCTCTTGCCCATACCCTCTTTGATTTGCTCCTACAAATACAGTTCTATAACTCCGAATTGGTGTGCTCATTGCCCAAGACTGCACTAGACATCTCAAGGCTTTTTTTTTCCGACAAAAAATATCTCAAGAACATGTCCTTTCTGTAATTTGACCTTACTCTCTTTTTGCTCTATTGCAGTCATCCGTCTTCCGAATGTGTTTCTTTGAGCGAAAATATTCAAATCCATAAAGTTGCTTACTTCAGTACTAACTAGCGAAACATGATCTTCCGGCCCTTGATTTTATCCTTCCACATCTCAGGATCACGATGGACATCGATCCTGATTAACGAAAATAGTCACTTGACCATTAAAATACGTTGTTCACTTTTCATAGAGCCTTTCTCATGTTGAGTTTAACTTATGTTACATTATACTGCTCTAGATCCCTTAGAAAATATTCCCTTTTTAGCCTCATTAACTAATATGATAATCACACTACAACAGGAATCATGAGATCATAGGTTTAATTGGTAAAGTGAGTTTGTTATGGGGAAGTGAGTTTGTCTCAAACTGGGATAGTAAGTATTTATTTATAGCAAAGAAAATAAATTACAAACTGTATAATCTTTCGATCTAATACTAAACAATCTTATCTAACTTTCTCATACTCCTCATCAAGCGGAAGCAAAAATACCAAACTTCGGGAAGCCCACCCGAAGGTGGCACTTGTGTTAGTTGCTTCCCCTTGGCAATCTGGAGATCTAAGTTAAGAAGAGGAGTTTTCTAGGATCAGGATCTTGCCTACAATATACTATTGCCTATAATGCTATGTTTAATAGGTAAAGTGATTTTATCCCAAAATGGGATAGGCAAGTTTTTATTTGTGACAGAATGAATTAATTATGGTTACATAATCTTCCAATGTGAGCTAAACAATTCTGATCAAATAAATAAATAAAAATAAAAATAAAAATAAAAATAAAAAGGAGCTAAACAATTGTTATTGATCTCTAGTTGTTAAGTGACCTATTTTCATCTCACCGGTTTAGCAAATCTTCAGAACTTACTTCTTCAAGTCTCTGAAATTTTTCCAAGAGCATCGAATTTTAATGTGTATCCTAAGATCTTTTCTTCTTAACCTTGATGGCTGTTTATTTTGCATGGGTGCAACTGGAAGGAACTGAGTTATACCAACAAGAAACTCTATTGATGATCTTTCTTTCTATTAATTGTGATTTTTGTTACTCTGTAAACAAACTGGAGAACCTCTCAATTTACTCTATTTTCTGCTAAATTGGCATGAAAATCTAGCAACCGAATCAAAAATATATTAATTGTCCAGTCATCATAATTGTTCAGAAGGCTCAGTGGTTTCTGTTTATTTTAGTTGTGTTTTCTACAATGATCAACTGTGGAACCAGAGTCTCCCATAGCATAAGCGGCATACATGCAAACAATTAAAGCAATTGGCAAAACAAAAAATTAAAAAACAGAGGAGTCACATGTTGATGCTAGTTAAAGCTTTTAATACTTAGAGTAAAAAATAAAAAACTATTCAACCAATGTGCTCACAGTAACTCAGTGACAAATATAAAGATTTGACCCCAGTCAAGGATCCATGCGAATCTTTTAGATCAACAAGGGTTTTTTTGCATATGTACCCATTAAAATCCATGCATATTTGAAAAACTATCAGTATTTTCCAACCTAACCCCCCAAGTCATTAGCTTTGGGAAAAGTATCCCCAAGTCAACGAAACATCAATTTTTGGTAAGCTAATTTGTAACTACGATGTTAAAAATAGAAAAACCGAGTGGGTGGCTCAATTGGTTGGCACCTTGAGCCCCTGAGGGAGGGCGATCCATAGTGGGAGTCCCGTGTTCGAATCCCCCTAGGTAATTAAACTCCCCTCGGGACAGCGCCTGCTGCCTAGCGCGAGCGGGATTAGTCCCATCCAATAGCGTGGGGACACCTCGTGGCTCAGACCAAAAAGAGAAAAAAGTAAAAAATAGAAACGTAGCAGTCAAATATTAGCTAACCATCCAATAAAGTTGATGATTTGGAAGGTCAAATTTTTTCCCTAAAGTTGATGCTTTGGAGTAGTTTTGCGAATGCACATCACTAAGGGGTATATACAATAATAATAATACTACTACTAATAATAATAATAAATAAAACCCTAAAGAAAAATGGGAACAGTCCAACTACATTTAGATTATCACAATAAACATTCACAAAGACAAAAAAGGAAGGAACAAGAAATGGGAATGAAAAATCTCACCACAACTGGGGATGATGGAGATTGCCGACCTCGAGCCCCTCTGCCGAAAAGCAAAGCCCTCGGCTTTGCCACTGTAGAAGAAGAGAACACCATGGATGCCATGTTTCCAATAGAAGCTAAGGGAGAGATGAGGATTACAAGGGATTTGTATTATTTTATAGAGAGGATTTAGAAATAATTGAGAAAGGGGAGCAAGAACCTCCCCTACCATTTTTGGAAGGCTATTTCTGGTCAGGTGTAAAGCGTAGGCATATATGTACAGAGGAAGAGAGGGGGTTCCTTTCTTTGTAGGCATTTATGTACAGAGGAAGAGAGAGAGAGAATTCAAGTCTCTCCACATTCATCCCCCTCTTTTGTTTTTTCCCCTTTCTCTCTTTTTCTTTATTTTTCTTTCGGTCTATCTTTCGTTCTTTTTGGGCGGGATCCTTTTAACATTGGAGAATTTTTTAAAAAAAGGACCTTTTTTAAAAAATAATTAACAAAATCTATCCTTTTGTGAAAATATTAGCAAAAGCAATCTTTTTTTGGCCACACCATCACGGCTGGCCGAAAAGAGATCGATTTTACAAAATATCAACTTTAAAATACACGAACTAGTATCACGCGTAATTAGTTCTCGTTAATTAAATATTAACTATTTAAGCACAAAGTACATGAGTCCATCATTTTAGATTAACCGTAATTAAGAACTACTAATTCTTAATATTTTACAAAATCGATCTTTTTTTGACTAGCCGAGGTGACATGACCAAAAATAGGTTGATTTTCCTAAATATTTTCAGAAAAGGTCGATTTTGCTAGTATTTTTTCAAAAATGATCTTTTTGAAAAAAAAAATTATCCTTTTAACGTTTCAATACGAGATTGCTAACCAATCCTAGGGATTAGTTCTTAGCACGTTTTTGTTGTTTTTCTAGGTAATTGTAGTCAAAACCTACATGATTCTTCTTTGAGAATGTAATTCTCAATTCTGTAGCCCGTAGCCCTTTTAAAAGTGGAAAAATTCTTTCATGCTCAATGAGCACCATCCTGACATGCTTTAGCTCAATCAAAAGCCGACACCTAGCATTCATTAATTTAGTTATCTCATTTTAATATTAGTAAAAAAAACAAGGGACAGAAAATAATAGAAGACTTCATCAATGCCTAATTTTTCCTCTATGGTCGTCTCTTTGATCTCCGCTACTCCCTTAGGTCTGTTCAAAGCAATACTATTATTCTTAATTTCTTTTGGAAAAATATAATTCTTAAAAAAGCCATCTCTGTGGTTTTCTTATCCCCTTCTCTCTAAAGAGTCTCTTCAACCTCGTGCTCTCCCCGTGCAGAGAAAAAGTCATCAGGTTTTCTCTTTGAAACCTTCGAGGCACCTCCTCTGTCTACTATCTTTCTTAATTATCTATTATTTTCACCAATTCAGTGCTGCCCATCAGGAAATTTTTGTTCCTTGTTCAATTGTGTAATTCATAATTGGATTTCGATGGGTTTTCTCCATTTGGGTCTGCTCTTGATTACACTTGATATTTGAAGTGATACCTATATGGTAATCTTCGGTTCTTATTTTATTTTGTAGTACGAAATTGAATTTTGATGGGTTTTGTTGACAGGGGTCTGTTATTTTAATATATGGATATTTTAAGGACATTAAAAAGAGTTTGGTGATTGAAGGTGAATGAGTAGGGGTGCAATCGGTCCGGATACGGCACGGATATGATACTTATCATATCCATATCTGCTTACCCATCTCGGATACGAATACGGATACAGATATACCCCGGTAAGGAAAATTCATATCCATATCCACTTAAATCGGATACGGATACGGATATACATGTGGATATAGAAGCGGATATACATGCAGATGCAAAACGGATATGAGAAAACTAGATAGTATTGAAAAAAAATATAGTTCATGTGATGCAAAAGAGTTCATTAATATGTTCATTATATATGAAAAGCTAATAATAAGCATCTTGATCATCAAAATTAACCTCAAATCCATAATCTAAGGATTAAAACTATCATAACAATATGACTAATATGTCTTCGGATATTTCGGTTACGGGTTCGGATATTTCACTATAAAATCATATTCGTAACCGTATCTTACCGGTAATAGATTTGAGTAACCATATTTATATCCTAACGGATACGGTTACGGATATTTTCTCGGATATGGATACGATTTAGCACTTCTATTAATGAGTGACAACGTCAAATTTTACTTATAAGTGGAAAGGACTATGAGGGTGTTTTGGAATGCTTATTTTTTGAAGCTTATAATTTATGCTAACTTTTAGTGGCTTTTGACTTTTATAATAAAAATATTATAAAAATTATTTGGGTAGTATAGTAATTTGTTTGGTCAAACCTAGCTTATTTAGGTAAGCTTATAAGTTAGTTTTTTAAAAGCTGAGGTATACCGGCTTTTTAAAATGTGACTTATAAGATAACTTATTTTGTATTTTACTAAACAGGTAAAAATAAAAAAGCTAGCTTAAAAGCTAGTTTGACCAAAAAATAAACCGCCCCGAACGCCCTCTATATGAGAGTTTACTTTTGTTTTTTTAGTGGGATGGGAGATGAAGATAACTTCTTAATGTATTTTCATAAAGCTCAATGGCCCACCCATATTGTAGCCCGGATTTGGATCCTCTCCACTACAAAAAAGTAGTGGAGAGACCACTACTTTCATTTTAGTCCATTGATTTTATTTCAATGGTTGAGATAAAATCAATCTTTCCTAACTATAATTATGGGAATCAATTAGCCTAACATATCTCCTATTTTTAATCCTATCTAACCACTTTCCTAATCTTTTATATCCGGTCCTTCTCTCTTTTTATTTTTCGATTTTTTTTAGGTTTTTTCTTTTTCCTTTTTTTCTCAGCTCCTTTTTTCTTTTCCTCTTTTGTCTGCCGAATATTCTTTTTCTTTCTTATGTTTTTACTTGATCAAAAGAAATTTTCTTTCAATTTTTTCTAGACTAATATTTATATCATAATATTTGTGATTATTCTACATTAGGTAAAGATTTATTGGTTTTATTTCAAAAATTAACTTGAAAAATATTTATCTTCATGACAAATTTTTTCTCTAAATTCTAAATTAAAATATTTCTTCATTTTATTTGATCCATAGTATATTTTGTTATGAAATATTTTTGTAATTATTGCATAATGAAATTATATTTTTTGAAATTATATTTAATTCTTTAACTTTTAGTAATTGAATGAACATCGATGAGATATGTCTTATTCAGCAAAAATGTGAGGTTTAACAATACATTTAAGCTGAAATTGAAATAAGATATATTGAATTACTCTAATATCAAGTACAATTACAAATAGTTCAACAAAGAAGAATCGACATTGAAAATCAACCTCTCGACTAACAAGTCTTCTACATAATCAATAAAAATTTGAGAAACACTCAAACTTACAAGTTGCATCATTTATCTTTCACATTTTTATTAATAAATCTCATAGCTTCTCTCCTAATACATGATTAAAAAACAAAAATAATCAATTCTTTATTCGATTTTGGAACTAACCTCTTCGAGTTGACCATCTATAAAACATTGTGATTTTTGTCATATGTCATTGCCGTATTATAACCTGAAGCGCGTGAGGTGGCCTATAACACATTATTAAAATATATATCAGTGATTATAACTAGAAAATGCTTAATAAATATATAAATTTCATTATTATAACTATTAAAATATACCATCAACAATTCAGTGAAGCTGGGCTGATCATTGCTTTGGTCATAACTCATCCATGTTAATTCTGATGGAATCTCAACTCCCTATTATCAAGGTAAGAGGATATAGAACGAGTTTCTTAAATAAGTGATTTTTAAAAATAAAAAAGCTAAAAAATATCACCTTGTGTAAAATATATGATGAGTGTGGAGTAGAATTGTGCAGATTCGGTCCATGAACTTCATCATCCTTACAAAAGAAAAAAAGTTAATACCCTAGCAAAAAGCAACAAGTAATAACTATATTTTTTATGGAAACAATAGATAACTAAAAATCAAATATTACCTTAGGCATATGTTGTGTTTCATCGTTCACATTAACTGTAGTATTTTTCTTTCTTTTTGATTGCCCCTCAGCCCAACCTATTGGTCTTCGACCTCTTCTACCTCCCTTTCTCTTCTTATGACCTTTTGCTTTGATGAGATTTGATGTCGATATAGGATTCAAGCCATTCACATTCAATCTATCACTGGGATTAAAGATGTAATTTGTGCTTGTGCCTTCTTTAGCTATAGGGGTATCATTATGCAAAATATCTTCTATGTTTTTACTCATCTCTTTTGCCATCATTATACATCATATTGAATGTTTTCTCAGCATGCATTCGAGAAGCAATCTTGACAAGAGTAGCACAAACAATTCTATATCGGTTTGTCACTGCTAATTTAGGATCCTCAGATATAATTTCCCCACTATTGTTATGAATAAATTCTTTTTGTGCATGTCTTGTCCATCGACTTAAGATATATTGGTTTGGAATACAATGAATGTCCAATAAATTGAATATTTTTAATATATGACTGCATAAGATACCCAAAGTCTCAAACTTTTCGCATTGACACAAAAACATATGGTCTGAAAGGCTAACCATTACTTTATGTGCACCTTCATCTGGAATAGAAACCACATACCAATGAGTGCATGTCGACTCACAACGATCTTTTATAGATGCTCCTTGAGACTCATCAAACTCTTCAACGAACATTTCAAAAATCTTTGGAGTATAGAGTTCTGATGCTTGACGCAACACTGGGCATTTTTCAAATATCAAGTTAGGCAATTTCTGCCTCGAATGATACTCAACCTCTAACTCGTTGTATCTTTTATCATTTACTACTCTTTCAAAATACTTGAAGAAGTCCAAAATATTCAAATCAGATTCCAAATGATCTTTTAAATCTGCATTTATACTCTCACTAAGTTGTGTACTTCTCATGCCTAAAGTGAAAATCCCCTTCATATAAGCACGTGACCATTTCTCCTTTAATTTGTATATATCATGCAACCAGGATGGCTCTTTAATCTCATACTTTATAACCATATCCTTCCATGCTTCCTCAAATTCAGTCTCCTCATTGTAGTTAAACATACACCTTTTAAAGTTATCGAAAAGCCCACTTCCTTCCTTGAAAGAATTTCCCAGATGCTTAATGCCATTTTGCATAATATGCCACACACATAACCCATGATATGTTTCCGGCATCACATCTTTTAAAGCCCTCGCCATTGCCGCATCTTGATCAGTGAATATTGTAATTGACTTCTTCTGTTGGTGTGCCTCTAAAAATGTCTTAAATAACCATCGAAATGAGTTGGTCATCTCATCATATAACAAGGCTGCTCCAAAAATAACAACCTTCTTGTGATGGTTAAGACCAACAAATACACCAAGTGGTCTAAATTATTTATTAGTACTATATGTGGTGTCGAATGTAATAACATCACCAAAATAAGAGTAATCAAGAATCATTCTTGTATCAGCCAAAAAGATATTTGTTACCATTTCTTCATTGTCCAATTGCACAGAATGGAAGAATGACGAATTTTCTACTGTCTGCTGCTGAAAGTAAGCCAGCAAGCTACCTATTTCCCCATACTTGAAGTCTCTCTGCCTTTTTGTTCGAAGATAATTTTTTTTGATCCAACCCAGTATAACCAAGATGATCTTTACCTCCAGCCTTCCCACTAGATAGCTCATAAATTTGTTTTGAACTAAGTCCAGAAGCATCTGCTAATTCCACCTCGAAACCTTGTGATTCTTCTATATTTCGTTGTGATCGGATCATATGAGAACATGAAGTAAGGTGCAGTTGATGGGTATGAACATCATAAAATTCAGTTATAACCCATTTTCCATCTTTCTTACGCTTAATGCACATTCTAGCAATACAACCGCATCTTGTTTGCTCTCTACCAATCATGGTTAAAAAATCTCGCTTGTCCTTTTTTCGAAAGCCTTCTTTATCACAGGTGAATTATCTTGAAGTCACTTCTCCTGATTTTCTGCTTCTATTCAAATGTTCTTTTCGAGTCCCAAAACGCATATGTCCCGCATAGTAATTGTAAAATAGATAAGCTTGCTCATCGGAATAAAATTTCTTGACCCACTCGTGGTATGCATTCCCCTTGACTATTTGAATTGGCGATTGATTCTTCATAGTGAACAAGCTCACCCATTCTGACAAATAAATATTAATCAATTAATATCAAAGTTCTAAAAAAAAATTCATCTAACAGAAAAAGAATTGCATAATTAAAAAAAAGAGAAATGACTCAGTATGATTCGCTCCACTTCCTTCCATTAGTCATATTTAGATTAGGGGTTTTTGCTTATAACATTGATGGCCAGTAATCCTTACCACTACGATACACAATAATATATAAATGTCTTAGTTGTGATCATGATGATAATACATCAAAATATGTATTAGTTATGATCATGACAATAATACAAATATATTAAAACATTAAATTCTATACTAATAATACATGAAAATAGACTTAAAATTAGTCAATTAATATCGAGTTTCATTAAAAATCATATAAAACAAAAATAATTGCATAATTAAAAAGAAATACAATATTGAATTTATCGTTAGAAATATTCTTAGTGATTGGATGTCCGAGATGTAATAGAGCTTCACCAAAATGAGCAAAGAGGAACCAGAGGATAGGAGGTGAGGAGTAGGAGAAAAAATCAGAGAAAAGAATATTCGGCAGAAAAAAAACTGAAAATAAAAAAGGGAGCGGAGAAAAAAAGGAAAAAAGAAAAAAAGGAGCAGAGAAAAAAGGGAAAAAGAAAAAAAACCAAAAAAAATCAAAAAAATAAAAAGAGAGAAGGACCGGATATACAAGATTAGGAAAGTGATTAGATAGGAGTAAAAATAGGAGATATGTTAGGCTAATTGATTTCCATAATTATAGTTAGGAAAGATTGATTTTATCTCAACCATTGAAATAAAATCAATGGACTAAAATGAAAGTAGTGGTCTCTCCACTACTTTTTTGTAGTGGAGAGGATCCAAATCCATTGTAGCCTAACACTCTGATGTCACACGCCTAAGCACGCATTATTCTGTCACTGCCCGAAAACAACCCCCCACCGCTCCTCACAGACGTAGGAAAATCATTCTCAGAGAATCCTTAACAAAATAGAACCATCTCTAGCTGTGAGAGAGAGGTGTGAAAGCATCACGCATCTCACTATACATAAAAAAGCCCTAGAGGGCAGCTGTGTGTTTGTTGGAGCTACTTGCTCAGGCTCTTTTAGCTTCGCTTAATGGGCTGCAAAGACAAACTTGTCCCTCGTGTGAACCACCACCTCACGTAACGCACACCAGCTCCAGTAACTTTTGTGCATGCCATTAAATAGCCACAATTTTTTATTATTTGTAATTTTACCCCAGTCCCTGTTATTTGCAAATTTACCCTCTCCTCCTAACCACCCTCACCATCACCTCCTCCCTCCTCCTCCATCAAGGGAACCTCAAATCCTCTCCCTGCCTTTCCACCATTACCTCCTCCGCCTCTCCCGACTTTGCAATCGCTGCACACTCGTCATTTCCTCTGCCGCCATCATACTCGATTGCTTCTGTAATAAAAAAGCATATGGTCTGTCCAAGATTTTTGGGAGCTTATTATTGTGAGCTTTAACTAAATAGTTAGGGAAGCCCATGTTATTGTTAAAGTTAATCCTAATTCTAAAAGGATTTGAATTAGTTATCTTTAGGAATCATAATCACACTAGAATTTGAATTAGTTATCTCTAGGAATTATAGTCATACTAGAACTCTATTATGAAACACTTTGTAAAGCCTTTAAATAGGTATTCATGCATCATTGTATCTAAGAGAAGAAGAGAAAAAGAAAAGAAAAAAAAATAAAGTGGGCTGAGTACTGTAGATACAGTAACCCGTGAGATTAAATTTGACTTATTTGCTATTTTTGTTCCAATAGTGGTATCAAAGCCATGAACAATCTAAACGGGACGACGTCGCCTTCTATTCCTATATTGGATGGGAAGAATTATCACCGGTGGAGAGTGCAGATGAAGGTGTTGTTTGAGTACCAAGATATATTAGGTGTCGTAGAGAACGGAGTTGCCAGTCTCGCAGAGAGTGCAAGTGAAGCCGAAAAGAAAACCCACGGTGAGATCAAGAAGAAGGATCGAAAGGCGTTATCCTATATCCATCAAGGAGTGAACGATTCAGTTTTTGAGAAGATCGACGGAGCAACTACAGCAAAGTAAGCGTGGGATATTTTGGAGACATCGTACCATGGAGTTGAAAAGGTGAAAAAGTTAGGCTTCAAATATTGAGACGTCAATTTGAAATTTTACAGATGGAACCCACTGAAAGTGTTGTAGATTACATGACTCGAGTGCTTGCTTTGACAAATCAAATAAAAATAAACGGGGAGAAGATTGCAGATTTAGCAATTGTAGAGAAGATATTACGATCTCTTACTGCAAAATTTGATCATATCGTGGTGGCAATCGAAGAATCGAAGGATTTGTCCAAGATGACAGTTGATGAGTTGATGGGTACCTTACAAGTTCATGAGCAACGCATGAATGAGAGGTCAACCGAGAAGCCCCTTGAGAAAGCTTTTCAAAGTCAAGCTTTTATAAAGAATAACAAAGGAGCACAGGATGAAAGAGACCAGCGAGGAGGAAATTTCCATGGCAGAGGACTAGGATACGGGAACTACAACAACCGAGGACGCGGATACTACAATAGTCGAGGACATGACAGTTATAACAACAATCAAAGAGATGACAGCAATCAGAGAAGCAATTATCAATCAAACTCTAATTATCAAGGACGAGGTCGAGGTCAAGGTCTAGACTTTGGATGTGGTAGAGAAAATTTTAATAAATTGATGGGAAATAAATGATTACCTCCTAGAGTTGCAAGTATACAACCTTGATCAAGTTATAGTATAAAAGATTATCGATCCCACGAGGAACGTGAAGAAAGAAGTTAATTAAGTTTGGTTCTTTGTTTGATTATGTGCGCGACAATTAGGAGTTATTCAAGAATAAAAGAAAAACATGGTGAAAGTGGTTTGTGAGAGATAAGAGAGAGTGGTTGTGGATTATGTGCAAAAAAGGAGAAAATAAAATTGAGAATGTGGTTGTGGTTATATGCACATAATAACAAAACTAGGTTTGAGATTATATGCACATGGAGGGAATATGAGATTGAGAGAGAAGTAAAAATCAATAAAATCAAGAATCAAGAATAAAGGAAAAATAACAAACAAATGAAAAGCAAGGATAAGAGGAAAATAAAGAAGGTAAAGTATGGAGGATTAATTAAAGATATAAGAAATCTAGAGTAGATCCACTTAGTTTATCTCAATCTTATGGAAATAAGTTGGATTTGTTAGCTAGTTTCAAACAATCTCTAGGGATCCCACAAATATTAGCTCCACACTTAGAAAAGGGTAATTCCCTAGAGGGTTCTAGCCTCAAGGTGAATTAAAGAAAAGAAAAATCTATACTAAAAAGTAAATGCAAGAATTAAAGACATTGCATGAAAGTAAATTGCACGAAAATAAATCTAAGCTACAAAGCATATAAATAAATAAGAAATGAAAAAGAAATGAAAAAGAAATAAAAGATAAACCAACAACTCCTGATCTTCATCTCATCCTCCTTTTGGTCCTTGGACAAGAAGAAGAGAAAGGAAATTGAAGGGGTGAAAAATTTTATTTATTGTGTAACAAAAGTTATAATTTTTAGAAGGTCTTTTCAATTAAGAGTAACCCTCCTCTCCAAATAGAGTTTTTACAAAATATTTCACACTCAAACCTCTCCGTCTACCCCTCTATTTATAGCCCAACGGAGTTGATGTGAACCATTGGATCAAACTTAACCACTAAAAAAGAGAAATCAGTCATTGATCAAATCTGTTGCGAACTAATCGGTTGGCCAATCGGTTGGTTTCCAACCGAATTTATCTTTTCTTAATTTTTCTTCATGAATTTCTCTTGGATCCTAGGGTTTTCTTGGGCCTTCGTTTGTCTTCATATTTGGGCTTCAAAAATTGATAGAAAATCAGAGGATTTGAGTCATTTGGGCTTTTATTCATTATTTCTTTATTAACCTGCAAAATAAGATAAAAATAATTATTAGTAATATCTTTATTCATATAAAATAAGTAATGAGGGTATAAATTTATAATTAAAATGTGATAATCATAAATCAAATAGTGAATGTTACATATATCATAGATATGACCACTATGCAAAGGAGTGTAAGTACCAGGATAATTCCCAATCCGGAGAAGAAGTTCGATTTGCACAAGAAAGAGGTGATGAAGATAACCACACTTTGTTGATGGTCACGGCAACTGGTGAGGAATTAAACTACAACACATGGTTTCTTGATACTGGGTGTTCTAATCACATGTGCGGAAAGAAGGAGTTGTTCTTGATAAAGTGTAGGCATTTATGTACAGAGGAAGAGAGGGGGTTTCTTTCTAGGCATTTATGTACAAAGGAAGAGAGAGAGAGAGAGAGAATTCAAGTCTCTCCACATTCACCCCCCTCGTTTGGTTTTCCCCTTCTCTCTTTTTCTTTATTTTTCTTTCGGTCTATCTTTCGTGCTTTTCGGGCGGGATCCTTTTAACATTGGAGAATTTTTTTTAAAAAAAGACCTTTTTTAAAAATAATTAACAAAATCTATCCTTTTGTGAAAATATTAGCAAAAACAATCTTTTTTTTTTGCCACGCCATCGCGGCTAGCCGAAAAGAGATCGATTTTACAAAATATCAACTTTAAAATACACGAACTAGTATCACGTGTAATTAGTTCTCGTTTATTAAATATTAACTATTTAAGCACAAAGTACATGAGGCTATCATTTTAGATTAACCGTAATTAAGAACTACTGATTCCTAATATTTTACAAAATCAATCTTTTTTTGACTAGCCGAGATGATATGATCAAAAATAGGTTGATTTTCCTAAATATTTTCAGAAAAAGTCGATTTTGCTAATATTTTTTCAAAAATGATCTTTTGGAAAAAAAAAATTATCCTTTTAACGTTTCAATACGAGATTGCTAACCAATCCTAGGGATTAGTTCTTAGCACGTTTTTGTTGTTTTTCTAGGTAATTGTAGTCAAAACCTACATGATTCTTCTTTGAGAATGTAATTCTCAATTCTGTAGCCCGTAGCCCTTTTAAAAGTGGAAAAATTCTTTCATGCTCAATGAGCACCATCCTGACACGCTTTAGCTCAATCAAAAGCCGACACCTAGCATTCATTAATTTAGTTATCTCATTTTAATATTAGTAAAAAAAACAAGGGACAGAAAATAATAGAAGACTTCATCAATGCCTAATTTTTTCTCTTTGGTCGTCTCTTTGATCTCCGCTACTCCCTTAGGTCTGTTCAAAGCAATACTATTATTCTTAATTTCTTTTGGAAAAATATAATTCTTAAAAAAGCCATCTCTGTGATTTTCTTATCCCCTTCTCTCTAAAGAGTCTCTTCAACCTCGTGCTCTCCCCGTGTAGAGAAAAAGTCATCAGGTTTTCTCTTTGAAACCTTCAAGCCACTGTTGTGGGTCCAGCCCAATTGGGCCCACAAGTTCTAGGTACATGATTAAATCCTAATTAGAAAAGGATTTGGAGGATCTATTTGTAATTGGAATAGGTTCGGAGGACCTAGGGAAAGTTTTCCTTTATTAAAAGGAAGTTTAGGGGCACGTGAAAAGCAAAACCCTGAGATTGATTTTTCTCTGGGAACAGAAACCGAGAGCCAAAAAAAAAAGATTGAGGGCTGCGCGGTTTTCGAGGAGAGAGAAAGAGAAAAAGAGAGAGAGAAAAAGTGAGATTCTGGATAGCTCGGTTGTCCGATTGCAGTGATTCAAACGTCGTTATCTTCAGAACGTCGACGCCGTCAAGAGTACGGTATTGATTTCTCCGCGGGTGTTGGAGATTTGTGGTGAGACGGGTTTTAGGGTTTTGATGCCCTAAAGGTAACACTGTATCTTTCTTTTTTTGATTTAATCCTCAAGTTCAGGTGTAACTTGGAGGGATTGTACTCTTGATTCATAGTAAAATATTTCTCTCTGGATTGCCCGTGGGCGTAGGCACGATTTGCGAACCACGTTAAATCTTGGTGTTTGCTAGCGTGTGGTATTTTTCATTGGTGCCGTTATTTGTTTAGTGTTTAATTCCATGATTACTCTCAGTAAAATTCCTAACAAGTGGTATCGAGCCACAGTTCGAGGCTTTTCTTGAGATGGAAAAGATGGAGAGTTTTGGCACAATGATCAAGTTGGATGGTTCTAATTGGCAAGTATGGAAGTCCATGATGGAAGATATTTTGTATTGTAAAGATTTGCATGACCCTATTGAGGAGATGAAGCCAAGCCGAGAAGATGACCGATAAAGAATGGGAGAAACAAAGACAGAAGGCGATCGGTTACATTAGGATGTGGATCGGCGTTAGTGTGTTTCATCATGTATCGGGTGAGACTAATGCGAAGTCTCTTTGGAAGAAGCTTGAGGATCTCTACGAGTAGAAGACCGCGGGAAACAAGGCGTTTATTATGAGGCGGTTGGTGAACTTGAAGTTCAAAGATGGAAGCAACATAGCGGGGCACTTGAATGAGTTCAAGAGCTTGATTAATCGATTAGCTACCATGAAGATGAATATAGATGATGAGTTCTGAGCTTTATTGCTTTTGGGCTCTTTGCCGACGGTTAGGAGACACCGGTAGTGGCGGTCGGCAACCTGACTCGAATGGTGTGTTATCGATGAGTATGGTTACTAGTAGTTTATTCAATGAGGAGACTTCGGAGGAAGTCTACCGCACGATAACTCACGAGCACTTATCGCGGAGGCGAGAGGCGAGGAGCGAGTATAGGGACCAGTCCGGAGGTCGTGGCGCATCAAGAGCGAGATCAAAGTCTAAAGGAGAGGTTGCTTTCATTGTGGAAAGCCGGGTCATATCAAGAAGAATTGTTATGTATGAAAGAAAGAGCAAGCTGGAAACAAAGATGTAAAGAAAAATGAGAAGAAGAAAGCGACGGTGACACTCTGACTACTTTATGCGAGACCGATGTTATTCTCATTTTCAAGGAAGAAGACTGTATGCATGTTACAAGTCAATTCGAGTGGATAGTGGATCTGAGGAGCTACATGTCATGCTACCTCAATCGGGACCTTTTCACGTCATATAAAGCAGGTGACTTTGGCAATGTGAAGATGGGCAATACTAGCTACTCAAAGATTGTGGGACTTGGTGACATACACTTACAGACAGATATCGGATGCACATTGATTTTGAAGGATGTGAGGCATGTTCTAAATTTGCGGCTCAACTTGATTTCAGGTCTTACTTTAAACCGAATGGGATATGAAATTCAGTTTGGCGGAGGAAAATGTAAAATCACCAAAGGCTCTCTTGTGGTGGCTAGAGGAAGTATATGTTGCAATTTGTACAAGACTCAAGCGAAGGCTTCATATGATTCTTTGGCGTGGCTCAAGGCGGTGATACTCGGTTTGTGGCATAGGAGGCTCGGGCACATAAGCGAGAAGGGATTGCAGATATTGGCAAAGAAGTCTCTCATTCCCTTTGCCAAAGGTTCGTCACTCACCTCTTGTGATTATTGTTTGTTTGGCAAACAACATAGAGTTTCTTTTAGTAAGCCTTCTAAAAGAAAAAATAATATTCTGGATTTGATTTATTCTGATGTTTGTGGTCCTATCGAGGTGGAGTCCTTGAGTGGCAATAAGTATTTTATCACATTTATTGATGATGCATCGCGGAAGATGTGGGTCTTCATGTTGAGGACAAAGAATCAGGTGTTTTCAATCTTCCAGCAGTTTCACGCCATGGTGGAGAGGCAGACAGGAAAGAAGTTGAAGTGTTTGCGCACCGATAATGGAGGAGAGTATACTTCCATTGAGTTTAGAGATTATTGCTCCAAACATGGTATTCGGCATCAGAGGACAGAGCCCGGCACACCGCAGCACAATGGAGTTGCAGAGAGGTACAACAGGACCATTGTGGAGAAAGTCAGATGCATGTTGAAGATGGCGAAGTTACCTAAGAGCTTCTGGGATGAAGCTGTTCGCACTGCATGCTACATAATTAATAGGTCTCCTTCTGTTCCTTTGGGTTTTGATATTCCAGAGAAAGTTTGGTCCGGCAAAGATATTTCCTACTCTCATCTGAAGGTGTTTGGTTGCAAGGCGTTTGCACACATTCCGAAGGAGAAGAGACAGAAGCTTGATGATAGGGCGATTCCTTGCATCTTCCTTGGTTATGGAGAAGATGAGTTCGGCTACAAGCTATGGGATCCAGAAAAGAGACGAATTATTAGACGAGCAGATGTGGTTTTTCAGGAGGACCAGACTATTACAGATCTCGGGAGAGCAGAGCAGTCAGAGAGTGTTGCTAGTGAGATTTCAGATATGACACCCATTCCGTCTCCAATACAGTTGCATCCTACAGATACAGAGCAGGTGCATGATGATGGTGTTGATGATGACGGTCAGATACCAGAGCAGGGAGACGGTGATCAGAATCACGAGTAGGAGACTCCTCAGCAGGGGGAGCATCACCAGCAGCAGGAGATTGCAGAGCCACAGCTTAGAAAATCAGCTAGAGAGCATAGACCATCAACGAGATATCCTCTTTCAGAATATTCTTTACTGACAGAAGAGGGGGAGCCGGAAAGCTTTCAGGAGGCACAAACTCATAAAGATAAGGACAGATGGTTCCAGGCAATGCAGGAAGAGATGAAGTCTCTTCAGAAGAATGATACTTATGAGTTGGTGGAGTTGCCGAAGGACAGAAAAGTTTTGAAAAACAAGTGGGTGTTCAAGTTGAAGAAGGATGGTTACAAAGAGATTCAGAAATACAAAGCTAGATTAGTGGTGAAAGGCTTTGGTCAGAAAAAGGGCATTGATTTTGACGAGATTTTCTCACCGGTTGTGAAGATGACGTCCATTAGACTTATCTTGGGGTTAGCAGCTAGTTTAGACCTTGAGATTGAGCAGCTTGATGTGAAGACTGCATTCCTTCATGGTGATTTGGAGGAGGAGATCTACATGGATCAGCCAGAGGGTTTTGAAGTGAAGGGAAAAGAACACATGGTTTGCAGGTTGAAGAAGAGCCTCTATGGTTTGAAGCAGGCACCCAGGCAGTGGTACAAGAAATTTGACTCTTTCATGTTGAGTCATGGCTACCAGAGGACAGTTGCAGATTCTTGTGTATATTTCAGGAGACTTTCAGATTCTAGCTTCATTATTCTTTTGCTTTATGTGGATGATATGTTGATTGTTGGTCAGGACAATCAGATGATTGGTGGGCTGAAGAAGGAGTTATTTAAATCCTTTGACATGAAGGATTTGGGCTCGGCACAACGGATTCTTGGTATGGATATTGCTCGTGACAGGAAAGCCAGGAAGTTGTGGTTATCACAGGAGAAATATGTTGAACGGTTGCTTGATAGATTCAACATAAAAGATGCCAAGTCAGTTAGTACTCTCTTGCAGGTCATTTGAAGCTTAGCAAGAAGTTTTGCCCGACTACAGATAAGGAAAAGAGTGAGATGGAGAATATTCCTTACTCTTCCGCTATAGGGAGTTTGATGTATGCTATGGTTTGCACTCGGCCAGATATAGCTCATGCAGTTGGTGTTGTGAGCAGGTTTCTTTCTAATCCAGGGAAAGTTCATTGGGAAGGTGTAAAGTGGATCTTGAAATATTTGAAAGGCAGTTCCGGATTGTGTTTGAGCTTTGGAGGTTCCAAGCAAGTACTACAAGGTTATGCAGATGCGAATATGGCAGGTGATCTAGATCACAGGAAGTCTACCTCTGGTTGGTTGTTCACTTTGCGTGGGGAGTCAGATCTTGGCGATCGAGTTGCGAAGTGTGTTGCTTTGTCTACAACAGAGGCGGAATATATTGCAGCCGCAGAAGCCGGTAAGGAGATTGTTTGCTTGAGGAGATTTCTGCAGGAGTTAGGCTTGCAGCAGGATAATTATCAGATTTTTATTGATAGTCAGAGTGCTCTTGATTTGAGCAAGAATTCTACATTCCACTCCAGAACAAAACACATTGATATGAGATATCATTGGCTTAGAGAAGTCGTTGAGAAAGAGGAGCTGAAGCTACAGAAGATTCACACAGATAAAAATCCAGCAGATTTTTTGACGAAGACCGTTTCCAGAGAGAAGACCGAGTTGTGCCGGCGATTGGCCGGCATGGACTCCCGATGATGAGTCATAGATTAGCATACCCCCTCATTGGGCTGGAGATGGAGATTGTTGTGGGTCCAGCCCAATTGGGGCCCACAAGTTCTAGGTACATGATTAAATCCTAATTAGAAAAGGATTTGGAGGATCTATTTGTAATTGGAATAGGTTTGGAGGACCTAGGGAAAGTTTTCCTTTATTAAAAGGAAGTTTAGGGGCACGTGAAAAGCAAAACCCTGAGATTGATTTTTCTCTGGGAACAGAAACCGAGAACAAAAAAAAAAGATTGAGGGCTGCGCGGTTTTCGAGGAGAGAGAAAGAGAAAAAGAGAGAGAGAAAAAGTGAGATTCTGGATAGCTCGGTTGTCCGATTGCAGTGATTCAAACGTCGTTATCTTCAGAACGTCGACGCTGTCAAGAGTACGGTATTGATTTCTCCGCGGGTGTTGGAGATTTGTGGTGAGACGGGTTTTAGGGTTTTGATGCCCTAAAGGTAACACTGTATCTTTCTTTTTTTGATTTAATCCTCAAGTTCAGGTGTAACTTGGAGGGATTGTACTCTTGATTCATAGTAAAATATTTCTCTCTGGATTGCCCCGTGGACGTAGGCACGATTTGCCGAACCACGTTAAATCTTGGTGTTTGCTTGCGTGTGGTATTTTTTATTGGTGCCGTTATTTGTTTAGTGTTTAATTCCGCAGATTACTCTCCGTAAAATTCCTAACAGGCACCTCCTCTGTCTACTATCTTTCTTAATTATCTATTATTTTCACCAATTCAGTGCTGCCCATCAGGAAATTTTTTTTTCCTTGTTCAATTGTGTAATTCATAATTGGATTTCGATGGGTTTTCTTCATTTGGTATTTGAAGTGATACCTAGATGGTAATCTTCGGTTCTTATTTTATTTCGTAGTACGAAATTGAATTTTGATGGGTTTTGTTGACAGGGGTCTGTTATTTTAATATATGGATATTTTAAGGACATTAAAAAGAGTTTGGTGATTGAAGGTGAATGAGTAGGGGTGCAATCGGTCCGGATACGGCACGGATATGATACTTATCATATCCATATCCATATCCACTTAAATCGGATACGGATACAGATATACCCCGGTAAGAAAAATTCATATCCATATCCACTTAAATCGGATACGGATACGGATATACATGTGGATATAGAAGCGGATATACATGCAGATGCAAAACGGATATGAGAAAACTAGATAATATTGAAAAAAAATATAGTTCATGTGATACAAAAGAGTTCATTAATATGTTCATTATATATGAAAAGCTAATATTAAGCATCTTGATCATCAAAATTAACCTCAAATCCATAATCTAAGGATTAAAACTATCACAACAATATGACTAATATGTTTTCGGATATTTCGGTTACGGGTTCGGATATTTCACTATAAAATCATATTCGTAACCGTATCTTACCGGTAATAGATTTGAGTAACCATATTTATATCCTAACGGATCTGATTCTGAATATTTTCTGGATCTGGATCTGATTTAGCACTTATATTAATGAGTGACAACGTCGAATTTTACCTATAAGTCGAAAGGACTATGAGGATGTTTTGGAATGCTTATTTTTTGAAGCTTATAATTTATGCTAATTTTTAGTGGCTTTTGACTTTTGTGATAAAAATATTATAAAAATTATTTGGGTAGTATAGTAATTTGTTTGGTCAAACCTAGCTTATTTAGGTAAGCTTATAAGTTAGTTTTTTAAAAGCTGAGGTATACCAGTTTTTTAAAATGTGACTTATAAGATAACTTATTTTGTATTTTACTAAACAGGTAAAAATAAAAAAGCTAGCTTAAAAGCTAGTTTGACCAAAAAATAAGCCGCCCTGAGCACCCTCTATATGAGAGTTTACTTTTGTTTTTTTAGTGGGATGGGAGATGAAGATAACTTCTTAATGTATTTTCATAAAGCTCAATGGCCCACCCATATTGTAGCCCGGATTTGGATCCTCTCCACTACAAAAAAAGTAGTGGAGAGACCACTACTTTCATTTTAGTCCATTGATTTTATTTCAATGGTTGAGATAAAATCAATCTTTCCTAACTATAATTATGGGAATCAATTAGCCTAACATATCTCCTATTTTTACTCCTATCTAATCACTTTCCTAATCTTTTATATCCGGTCCTTCTCTCTTTTTATTTTTTCCGATTTTTTTCGGTTTTTTTCTTTTTTCCTTTTTTTTCTCCGCTCCTTTTTTTCTTTTCCTTTTTGTCTGCTTGAATATTCTTTTTCTTTCTTATGTTTTTACTTTCTGATCAAAAGAAATTTTCTTTCAAATTTTTTCTAGACTAATATTTATATCATAATATTTGTGATTATTCTACATTAGGTAAAGATTTATTGGTTTTATTTCAAAATTAACTTGAAAAATATTTATCTTCATGACAAATTTTTTCTCTAAATTCTAAATTACAATATTTCTTCATTTTATTTGATCCATAGTATATTTTGTTATGAAATATTTTTGTAATTATTGCATAATGAAATTATATTTTTGAAATTATATTTAATTCTTTAACTTTTAGTAATTGAATGAACATCGATGAGATATGTCTTATTCAGCAAAAATGTGAGGTTTAACAATACATTTAAGCTGAAATTTGAAATAAGATATATTGAATTACTCTAATATCAAGTACAATTACAAATAGTTCAACAAAGAAGAATCGACATTGAAAATCAACCTCTCGACTAACAAGTCTTCTACATAATCAATAAAAATTTGAGAAACACTCAAACTTACAAGTTGCATCATTTATCTTTCACATTTTTATTAATAAATCTCATAGCTTCTCTCCTGAAATAAAATAAGCATGTAATTAATACATGATTAAAAAAAGAAAATAATCGATTCTTTATTTGATTTTGGAACTAACCTCTTCGAGTTAACCATCTATAAAACATTGTGATTTTTGTCATATGTCATTGCTGTATTATAACCTGAAGCGCGTGAGGTGGCCTATAACACATTATTAAAATATATATCAGTGATTATAACTAGAAAATGCTTAATAAATATATAAATTTTATTATTATAACTACTTAAAATATACCATCAACAATTCAGTGAAGCTGGGCTGATCATTGCTTTGGTCATAGCTCATCCATGTTAATTCTGATGGAATCTCAACTCCCTATTATCAAGGTAAGAGGTACGCGTTTCTTAAATAAGTGATTTTTAAAAATATAAAAGCTAAAAAATATCACCTTTTGTAAAATATATGATGAGTGTGGAGTAGAATTGTGCAGATTCGGTCCATGAACTTAATCATCATCCTTACAAAAGAAAAAAAGTTAATACCCTAGCAAAAAGCAACAAGTAGTAACTATATGTTTTATGGAAACAATAGATAACTAAAAATCAAATATTACCTTAGGCATATGTTGTGTTTCATCGTTCACATTAACTGTAGTATTTTTCTTTCTTTTTGATTGCCCCTCAACCCAACCTATTGGTCTTCGACCTCTTCTACCTCCCTTTCTCTTCTTAAGACCTTTTGCTTTGATGAGATTTGATGTCGATATAGGATTCGAGTCATTCACATTCAATCTATCACTGGGATTAAAGATGTAATTTGTGCTTGTGTCTTCTTTAGCTATAGGGGTATCATTATGCAAAATATCTTCTATGTTTTTACTCATCTCCTTTGCCATCGTATACATCATATTGAATGTTTTCTCACTGTCTGCAGCTCGAGAAGCAATCTTGACAAGAGTAGCACAAACAATTCTATATCGGTTTGTCACTGCTAATTTAGGATCCTCAGATATAATTTCCCCACTATTGTTATGAATAAATTCTTTTTTTTGCATGTCTTGTCCATCAACTTAAAATATATTGGTTTGGAATACAATGAATGTCCAATAAATTGAATATTTTTAATATATGACTGCATAAGATACCCAAAGTCTCAAACTTTTCGCATTGACACAAAAACATATGGTCTGAAAGGCTAACCATTACTTTATGTGCACCTTCATCTAGAATAGAAACCACATACCAATGAGTGCGTGTCAACTCACAACGATCTTTTATAGATGCTCCTTGAGACTCATCAAACTCTTCAACGAACATTTCAAAAATCTTTGGAGTATAGAATTACGATGCTTGGCCTTAACACCGGGCATTTTTAAATCTCAAGTTAGGCAATTTACGCCTCGAATGATACTCAGCCTCTAACTCGTTGTATCTTTTATCATTTACTACTCTTTCAAAATGCTTGAAGAAGTCCAAAATATTCAAATCAGATTTCAAATGATCTTTTAAATCTGCATTTATACTCTAACTAAGTTGTGTACTTCTCATGCCTAAAGTGAAAATCCCCTTCATATAAGCACGAGACCATTTCTCCTTTAATTTGTATATATCATGCAACGGGATGGCTCTTTAATCTCATACTTTATAAGCATATCCTCCCATGCTTCCTCAAATTCAATCTCCTCATTGTAGTTAAACATACACCTTTTAAAGTTATCGAAAAGCCCACTTCCTTCCTTGAAAGAATTTCCCGGATGCTTAATGCCATTTTGCATAATATGCCACACACATAACCCATGATATGTTTAGGCATCACATCTTTTAAAGCCCTCGCCATTGCATCTTGATCGAGTGAATATTATAATTGACTTCTTACGTTGGTGTGCCTCTAAAATGTCTTAAATAACCATCGAAATGAGTTGGTCGTCTCATCATATAACAATCTGCTCCAAAATAATAACCTTCTTATGATGCATAAGATACCCAAAGTCTCAAACTTTTCGCATTGACACAAAAACATATGGTCTGAAAGGCTAACCATTACTTTATGTGCACCTTCATCTAGAATAGAAACCACATACCAATGAGTGCGTGTCAACTCACAACGATCTTTTATAGATGCTCCTTGAGACTCATCAAACTCTTCAACGAACATTTCAAAAATCTTTGGAGTATAGAATTCTGATGCTTGACGCAACACTGGGCATTTTTTAAATCTCAAGTTAGGCAATTTCTGCCTCGAATGATACTCAGCCTCTAACTCGTTGTATCTTTTATCATTTACTACTCTTTCAAAATGCTTGAAGAAGTCCAAAATATTCAAATCAGATTTCAAATGATCTTTTAAATCTGCATTTATACTCTAACTAAGTTGTGTACTTCTCATGCCTAAAGTGAAAATCCCCTTCATATAAGCACGAGACCATTTCTCCTTTAATTTGTATATATCATGCAACCAGGATGGCTCTTTAATCTCATACTTTATAAGCATATCCTCCCATGCTTCCTCAAATTCAATCTCCTCATTGTAGTTAAACATACACCTTTTAAAGTTATCGAAAAGCCCACTTCCTTCCTTGAAAGAATTTCCCAGATGCTTAATGCCATTTTGCATAATATGCCACACACATAACCCATGATATGTTTCCGGCATCACATCTTTTAAAGCCCTCGCCATTGCCGCATCTTGATCAGTGAATATTATAATTGACTTCTTCTGTTGGTGTGCCTCTAAAAATGTCTTAAATAACCATCGAAATGAGTTGGTCGTCTCATCATATAACAATGCTGCTCCAAAAATAATAACCTTCTTGTGATGGTTAAGACCAACAAATACACCAAGTGGTCTAAATTCTTTATTAGTACTATATGTGGTGTCGAATGTAATAACATCACCAAAATAAGAGTAATCAAGAATCATTCTTGTATCAGCCCAAAAGATATTTGTTACCATTTCTTCATTGTCCAATTGCACAGAATGAAAGAATGACGAATTTTCTACTGTCTGCTGCTGAAAGTAAGCCAGCAAGCTACCTATTTCCCCATACTTGAAGTCTCTCTGCCTTTTTGTTCGAAGATAAATTTTCTGATCCAACTGGGTATAACCAAGATGTTCTTTACCTCCAGCCTTCCTACTAGATAGCTCATAAATTTGTTTTGAACTAAGTCCATAAGCATCTGCTAATTCCACCTCGAAACCTTGTGATTCGTCTATTTTTCGTTGTGATCGGATCATATGAGAACATGAAATAAGGTGCAGTTGATGGGTATGAACATCATAAAATTCAGTTATAACCCATTTTCCATCTTTCTTACGCTTAATGCACATTCTAGCAAGACAACCGCATCTTGTTTGCTCTCTACCAATCATGGTTAAAAAATCTCGCTTGTCCTTTTTTCGAAAGCCTTCTTTATCATAGGTGAATTTTCTTGAAGTCACTTCTCCTGATTTTCTGCTTCTATTCAAATGTTCTTTTCGAGTCCCAAAACCCATATGTTCCGCATAGTAATTATAAAATAGATAAGCTTGCTCATCGGAATAAAATTGTTGACCCACTCGTGGTATGCATTCCCCTTGACTATTTGAATTGGCAATTGATTCTTCATAGTGAACAAGCTCACCCATTCTGACAAATAAATATTAATCAATTACTATCAAAGTTCTAAAAAATCATCTAAAAGAAAAAGAATTGCATAATTAAAAAGAGAAATACAATATTGAATTTATCGTTAGAAATATTCTTAGTGATTGGATGTCAGAGATGTAGTAGAGCTTCACCAAAATGAGCAAAGAGGAACTAGAGGATAGGAGGTGAGGAGTAGGAGAAAAAGAAAAAGGAGCGGAGAAAAAAGGAAAAAGAAAAAGGAGCGGAGAAAAAAGGGAAAAGAAAAAAGGGAGCGGAGAAAAAAAGGAAAAAAGAAAAAAAGGAGCGGAGAAAAAAAGGGAAAAAGAAAAAAACCAAAAAAATGAAAAAATAAAAGAGAATTTGGATATACAAGATTAGGAAAGTGATTAGATAGGAGTAAAAATAGGAGATTTATCTCAACCATTGAAATAAAATCAATGGACTAAAATGAAAGCAGTGGTCTCTCCACTACTTTTTTGTAGTGGAGAGGATCCAAATCCATTGTAGCCCAACACTCTGATGTCATACGCCTAAGCACGCATTATTCTGTCACTGCCCGAAAACAACCCCCCACCGCTCCTCACAGACATAGGAAAATCATTCTCAGAGAATCCTTAACAAAATAGAACCATCTCTAGCTGTGAGAGAGAGGTGTGAAAGCATCACGCATCTCACTATACATAAAAAAGCCCTAGAGGGCAGCTGCGTGTTTGTTGGAGCTACTTGCTCAGGCACTTTTAGCTTTGCTTAATGGGCTGCAAAGACAAACTTGTCCCTCGTGTGAACCACCACCTCACGTAACACACACCAGCTCCAGTAACTCTTGTGCATGCCATTAAATAGCCGTAATTTTTTATTATTTGCAATTTTACCCCAGTCCCTGTTATTTGCAAATTTACCCTTTCCTCCAAACCACCCTCACCACCACCTCCTCCCTCCTCCTCCATCAAGGGAACCTCAAATCCTCTCCCTGCCTTTCCACCATTACCTCCTCCGCCTCTCCCGACTTTGCAACCGCTGCACACTCGTCATTTCCTCTGCCACCATCATACTCGATTGCTTCTGTAATAAAAAAGCATATGATCTGTCCAAGATTTTTGGGAGCTTATTATTGTGAGCTTTAACTAAATAGTTTGGGAAGCCCATGTTATTTTTGAAGTTAATCCTAATTCTAAAAGGATTTGAATTAGTTATCTTTAGGAATCATAATCACACTAGAATTTGAATTAGTTATCTCTAGGAATTATAGTCATACTAGAACTCTATTATAAAACACTTTGTAAAGCCTTTAAATAGGTATTCATGCATCATTGTATCTAAGAGCAGAAGAGAAAAAGAAACGAAAAAAAATAAAGTGGGTAGAATCGTAGATGATGAAAACAGTGAGATTAAATTTGACTTATTTGCTATTTTTGTTCCAACAGTGGTATCAGAGCCATGAACAATCTAAACAGGACGACGCCGCCTTCTATTCCTATATTGGATGGAAAGAATTATCACCGGTGGAGAGTGCAGATGAAGGTGTTGTTTGAGTACCAAGATATATTAGGTGTCGTAGAGAACGGAGTTGCCGGTCTCGCAGAGAGTGCAAGTGAAGCCGAGAAGAAAGCCCACGGTGAGAACAAGAAGAAGGATCGAAAGGCGTTATTCTACATCCATCAAGGAGTGAACGATTCAGTTTTTGAGAAGATCGACGGAGCAACTACAGCAAAGCAAGCGTGGGATATTTTGGAGACATCGTACCATGGAGTTGAAAAGGTGAAAAAGTTAGGCTTCAAATATTGAGACGTCAATTTGAAATTTTATAGATGGAATCCACTGAAAGTGTTGTAGATCACATGACTCGAGTGCTTGCTTTGACAAATCAAATAAAAATAAACGGGGAGAAGGTTTCTGATTTAGCAATTGTAGAGAAGATATTACGATCTCTTACTGTAAAATTTGATCATATCGTGGTGGCAATCAAAGAATCGAAGGATTTGTCAAAGATGACAATTGATGAGTTGATCGGTACCTTACAAGTTCATGAGCAACGCATGAACGAGAGGTCAACCGAGAAGCCCCTTGAGAAAGCTTTTCAAAGTCAAGCTTTTATAAAGAATAACAAAGGAGCGCAGAAATAAAGAGACCAACGATGAGGAAATTTCCATGGCAGAGGACTAGGATACGGGAACTACAACAACCGAGGATGCGGATACTACAATAGTCGAGGACATGGCAGTTATAACAACAATCAAAGAGATGACAGCAATCAGAGAAGCAATTATCAATCAAACTCCAATTATCGAGAACGAGGTCGAGGTCAAGGTCTAGACTTTGGATGTGGTAGAGGAAATTTTAATAAATCAAACAGTGAATGTTACATATGTCATAGATATGGCCACTATGCAAAGGAGTGTAAGTACCAGGATAATTCCCAATCCGGAGAAGCAGTTCGATTTGCACAAGAAAGAGGTGATGAAGATAACCACACTTTGTTGATAGTCACGGCAATTGGTGAAGAATCAAACTACAACACATGGTTTCTTGATACTGGGTGTTCTAATCACATGTGCGGAAAGAAGGAGTTGTTCGTGGATCTGGATGAGTCGATGCGGTCCAAAGTTAAGTTTGCCGATGACAACACGATACCAGTGATGGGAAAAGGATGAGTTCTCATCAAATTGAAGAACGGAGACCACAAGTTTATCTCTGATGTGTTCTATGTGCCGAATATGAAGAACAATTTACTTAGTATGGGCCAACTTCTTGAAAAGGGGTAGGATCTGTGCTTTTCTGGTAATAAACTCTTAATCTTTAATAAAAGAGGTGTATTTATCCTTAAAGCCCCTATGACAAATAATCGCATGTTTCGAGTTGATATCCAGAACAATATTTATCATTGCTTCAATGCTATTATGAAAGATGAGTCTTGGTTGTGGCACCTTCGGTTTGGACATCTGAACTTTCGCAGTCTGAAGTTGCTTGCTCAAAGAAATTTGGTGAGAGGCTTGCCCGTTATAGATCATCCCGAGTAGCTGTGTGAAGGCTGTATTCTTGGAAAGCAACATAGATCATCCTTTGGTATTGAAAATACTTGACGTGCAAAGAAGCCTCTTGAGCTCGTTCATTCAGATGTGTGCGGTCCTATGAACACTATATCCAATGGCAATAATCAATACTTACTTTCATTGATGATTTCACAAGGAAAATATGGGTCTACTTTCTGCAGCAAAAATCTAAAGTCTTTGATTGCTTTAAGAGTTTTAAAGTCCTAGTTGAGAAGGAAAGTGGTTTCTTTATCAAAGTGCTACGAACAAATGGAGGAGGTGAATATACTTCTAATGAATTCAATAAGTATTGTGAAGAACAAGGAATAAAGTAGGAGGTCACTTTTCCCTACACACCTCAACATAACGGCGTCGCTGAACGGAAAAATAGGACTATACTTGACATGGCGAGAAGCATGCTAAAAGCCAAAGATATGCCAAATTGTTTTTGGGGTGAAGCTGTCTCATGTACTGTTTATTTGTTGAACAGGTCACCGACAAAGAGTGTTGATAATCTCACTCCTGAAGAGGCGTGGACTGGTTATAAGCCAAGTGTAAGACATGTGTTTGGCTCTAATGCGTATGCTCATGTTCCGATAGAAAGAAGAAAGAAACTTGATGACAGAGGCGAGAAGACAATTTTTATTGGCTACAAGTCCGGAGGTTACAAACTCTACAACCCCGCTACAAAGAAGGTGATTGTAAGCAGAGATGTAATGTTTGCTGAAGAAGAAGCTTGGAATTGGGATCTAGAAGCACGAAATAATTCACGGCGTACTCTCCTTGATATTCTTAAAGACGGTATCCCTGTTGCAACTGAGGAAGCACCACTAGCCAATGCTCCCGAAGATCCAACCCCGCAAGTTCCATTAAAAGTTGAAAGACCAAGAAGAAATCGCCAACCATCAATTATCTTGAGAGATTATGAAGTAACTCCATATGATGATGTTGATGCAGATGGAGATATAGTGCACTTTGCAATGTTCGCAGATTGTGAGCCAGTTATGTTTGAAGAGGCTATTTAAGATCCTAAGTGGATAAACGCAATGAAAGAAGAGATAAAGGCCATTGAGAAGAACGACACGTAGGAGCTTCCTAATATTCCGCAAGGACATAAAGCAATCGATGTGAAGTGGGTTTTCAAGACAAAGATTAAAGCCAACGGCAAGGTTGAGTGGCATAAAGCAAGATTGGTGGCGAAAGGCTACGAGCAAAGACCTGGTTATGATTACCAAGAGGTATTTTCCCCTGCCACTAGAATTGAAACTATTAGACTAATAATTGCCTTGGCTGCACAGAAGCATTGGAATATTCATCAGATGGATGTGAAGTCAGCTTTTCTTAATGGGCCACTTGAAGAAGTTTTCGTGAAGCAACCACCTGGATTTGTGAAGAAAGAGTGCGAGCATAAAGTATACAAGTTGAAGAAAGCCTTGTACGGGCTGAAGCAGGCGTCGCGAGCATGGAACAAAAAAATTGATTCTTTCTTTCATAAAAGTGGATTTCAGAAGTGCCCCTCCGAGCATGCCTTATATGTGAAGATAAACAACTCTGGTGATATACTACTATTATGTCTTTATGTTGGTGATTTGATTTTTAAGGGCAATAATATTAGTATGATTGAAGATTTTAAGAAGTCGATGATGCATGAATTTGAGATGACAGATCTTGGCTTGATGTCTTATTTTCTCGGCATTGAAGTGATTCAAGGCAATGATGGGATTTTCATATGTCAAAAGAGGTATTGTATAGAGTTGTTATAGAGGTTTCAGATATTTGGTTGCAATCCTGTTAGAATTCCTATGGAGGTTGGTGCTAAATTATCTCGAGAAGGTGATGGTGCACAAGTTGATCCTACTTATTTCAAGCAAATTGTTGGGAGTTTGAGATATCTCACATGTACAAGGCCAGATATAGCCTATGGAGTTGGTCTAATCAGCAGATATTTGGAGGCCCCTCGGCAATCTCATCTACAAGTTGCAAAGAGAATTATGCGGTACCTAAAGGGGACTTATGATCATGGTTTGTTTTATTCTTCATCTAATTATTGTGAAGTTGTAGGCTATTCTGATAGTGATTGGAGTGGAGATCATGATGATCGTAAAAATACTTCTGGCTATGTTTTTAATTTTGGCTCCACCGCATTTTCATGGTCGTCGAAGAAGCAGTCTATTGTTGCACTCTCAACTTGTGAAGCGGAGCATGTTGCAGCGGCGTCGAGTGCTTGTCAAGCAATTTGGTTGCGTAATGTGTTAAGTCAGATTCACATTCAAGTTGAAGGTCCTATAAAGATTTATGTTGACAACAAGTCCGCAATTGATTTGGCGAAGAATCCAGTCACTTATGGAAGGAGCAAACACATTCATACTCGTTATCACTTTCTACGAGACAATGTTGAGAAGAATGAGATCGTGTTGATTTATTGTAAGTCTGAAGATCAAGCTGTGGACATCCTCACGAAGCCCTTGAAGTTTGAAGCATTTGTCAAGCTGAAGCACATGATGAGATTGAAGACTTTACAGAATTAGGATTAAGAGGGGATGTTGAAGTTAATCCTAATTCTAAAAGGATTTAAATTAGTTATCTTTAGGAATCATAATCACACTAGAATTTGAATTAGTTATCTCTAGGAATTATAGTCATACTAGAACTCTATTATGAAACGCTTTGTAAAGCCTTTAAATAGGTATTTACGCATCATTGTATCTAAGAGAAGAAGAGAAAAAGAAAAGGGAAAAAAATAAAGTGGGCCGAGTACTGTAGTTACAGTAACCCCGTGAGATTAAATTGGGTTTATTTGCTATTTTTGTTCCAACAGTTATTACATTTTTCATTTTTATTATGTGTTTTAATAATTAAGATCATGTGAGATCTGAACTTTAGCAAGCTAGCACTCTCCTACCACTTCCTATCAGCAATTCTCTCTTTTTAAGTTAAAAGCTTAAAATTAAGTTGGTGAAGATTCAGATCTTACGGGATTAACTTGCCAATTAACTATAAATTTATAATTTTCACTCCATAATCCAATTATCATAATCCACTGGAAAATCAAGGCTAAATTTGAGAATCAAAATCCAAGATTTTTTAGATTCCTTCTCTTGTGAAGGAAATGTGGCCCATTATGGGCTCTTGATGAACCTTGTCCGTAAGAATGAAATCGAATCCTATGCCTTTATTTATTGGCCATATCAGAGAACCCCTTAATTTTGGACGATTATCAGATAACTTTCTATACTTTCAAAATATCAAAAAAAAAACCCCCATTAGTTAGGGGTTATCAGAAATCCCCTAACAATATTAACCACAATTTTCAAATAGGTGAGTTTATTCACGCAAGGGGATATTTTTGCTAGTGAAAATCGTGATTCATGCTTTTATAGGGTTTTTCTTTTTGAAAAACTTTGAAAATTGAAGGGGTGTTCTGAGAATTCAGAAACCCAGAAGGGTGTTTTGTGATATTTTAATGTTAAGGGGCATTTTCTGAGGACCCGAAACTTAAAAGGGTTCTGTGACATTCTTAGAGTTAGGTTTGGTATCTGCGAAACACTTAAGACTTCAATGGGAGTTTTCTGAAATTTGTCCTAAATTTTATTTAAAAGATCTAAAATGGTAATAAAATAATAAGAATCTCATTGTTTGAATTAACTCTACATGGACAAGAACTAGAAGGAGCAGCACGTGCCTCCTTACTAGTGTTACATTAAAAGCCTAGCGTAAATCCTTAGCTCAAGCATTGGAGGGGTTTCAGAAATCAACCTCAGGCTTTGTCACATGTTTGATCATGAGCGTATGCCATCCGACTGTTGGAGTTCTAAAATCTAGTGGGAATCCGTGTTGACTGATGCAGAACATACTGCGGATATGTTTATTAAGAAACAGGACCGTCACAAGTCCAAACGCGGACCCGGCCGAGGAAAATAACTTGCAACAAAGAACGGGTCATATCTCTCAAACCGTAAGTCAGAATTGGACGAATTATATATGTAAATCGCGTATTTTTTTGAGACGGAGTCAACCAAACTGACTGAAGTTCGGTTTGAAGCCATCCGTTTCACCAAATTCTCTCCGGATTGAGAGATATCAGTGTTTTTATCAGTTTTTTACTATTTTAGGTAATGTTTTAGTAGTCTGTTTTGATTAGGAAGCAAATCCGGTTTAATTCTAAATTTGACCGATTTACTTTCCTAATCATAGGGAGTCTTTGAAGGAGAGTTTTGTTATTTTTATTTTTAGTAAAGTTCAGGTCATAGTAGAAGTCTTGTTTATTTTTATTTCTATTTTTGGTAAAGTTCGAGTCATAGTAGGAGTCTTGTTTATTTTCTATTTAAACAGAGTCTTGTAAGCCCTAGAGGCATATCCTTTTATCAATAAATTTATTTTTTTAATATTTTCTTCGTGGATTCGAAATTCTTCGTGGATTCGGAGATCGTTCTTTGTGGATTCAGAGAGCACCCATTGGTGGATTCGAGGTTATCACTTCCGCGCTGCGTTATTGACTCCTCTCCAAACCACCCCTATATATTTTTGCCATCTCAATAACAATCTAATCATCATCATCATCATCCACTTCATCCAAGTTCAATTACTTAGATTCAAATTTTTTACTAGAGATAGAAACAACTCTAGTTAGGCTATACCTAAAAATAGAAGTGAATATAACATTAAAGTCAATATCTTGAATCTATCGACCCATTCCTTGATGATTTATACTCATCTATTCCTCAATTTTTTTCTTGCCAATCACAAGTTCTAACAACTTCCATATTTCCTCTTGAATGCCAAAAAGGTCATCTTCTCTTTTATCACTCTTTGTCATCTATGTTTTTCGAGATGACTATATCAATTTCTTAAAATAACTTGGATTTAGCAGCATCAATAAACAAAGCATAATATAGAGACAGAAATCCTTTGGAAAAGTTTATGATGCCCAGTTGATATTCTCAGCTCATCCTACAAGAAATTTGATCATTAACAACAGGAATCCCTTCGTTAAAGACCCAACAATGTCATTATTATATGCCAATGACGTGGAAAAATCCCTTTGTGGCCCGTCGCAGAAGCCTCCATCGCTAAAGTGTCACGAACGTTTTAGTTCTCATCATGACAAAGTCTACATACAACAATAGAACACATTACCGTAATTTACATTTGTAACGGTAGTTATTACCGCTGTTGCCATCTGCAATGGGGCCATTTCCTGTTTGTTGAGTAATGATGGTTTGCCATTCCCATTTCTATTGTGCAATGATGATTTTTCACACATGTTGTGTAACAAACGGTTGGTAACCCATGTCATTGAAGATCAACTAATAACAGTTGGATATCCGGGTAAAAGTCCCCGTGGCAGGAAATTAGTAATCCACCAATGATGGTGTTCCTTTATTGATGTACTAACAATGGTTTAAAATACCACGGTTGAAGTCTAACAAATTACTAAAACACATTAACAATTTTTTTCTTTTTGTGGGATACTGTCATAGAAATTTATCATATTTTTATTTAATGCAATAATTGATCTGTGCTATATAGAACCCTACTTATATTCTGAAACTTGTAATAAGATTCATAACACAAATATATAAAAAGATCCAATAATAAAATGAAAGAGGAAATAAATTTCCATTTACTGAGAATATTAAGAAACAAAATTCCATCATCCAGAAATATTGAATACTAACAACAATACTTAATGATCCAAGTGTTCTAGAAAAAATATGTGAAACTATCAAATCAAAATAAATTAAAGTAGCTAGGAGATTGTTCCTTTCATCTCTAAGCAATTAAAAAAGTATTTTGTGATTCAAAACCTTGATTAATCTTCTTTTCCAATCTTCAATAGTTCAATAGTCTGCAAAATAAAAGGATCACATAATTGAAATATCAATTATAGACCATTTGCAAATATTATTTTGTTAAAAAACACATCTTCTTGAGTGCAAGTAGTCAACCGTAAAAGTAAAGAAATAAGTATCTAGTTCTACACATATTCTTGAGTATGTGGAGTTGATGAATTATTAGCTTGTTAGCGAATAAAAATACCATTAATAGCTTTCACTTGTGACTCTAAGTGAGACATCTGTTATTGTTATTATTGTTACCGTTGCTATTCCTGCTCATCTGTGCATTATTGAAGCAACTGGTGCTTCCTTTGTTCTTCTATAACCTATACTTCTAGATCAAATCGACTAGGGAGCGGTCCTACCAAATCCTCCAATGAAGTCCCACTTCCATATACAGTGATATGACCATGAGATTGCTTACCCCAATTTTCTCAACTATCTCAATCTTTGAAAATGAAGGGTTTGCTTGTCTCACTTGAAAGATTTTATCCTACAAAAATATGTTAGTACTATATATAAAAATGCATTATTAAGCTTAAATACATAATCTATTTACATATTTCTCTTGATCCCTAGCGTCTAGTATTTCATTATCTTTTTCGTGTTTCATGCCATATTTTTGGCACACTAGGTGGATTTTCGAACTTGCCACCACTATTCAAAAACCAAATGAAAATTGATTACAACATTGAACTAAAACACCTACTAGTGTCACATAAACAGGAAATTAGTTTTGAGGTATACCAGTTCCCATGATTTTTGTCGAAAGGATTTACTACCCATGAAGTGTAGCAACTTTCATTTGTCTCTATTAACTGTGTTTCATTCACTGGCTTTCTATATATATCAAGATTAAAAGAGAATTGTCATTAATCCAAAAATATACAAGGGAAAAAATAAGCAAAAATAGGAGATTAATACCTAAAATTTAGAACTAAAATAATGTTCCTTAATTAGCCAATCCTAGTCATTCTTATCCACTCCTTCAGGTTTATTTTTGTGTGCATCTTGCAATGATTTTCTCTCACATAAAACTTGTGCATGTGACCACACTACTTATTCTAAAAATCATGCATGCATTTCATTATCGAATCATGTCTTTGCTCCATATCCATGGCATCAAATTTACTCCACATCAAGTTTGAATTAAAATTTTATTTCTGAGAACTAAAGTCCAATTGAAGAAAATAATTTTGAACATACCGTGACAGATGCCCATATGTGATCTTTTTTTTTCTTGTGGTATTTTTCCCAATCCTCCATAGCTAATTGGAAAATATCTTTATCACATATTACAAAGCCATGATATCGCAAAAATTAGGATCAATACCTCTATTCTGTTAAAAAGTAACCATTGCTCTAACTTGGTGTAGAAATTGTTTTGGGTAATTTTAGTTTTATCCAACATATTTAAGAAAGGTATACCTTCTTGGGGAGATTCGTCTTGCACTACATCATCACCTTGCATTCCATCATTATTTGATTCTATAAAAAAGTAGGGCAATTTATTAATCCAATCATAGAAAAATAAATATAAAAATAAAACAAGTAATAACAAAATTTAAGTCCTATAAACATGCTGAAGCTTATTCTCTTCTGTGCAGTATTTCCACTCCTTCAGGTTTATTTTTGTGTGCATCTTGCAATGATTTTCTCTCACATAAAACTTGTGCATGTGACCACACTACTTATTCTAAAAATCATGCATGCATTTCATTATCGAATCATGTCTTTGCTCCATATCCATGGCATCAAATTTACTCCACATCAAGTTTGAATTAAAATTTTATTTCTGAGAACTAAAGTCCAATTGAAGAAAATAATTTTGAACATACCGTGACAGATGCCCATATGTGATCTTTTTTTCTTGTGGTATTTTTCCCAATCCTCCATAGCTAATTGGAAAATATCTTTATCACATATTACAAAGCCATGATATCGCAAAAAATTAGGATCAATACCTCTATTCTGTTAAAAAGTAACCATTGCTCTAACTTGGTGTAGAAATTGTTTTGGGTAATTTTTAGTTTTATCCAACATATTTAAGAAAGGTATACCTTCTTGGGGAGATTCGTCTTGCACTACATCATCACCTTGCATTCCATCATTATTTGATTCTATAAAAAAAAGTAGGGCAATTTATTAATCCAATCATAGAAAAATAAATATAAAAATAAAAACAAGTAATAACAAAATTTAAGTCCTATAAACATGCTGAAGCTTATTCTCTTCTGTGCAGTATTTCCACTTCTCCAGTGATTTTGCATGAAATTATTCTCTTCAATATTTTCTAGATCTGTGCCAAAATTTGTGCCCATATGTTAATTTTTCCAAGAGAAGTTCAAAGTTGCCCCTAATTAATGAATTTCCTCAAAGCGCTTGCAGTGTCTTATTTCTTAATGTCCCTGGTGCTACAAATTGTGCCTTGTTTCTTTTAAAAGCATCTTTATAGGTTTTCATTTTCCTCCTATGAAATGTAATTTAAGTTTGATATTATACAATCGATAAGAAATAAATGTCTAAAGAGAAAAGAATAAAAGTAAAAGAAATTATGAATAACAAACATAATAAGAACTAATGTAGAATGACTTGCTGCAATATCAAAGCCACATAGGAAATAGGAAGGAAAAATATTATAGGTCTTAGAAAAGGAATAATTATATCAAGATGCAACTTAAGAGTTATCTCAATAACACAATACTAATTGTGTCATATTCTTTGATGAATGCATCTTGATCCTCTAGTTGAGACTTTTCCTCTTTCTTGAAGTTGAAACTGAATTCACAATAATTAGATCAATATCGCCCTCTTCAAATTGATATTGTCACGTCTCTATAAGAAAAATGAGTTATTAAATGCTAATATTTAATGGAAATATGACCTGGCTAGCGGCATATTTATCGAGACAAAGGAAACTCTTTGTAAATACCCTTAAGCTGCTTTTATTATATCACAAATATCCACAATATTTACATCTGAGTATATAATCTCAGAATATCCAAACACAGATACAGCAATCTCAGAAAACAATACAGAAACAAATAGATAAGATTGTATCAATCCACTAATCAAACTAGATAATCTCGAAGAGTATGAAAATAAGAGTATGAAAATAAGAAACGACAATGTTTCAGCTTATGACCATAAAACTAGATAATCAACTCCTAACAATGTCTCCATGGAAAGATTGAAATAATATTCAATTAAAAAGAGTTTAATGTTTTCAGCATAGTTGCATGGTTCTACTTGAATGTGACTTGCTTATTAAAATAAGCGTTGTCAGCTTCACCTAGAGCTATCTCTCTACTTGGAATGCAAATCCACAAGGGTTAGACCAAAGTCTAAACAAGCGGCATGTTTCAGTGCAAAGTCTAAATCAAAGGTTAGCCTATATTCAAAGTATTGATAATCTTATCTGCATACTTCAATTGAAATAAGAATCAATATGAGAATGATATTAAAGGCTACAAACAGATAAGCGTATATATTGTGCAGTGAGAAATATCACATGTATTTCAGTTTGCATTGCAATATGTTGATTAAGTTAACACTCTTATTTTTAAATGAATGAGGGAGCATTCTCTCTCAAGGTGTAGTAATAATTTAATGTGGGTTCTCCTCATTCCGGAGTTAATTATCGGTCAATATCACCTTAAATAGTAGTAATACTATCATTCATTTCCTCCAATACCCCGATACTTTATTAATTGTATATCTAATGTTGTTCACTAGTTCCCTATTGCATAGATGTCGGGTCAACCTCTTAGTTTTGTTAACATTCTCATTTCACATAGGGCATCAACCTCGCCTACAAGTCATACATTAGTCATAGCTAAGAAGGAGGGCTGTCGTTAGCCTAGGAAATACAAATACTAATCCGTCTATATGTAAAGCATGTGAAAAGGGTATTCCTATGTGTAGTATTATGCATGACCGTGTAATAGGATTCCTTATTAGGTTATTTATTTCGATTAACAAGGTTTAAATCATTGTTAAAACATAGATTGTGCAATAGGGTAGATAAACTCTTAAAATATAAGTGTATATGTCTTAATAGATCATTACTACACTTATAATTGAATAGATGTTTGTTTAGTATAATTGAAAAGAAGTTTGTTTAGTTCCCAAATAAGGGTGATAATCAACTTAAGGGGTGCGTTTGGGAAATGGAAATTGGATTTCATGCCTATATTTGAAATCAATAGATTTTAAATCTAAGATTTGAAATCCATGGATTTAATAAATCATGTTTTTGGATACATTGTTAAATGAAGGGATTTTAAATCTTACATTTCAATCTATTTACTGATAGACTAATTATATCCAAAACTGATTAATAAGGATTTGTTTGATCCTCCCATTTTCTTATTCATTTTTACAATTACTTGTCCATTTTTCACCTCAAGTAGAATTTCCACTAGTCGCAAAAAGTTTGTAATCAATTAAGCACAAGGAAAAAGAATATTATTTTCATTCTATGAGCACATTTAAAAACACCACTTTTATTCTCCGTTGATACAAACAAAATGCTGTGATATGATCATACTTTCATAAGAATAAAAGTGACTTTGATTCTTAATTACATATATGAACAAAGTCAATAAGGGTTCATAAGGATTATTATGGTATAATACTTGCAAAATGTCAAGAAAAGAGGTGATTGTACATGGATAAGATTCCATCGCACAAAATAATCAAACAAGACAGATATCATGCTAATTTAAGGCACAAGCTCAAACTACAGTTTTAAAATCATAATCTTCCTATAACTAAACACCAAAATTCTAAAATATATTGCGTAACAAGCACATCAATATCTACCAAAATTGCTCCTTTTAGAATTAAACCCCTAAAAATTCCAATCTTGGAAAAATTGTAATACTCCATATAAAAACAAAAATCTCAACTTTCCCAAAATTAAACAACTCATGGTGTCGACCACCAAGCATGAAGATGATACAAGCTCTCCAAACGCCACCGACAAAGTGCATGGCATATATAGAACCCTCGATTCAGAAGTCCTTGATGATTATGGAAGATCTAGGGCACAACACTCAAAGCATGGACTGCCTCTCGAAGTCAAAGTAATTAGCTCGAGATTGAGATCGAGCGTTCAAGGCGATGTTTGGGGCGGCGATCGGCCGGAGATAGGGGGAGGACAAGCCGCCGGAGATGAGGGGGAAGAGTCAGAGGCGAGGCATTGGCTAGAGGCGGCATTCGCCTAGGGCTAGGATTGAGAGAGAGAGAGAGAGAGAGAGAGAGAGAGAGAGAGAGAGAGAGAGAGAGGAGATGAAGGGGATCAGGATTTTTTTGAAGAGATAGAGATTGATGAGATGAAGGGGATCAGATTTGATATATCATGGGGGTCAGGGTAGAATTTGAAATCCGTGGTCTTGGGCTTCAAAATCCAACTCTACAGAATCATCTGATTTAAAATCCAAGCCCAATTTGAGATCCAAACAAGAGATTTGGATTTGGGCTACCCTGGATTTCAAATCCAGGACCAAATCCAAGTTCCCAAACGCAGCCAAAATGGGAAGTCAATCCAGCATTTTGATCACAAAAGTCAGCTTACATTTGGGTAAATTAGGCTTTGATAGTTATATAAAGTTTCAGCTTTGAAGGCATTAGCTATAGTCGGCTCTCAGCTCTCTAAAGTCGACTTACATAGGCAGACTCAGCTTGGCAGTGTGTGGAGTCAGCTTTGCCCCAAAACATAGAAAGTTGGTTTTTGGAAAACACCAAAAAGTTGTCTTTACTAACTACAAAACCGGCTCCGGCCCCAAACTCAGTTTTGCTATGGGCCTTCTGACTTGGCAATTTTTGTCATTATCCTATCTCGTGGTTTGCTCCTTCGATCGTGGTGTGATTTTAGAGGCTACTACAGGATGACCTTTACTTTAGTTTGACTAACATTTACAGAGTTTCAAAAAGGATTCTAAAGATTAATTGAACAAGGAACTAGTGTTTAAAAGGATGTAGATTTTTGATAATTTTCACGTGTCTTTCGATATTCAAAACATTTCAGCGACTGAGAGAAAATGAATCAGAACATCATTAGAACGTGATTTTTTTAGATCTACATCAATTATCGAGATTAGGATTTGAGGAATCAATGAAAATAGCTAAACAAAAAGAGATGAGCAACAATTTCTAAGGGATAGAGAGCTACTCACCTAAATTGTCATGATGAAAACCTATTTTCCCCCCTCTTCCTATCCCTTGGTTTGACAAGTCTGCTATATTTTGGTTATACTGAAGGTTGGGAGTGGTAAAATTTCATTTAGGGGTTGTTTGGTTACTTTCCTTCACTTTGCAAAACTCATTGTCCTTCACTTTTTGGTGTTTCCCTCACTTTCTTGAAAGAGTGTTTTTTGTGTTTGTTTCGTAAAGAAATATAGGGCATAATTACTTTGCATCACTTTCCTTAGTTTGGTTCAAATTGAAAAGACAAGAAAATAGTTGATGTCTGATTTGATTCCCTCATTTTTTAGTGTTTGGTTCAAATTAAAAAATAGCAAAAACCATGGTTGTGATCATCATGGTCTGCTTACCACTAAAATAAGACAAAATCTTTGTGAAAACATAAGTGGGGTGAGAATACGCACCGTATCAGGGTCTAAATTCTAAAATAAGACCACTTGAGGTAGGAATTTAAAATATTTAACGACTTGAGGGACTAATTATGAACATTTAAGGAGTACATTCAAATCTTTAATTATTTGAGAGACTAATTTAAGTTTTATAAATCCATTTGAGAGACTAAATTCAAAATATGAACATTTGAGGGAGGAAATTGAAATTGTTTAAAGATTTGGGGGTCTATTTATAAATTTAAGGGTAATTTGCAATAGAGATTTTAGTGAGTAATTTCAACTAATTATGGACATTTAGGAGGGTAATTCCAAACCTCTAAAGATTTGATAGACTAATACTAAGTTTGATGAAGTAATTTTCAAATTTTTAAAGGATTTGAGGAAATAAATGCAAATAATTTGATAATGATTGACTAGTATCTTTGCTTGTGAAGTTGAGGGGCTTTTATGAAATTTATCTCCACTTTAGAGAGTAAACGGGACTACTAGTCCCGTGAAAAATGCAGCACCATAATCCACGGGACTAGTAGTCCCGTTGATTTCTTGGAAACACCTAGCATAAGATAAAACCAGTCCTTAATTGACACCAAGAAGATAAAACCTAGGTTACATGCATGTATGCAGCTGGAATTTGACACCAAGAAGGAAATGAAATTTCAAGCTAAAAGCATAACTAATGATCACAAAGAGTAGAGTTCAATATTTACAGACCCCCATACCTTTTATTTGCGCTTTACAAACCATCATAACTGAAATTTATAGTGGCTGCAGGTTAATTGCAGCTGCTAGCTATTATGCATACAAGTCATGCTCAATTGAACACGCCAAGCAACAAAAGGGACCCCCATAGAGGTAGGTAACAACTGATACATCCTTTGCTTTATCTTCAGCGCACCAAACTGTAACTAAGACATGCAGTCATCCTGATCCTAATTTCTGCCTAATTGGGCTCCAATAGCTTTACCCTTGCTGGAATAATCTAGCTGTTAGAATGGGATGATATCAGCAGTAAAACTATAGAGGTGCCGCAACTGGATATTAAGCCTATTTGAATAATTTCACTTTTTTTCCCTGCACTTTCTTCATTTGTGAGAAAAGAATAAGGATAAATGACATTAAAAGAACACTGAATGAAGATGTCACACATAATTTAAGATTTCAAAATTCAAAATTCTATTTGGCATAATCATCCTCTTAACCACATATGGGCATGCGTTCTAAGATATAAATCTAAAGCATTTTCTGCTTTTAATTCAGGTTTAAGCACCAAAACAATTGTTTTTTTTTTTTGTAATTCTCTATCATTATATATAGCTATACTATGTCCATAGACACTATTTTATGTGTAAAGTATAAGTCCCATACATGTTTTAAAGTTTACTTTGAAATAATTAGACAAGCAATTAAGTTGAATTGCTTGTGCCTTCATTGCAGAAATACATGACTGATTGTACATTCGAAAGCTACCTGATCATCTCGTAATAGAAATTTTGTTCGAGTTCCTATTTGTGAGTGGGCATAAAAATACATAAACACAAAGAGTAGAGTTCAATATTTACAGACCCCCATACCTTTTATTTGCGCTTTACAAACCATCATAACTGAAATTTATAGTGGCTGCAGGTTAATTGCAGCTGCTAGCTATTATGCATACAAGTCATGCTCAATTGAACACGCCAAGCAACAAAAGGGACCCCCATAGAGGTAGGTAACAACTGATACATCCTTTGCTTTATCTTCAGCGCACCAAACTGTAACTAAGACATGCAGTCATCCTGATCCTAATTTCTGCCTAATTGGGCTCCAATAGCTTTACCCTTGCTGGAATAATCTAGCTGTTAGAATGGGATGATATCAGCAGTAAAACTATAGAGGTGCCGCAACTGGATATTAAGCCTATTTGAATAATTTCACTTTTTTTCCCTGCACTTTCTTCATTTGTGAGAAAAGAATAAGGATAAATGACATTAAAAGAACACTGAATGAAGATGTCACACATAATTTAAGATTTCAAAATTCAAAATTCTATTTGGCATAATCATCCTCTTAACCACATATGGGCATGCGTTCTAAGATATAAATCTAAAGCATTTTCTGCTTTTAATTCAGGTTTAAGCACCAAAAACAATTGTTTTTTTTTTTGTAATTCTCTATCATTATATATAGCTATACTATGTCCATAGACACTATTTTATGTGTAAAGTATAAGTCCCATACATGTTTTAAAGTTTACTTTGAAATAATTAGACAAGCAATTAAGTTGAATTGCTTGTGCCTTCATTTGCAGAAATACATGACTGATTGTACATTCGGAAAGCTACCTGATCATCTCGTAATAGAAATTTTTGTTCGAGTTCCTATTTGTGAGTGGGCATAAAAATACATAAACACAAAGAGTAGAGTTCAACATTCACAAGCACACAATCAACAGGAATGGCATAAAAATACATAATCAAAAACTACAAAACCAAAAACAAAAAGTTATAGTATTGAAAAACTACATATCATCACAATCATAGGACTCATGTGTTCTAATGTCATCCCCTCATCACCAACTCTACAAACTAAGCATTAAGAATGAAAGATCAGTAGCTGGACCTACAGTATCTCACCCGAGCACATGTGAAACTAAATATCATCTCAATCTCCTTTGTCTCGCTCCAGTTACCCGAGAAGTTCGTCATCGTCCTTCAGGTATTTGAGTTTGCACGAGTTCACTTTCTGGTTGGGTGTGTGTAACCGATGGACCACTAACATGTTGTGAAGGCCCAGCTTCATCATCGTTCCTACAAGATCCTTGTTGTCTCCGTTGACTTGGTTGAACCATCACCTCTCGACCATCATGAAGATCCTCGTGAGTTCGATGAAATGCTCTACGAATCCTTCACAATATCATTTGGGATAGTGGTCGTGATGAACCTCTTCCTGTTTGTGCCAGACCCTCGTTCGCAATGGCCTCAATATCATCAAAAGCATTTATCTGCATTTAAGACAAAAATTTGCAATTCTTAAGCAATTGTAGTATTACGAAACAAGTGATGAGCTTACCATCCAGTTTAACTTACAAATTCTCTCTCATCTAACCCCCTGGGCACGTATCTCTTTTGTAGGGCATGCTGTTGATCTTCATTGAGTGGATGATCTATCTCATTTATAATCCATCTTCGCGCAATCCTCCAATACCATGAAATGTAAGCCGATTCCTGAAGAGGAGGATCAAGCGGATGTACGATACAGAAATGGCAATTATTCCATCTGTTTATATACTGAATATGAGCATTTGCCCAGTCAATGTGATGACCTCCTTTCGTGACCTTTCTCTCTATTTTTTGGACTTCTTCTGGAACGTGTTGCGTCAAACCAAATTGTCTAAGTACACGATCCGGCACATGCATCTCTACTATTTCAAAGCATATTAGTGGAACTCTTGCTCTCCATATTCCTTGGCCTTCAGTGCAGATTGGTGGTAGCTGTGGAAGCTTATCATATGGCTCCCAGGAGAACTAGATAACATTACATGTATTAGTATTATATAAATTAGATTTGTGTTTGTTCCATCTAAGATTGAATTATCTTGAAGTTAAAATAAAAAACATGGTAAATCTTCATCCAATCAAGCTCGTTTCTATAAAAGTCCAACTATCTCGCTGGGGTCAGGTCATAACATTTCTGGACGTTCCATCTGTATAGATTTCAAACTGATTCAAGATTCAAATAATTCACAAAGATAACTGGAAAATAATAATGCATTGGCTAGATTCAGATGTGTTTACCTACAACCAAGCGGTATATGTCTGTCTAAAACTCGAGTCTCGCATAATCTCGGTCTTAGAACAAGTCTCTCCCACGCCCAAACTTGTAACAAAGTAAGACACCCCTTTAGCTCTTTATTTCGCATCAAAGCCACCTTTGACATTTCACGATACAGGTATGCTAAAATAGCACTACCCCATGATAGTGTGCTGCAAATGTCCAAGTCCGCAATGATTGATAACCACCTAGGCACGTTTAAAAAAATAGTCTAAGACAAGGTCAAGTCTACAATGTAATTATATAAATTTTCAAAACAAAGAATTCACATACCTCAAATGTACTTTATCTTTACTGGAATCGAGAAAAAGAACCGTCCCAATCATGTGCAAAATGTATGCACGTGTATGGCGCTCAATCATGACCTGTGTTGCATCAGCTGGCAGTTGTTCGCGGTAAAAGTTGGGATGATTGTCATTGATTTGAACTTGCTTACAGCTTCTTTGGCCTACAACAAGATTCAAAAGAAATGCCTTTTATTTTAAGGCTTACAATGAAAATAAAAAAGATTATAACTTTTATCCTTGTGAACAAACACGAGGATCTCTGTTATATCGAGGTCCTCGCTATGGGTTCTTTGCCCGTGTCGGGACTTTTGTGTCCGTGGACCACCGCAATTCCAATCCGTAGAGACCCGGTTCGAACTACAGATAAAGGGGCTCGCTTCACTAAGGAAACGGCTACCGAGGGGATCACACTCACGAAGGAGAGGATCGCCTTCGGGATCGTGACTCACGAAGGAGAGGATCACGAGCGGTGAGATCTACTAGGAGAAATCACAGCTATCCCCGAGGTTAAGACGAAGCTTAACCTAGAGGGTATCTCAGAGTTCGATCCCAATTCGTTACCTTCGCTAGATCAAGGCCGATCGACTTGTACTCGCTGTTGCTCGGGACCGTGCGCCGATTACTCGTAGATCTCGCAAGAATTCTTCAGAAGTCCGAGCTCTTCCAAATCCTCAAAAATCCAACCTCCGGAAGCCTCGAAATCCCAGACCAGACCCTTAGAAGACGACACCCCCCCTATTTATACAATGGAGGGGGTGTGCCATTGTGGTTTCTACCATCACACTGTGCCACTCTGTCGAGGCACCCTACCAAGTTGGTCGAGGTGGCTCGACAAAGTGGCCGAGCCTCCTCGGCCACTTGGCGAGTACCTCGACCAAGTTGGTAGAGGTGGCTCGACAAAGTGGCCGAGCCACCTTGGCCATTTTGGCCGAGGTTTGGCCGCGGCGCCGTCTTGCGGCGTTTTCCCTCGTTTCGCGTCGTTTCTCCGTCGATTCTTCGTCGATTCTTTCGGTCTTCCGGGCTTAGTTTTGCTCCGGTAAGGTTGCCGTTGTGTTTGAGTCCGTGCCTGATCAACTTTCAGAGCTTAAGCGGCCCGTTTGCATTGACGGACTAAGCACGGTTGATTCCGTCTCGCCAACATTTGAGTTTAGTCAACTCGCGACGCCGCTTCATTGGCTCGTGACGCCTTTGCCGACTCACTTTATGCGCCACGACCGCTTCTACGCCGCTTTGTGGCGTGATGCGTTTTGCGGCGTCGGTTTGTCGAATGGATCGTTAGTTGCCAACCCACCGCCACGAAGTTTCGCTCGCACCGATAAGCAATTTTTATGCCTACAGATATTCTCCAAAGCCGCCTCGCCTCGATTCTTGATGAGTCCGAGATGCTTTGACATGATGGTTCCCGCCTTCGGGCCTACCGAGGGTCCCAAAAGATAGCTTCAAGTCTTCGATTCTTTCAGATCATCCAGCTTCTTTGTAGGATTCCTCGATAAGATCACGGTGCCGCATTTATTGTCCGACCGCTTGTTATCTTGATTTGAAGTCGATGGGTGAGTTTTGTTTGTAACTCGTGGTCGGTTGGTTGTTGTTTAACTAACCATCGACTTTTGACTTTTCCGTATGTCGGCGAACTCCTTGTTGGCTTACATGTTGGTTGTGTCGATTACATGGAATTTCATAACCCTCACGGCTATTTCTTCCATCATCACGGTGTTGTTGGTTTAACCACGCCGAGGACTAATCTTTTCATGGAGATATCCTCCAAGGATTTCTTGTCAAACAAGAGACCATTTGGCATTCAACCATCGCCCTAGCCTTCAATCGGTGAGTGCGACCCTTGACCGTTGTTGGGATATGATTATCCACGGTGGGAGAAGTTTCTTCGTTTGAACCGTTGTTCGGTATCAACAATGACTCCGCCTCGTCATATTATTCCTCTCTTGGGTATTATGGTGGGAGGAATTAAGGGTTATCGAGTTATCCTTAAGAATATGGGTTTATTCTCCGTGAACTCCTCATTGAAAATTTGGAAACAGCTTTATACTGTATTCCTAGTTGGAGTAGGATTAGGCGACGCTGATTTGCGCCGGTGCCATCGCGACGATCGAGTTATCCCTAAGAATATTTTTGTGGAAATATTCTTCCGAACTTCGACAAATTAGGAAATAGTTTATACCGTAATCCTAGTTGAGTGGGATTAGGCGACGCTGATTTGCGCCGGTGCCATCGCGACGATCGAAGTTATCCCTAAGAATATTTCTGAGAGTATTCTTCCGAACTTCGACAAATTAGGAAACAGCTTATACTGTATTCCTAGTTGGAGTAGGATTAGCGACGCGCTGATCGGCGCCGATGCATCCAAGACGATCGAAGTTATCCCTAAGAATATTTCTTGTGAGAATATTCTTCCGAACTTCGATAAATTAGGAAACAGCTTATACCGTAATCCTAGTTGAGTGATTAGGCTTATGCCGCTGATTTGGCCGGTGCATCCGCACGATCGAAGTTATCCCTAAGAATATTTCTTGTGAGAATATTCTTCCTGAACTTCTACTAATTAGGAAACAGCTTTATACCGTAATCCTAGTTGAGTAGGATTAGGCGACGCGCTGATTTGGCCGGTGCGCACGATCGAAGTTATCCCTAAGAATATTTCTTGTAGTATTCTTCCGGAACTTCTACTAATTAGGAAATAGTTTATACTGTAATCCTAGTTGAGTGGGATTAGGCGACGCTGATTTGCGCCGGTGCCATCGCGACGATCGAGTTATCCCTAAGAATATTTCTTGTGAGAGTATTCTTCCGAACTTCTCGATAAATTAGGAAACAGCTTTATACTGTATTCCTAGTTGGAGTAGGATTAGGCGACGCTGATTTGCGCCGGTGCCATCGCGACGATCGAGTTATCCCTAAGAATATTTCTTGTGAGAATATTCTTGGGAACTTCTCGATAAATTGGGAAACAGTTTATACTCGTAATCCTAGTTGGAGTAGGATTAGGTGACGCTGATTTGCGCCGGTGCCATCGCGACGATCGAAGTTATCCCTAAGAATATTTCTTGTGAGAATATTCTTCCGGGAACTTCTCGACGAATTAGGAAACAGTTTATACTCGTAATCCTAGTTGGAGTAGGATTAGGCGACGCGTTGATTTGCGTCGGTGCCATCGCACGATCGAGTTATCCCTAAGAATATTTCTTGTGAGAGTATTCTTCCGGGAACTTCTCGACGAATTAGGAAATAGTTTATACTCGTAATCCTAGTTGGAGTAGGATTGGGCAACGCGTTGATTGGCGTCGATGCAATTCGTGAGGTGTTATCCTGCCGAATAAACCTTCAGAGTCTTTCCCAATATAGCGGAAGAATTAGGAGCCAATTAACGGACTGATTTGGCGCTATCTTGACATCCAAACAAGATTCCAATTAGGACTCCTAATTAGGGGCTGATTAGAGTCCTAATTGGAATTGATTTGGGCTCCAATTAGAATTCCTACTTCTTGCCAAATAGGAGTCCTTGTTCAAAGAGGATTGGGTGCATGTGGGGTTGTTATAAATACCCACAAGGCTTCTTTCTTGCTGACCTAGGCCGGCCCCCTGTGCTCTCTCTCTCTCTTGTTTTCATCTCGCTTCTCGCCGTCTTTTCTTCCTCGATCAACAAGGTATGCATACGAGAGCCTCACGAGTCCTTTTTCTTCTTTTTCTTCTCTCTTTTCTTTGTGTATGCAGGTGATGAAAACCACGAGGGAGAAGGGCGAACGATGGTCGGTAGTGGCGGCCATAAAGCGGCCGGCGTAATGGCCGAGCGGCGCCCGTAGTCTTGTTGTAGCGACCAATGGCGCAGCTGGCGTCCGCCTTGAACGCTTCGTCGTGTGCTCGGCGTCGGATTTTGTAGCTTTTTACCTTTATTTGCTGATCTTCCACTATGTATCTGACTCTATTCGTCTTCTTTTGCAGTTTCCGATGTCGTCGGGAAGATCACGCGTTTCGAGGAGTCGATCAACTCGCACGGCGCGTGAATGCACGCCTCCTTCTTTCGGTGGTGCGCCAGCGTCATCATATTCTCGTACATATATGCGTTGTATCCCCGCTTCGTTCTCCTTTGTGAGGCGATTGGGAAGAACCGAGATTCTCCTTCGTGAGGATCGACGCTTCAGATTGTGTACTCTCGTCATGACCCCGCTTCGTTCTCCTTTGTGAGGCGATTGGGAAGAGCCGAGATTCTCCTTCGTGGGGATTGGGGCTTCAAAGATCACCCGTCTCGATATCTTTAACGGGAGCGATTTCATACCGTACTCTTGCTTCGTAGAACGGGATATATATTGTCGCTTTGTTTACACGACTATATTTATCGTTCTCCGGGTATTCAATACGGATGAAATCGTCATACCCGCTATAAGGTCGCGGACTCAATCTCATGGGTTTTCGAAGAGTTCTACGCCTTATATTGTTTCCTTCCTTTTCAAGGTATTCCTCCTAAATGATCTGTTAACCCTTTGTTCTCTTGTGGTAGCGGATGTCTGATGATTATTCGCCTACTTCAAAGCTCCCAATGTCAAGTCTCGATTCTCAAGGTCATCCGGGAGAAGGCCTTTTTCCATCGAGGAAGCGAACCTCAGCGAGGCGAACACTCGCATGAAGAAACCCGCGAAGCCTGAGCCTACTATCATAATTTCGGATGACGAGTTTGAGGGATCGCTTCCATCATCCGCTCCACGCCTCCTAAGAATATTTCTTGTGAGAATATTCTTCCCGAACTTCTACTAATTAGGAAATAGTTTATACTGTAATCCTAGTTGGAGTAGGATTAGGCGACGCTGATTTTTGCGTCTGCCATCGCGACGATCGAAGTTATCCCTAAGAATATTTCTTGTGAGAGTATTCTTCCCGAACTTCTACTAATTAGGAAATAGTTTATACTGTAATCCTAGTTGGAGTAGGATTGGGCAACGCGTTGATTGGCGTCGATGCAATTCGTGAGGTGTTATCCTGCCGAATAAACCTTCAGAGTCTTTCCCAATATAGCGGAAGAATTAGGAGCCAATTAACGGACTGATTTGGCGCTATCTTGACATCCAAACAAGATTCCAATTAGGACTCCTAATTAGGGGCTGATTAGAGTCCTAATTGGAATTGATTTGGGCTCCAATTAGAATTCCTACTTCTTGCCAAATAGGAGTCCTTGTTCAAAGAGGATTGGGTGCATGTGGGGTTGTTATAAATACCCACAAGGCTTCTTTCTTGCTGACCTAGGCCGGCCCCCTGTGCTCTCTCTCTCTCTTGTTTTCATCTCGCTTCTCGCCGTCTTTTCTTCCTCGATCAACAAGGTATGCATACGAGAGCCTCACGAGTCCTTTTTCTTCTTTTTCTTCTCTCTTTTCTTTGTGTATGCAGGTGATGAAAACCACGAGGGGAGAAGGACGAGGTCGGTCGGGCGGCGGCTATATAGCGGCGGCGGCGACGCGCCGGGCGGCGGCGGCTCGCTGGAGGCTGGCGCTGCCAGCGCTGGCTGGCGCCGCTGGCGGCGTCTGCCGGCGCTCGCCGGTGCTCGGCCGGATTTTGTAGCTTTTAACCTTTATTTGCTGATCTTCCACTATGTATCCGACTCTATTCGTCTTCTTTTGCGCTTCCGATGTCGCCGGAAGATCACGCTTCGAGGAGTCGATCAACTCGCGACGGCGCTGCGGAATGCACGCCTCCTTCTTCGGTGGTGCGCCCGGCGTCATCATATTCTCGTACATATATCGTTGTATCCCGCCGTTCTCCTTTGTGAGGCGATTGGGAAGAACCGAGATTCTCCTTCGTGAGGATCGACGCCAGATTGTGTACTCGCCATGACCCCGCCGTTCTCCTTTGTGAGGCGATTGGGAAGAGCCGAGATTCTCCTTTGTGGGGATTGGGGCTTCAAAGATCACCCGTCTCGATATCTTTAACGGGAGCGATTTCATACCGTACTCTTGCTTCGTAGAACGGGATATATATTGTCGCTTTGTTTACACGACTATATTTATCGTTCTCCGGGTATTCAATACGGATGAAATCGTCATACCCGTTATAAGGTCGTGACTCAATCTCATGGGTTTCTGAGAAGAGTTCTACGCCTTATATTGTTTCCTTCCTTTTTCAAGGTATTCCTCCTAAATGATCTGTTAACCCTTTGTTCTCTTGTGGTAGGCGGATGCTCCGATGATTATTCGTCTACTTCGAAAGCTCCCAATGTCAAGTCTCGATTCTCAAGGTCATCCGGGAGAAGGCCTTTTTCCATCGAGGAAGCGAACCGCAACGAGGCGAACACTCGCATGAAGAAACCCGCGAAGCCTGAGCCTACTATCATAATTTCGGATGACGAGTTTGAGGGATCGCTTCCATCATCCGCTCCACCGCCTCCTTTACGCTCTTTGACCGAACCGGATTTCCGACCCTTCGAGTATAGGCGCGGTGGAGGCCCTGTGTTAATCTTGGCGGACCACTTCCACGGATTCAACCTATTGCGAGATTGCCGGGCCAAAAATCGCCATTCGACTCGGTTACGTGATGGGTCTCCTTAATTTGTTGGAGAATGGTTTGAAGCAGCGATCTCTATTATCGAGGTTAGATGGGCGACTTTATGGTCTTACGCCCATTCATATTGAGTATCTTGGAGAAATTCAGCGTGTTGGTGGCCCTCGGCTAGCTAATCGTTGTGAGCAAAGCTCACTAGGCTGGCTAACTCTTGCGTCACCGTGTGGAGGATTTAGCCTTTTGAATCATGCGATGGTGATCGACTCATCGGCGAAGCTCGGATCAAGGCTTCGTGAGCAGCTTTTAGCGAGAGGAAAATATCGAGCAAGAGATCATCTTCGAACTCATATGGCGGCAATCGCTGCGGCGTAAGATAAACTTGTACCACACCCATGTCGAGCGTCTGAGGAATCGGGGCTGTTCAAGGGGAGAAGGCGTTGAAGGATTTCGCAGCGTGAGTGCACGAGTCGGGATGTCAGCGAGCGTGAGGAGCAAGTCCTCGGCGTCGTCGGGAACATCACGGTGCTATTGCCGCGAACTCGAAGAACTTGAGAAGGAAGCCAAGGCTGGGTTCGGCGATCGGGAGGAAAAATTAGCGCCGTCAAGGTGACCTTGCTTCCTTCACATTCTTGGATTGCGCCCGATGAAGTCTGGCGTCTTCGCGAGACTTTTACGTTCTCTTTGTTCGGCCGGTCGTTCACGATTTTTATTTAGATGTATTATCATAACTTTGCTTGAATCAATTGTCACCGACAATTGTAGCTCCTTTATATTTGCTTCAAATGAATAAGATCTGTTCCTTCCATTATTTATTATGATTCTTTTGCCGTCGAAATAATTAACCATAATACTTATAGGATTTTTGGCAAACCCTCGACCATCAGCGGGTTTGATTAGCCTTTACCAACCACCGTTTGAGTTGGGCTGGCGTCGCGGATTATCGGGGATCCGTTCCGCGCGTGGCGTTGTGCTAAAAGAATGAACCTCTTCTAGACTTGTTGCTATGATATTGAATACATAGGCTTACGTTACTCTTTTACGGGCAAGAGACCACCCGACAGCAGCGTGTTACCGTAGACTCATCCCTTCTTAGGCCGGGATGAAATACCCCGAATCGAACTCACGGTGTCTTCTTCAATCGGAAAAAGACTAAACCGGCAGCAGCGTGTGGCGTTGGCTTTATCCTTCTTAGGCTTGGGATAAAATACCCCAGTCGAACTCACGGTGTCTTCTTCAATGGAGAAAAGACTAAACCGGCAGCAGCGTGTGGCGTTGACTTTAGGGTTATTAGCCAACCCGACCCTCAGCGGGTTTGATGAGCCTTTACCAACTACCGTTTGAGTTGGGCTAGCATGTAGATTATCTAAATCCGTTCTACACACAACGTTGTGCTAAAAGAATGAAACTCTCGGACTTAATGCTACGATGTTGAATACGTGAAGCCGTCTTTTTCACGGGAAGACTAACCCGACAGCAGCGTGTTACCGTAGACTCATCCCTTCTTAGGCTTGGGATAAAATACCCCAGTCGAACTCGGTGTCTTCTTCAATCGGAAAAAGACTAAACCGGCAGCGTGTGGCGTTGGCTTTATCCTTCTTAGGCTTGGGATAAAATGCCCGAGTCGAACTCTGGTGTCTTCTTCAATCGGAGAAAGACTAAGCCGACAGCGTGTGAAGCGTTGACTTTAGGGTTATTAGCCAACCCGACCCTCAGCGGGTTTGATGAGCCTTTACCAACTACCGTTTGAGTTGGGCTAGCATGTAGATTATCTAAATCCGTTCTACACACAGCGTTGTGCTAAAAGAATGAAACTCTCTCGGACTTAATGCTACGATGTTGAATCGTGAAGCCGTCTTTTTCACGGAAGACTAACGACAGCGTGTTACGTAGACTCATCCCTTCTTAGGCCGGGATGAAATACCCCGAATCGAACTCACGGTGTCTTCTTCAATCGGAAAAAGACTAAGCAAACAGCGTGTGGCGTTGGCTTTATCCTTCTTAGGCTTGGGATAAAATGCCCGAGAATCGAACTCGGTGTCTTCTTCAATCGGAGAAAGACTAAACCGGCAGCAGCGTGTGGCGTTGGCTTTATCCTTCTTAGGCTTGGGATAAAATGCCCGAGTCGAACTCGGTGTCTTCTTCAATCGGAGAAAGACTAAACCGGCAGCGTGTGGCGTTGGCTTTATCCCTTCTTAGGCCGGGATAAAATACCCCGAATCGAACTCTGGTGTCTTCTTCAATCGGAAAAAGACTAAACCGCAGCAGCGTGTGGCGTTGACTTTAGGGTTATTGGCCAACCCCGACCCTCAGCGGGTTTGATGAGCCTTTACCAACTACCGTTTGAGTTGGGCTAGCATGTAGATTATCTAAATCCGTTCTACACACAGCGTTGTGCTAAAAGAATGAAACTCTTCTAGACTTAATGCTACGATGTTGAATCGTGAAGCCGTCTTTTATCACGGGAATAGACTACCCGGCAACGCGTGGTAGGCGTTGGCTTTATCCCTTCTTAGGCTTCGGGATAAAATGCCCCAGAATCGAACTCTGGTGTCTTCTTCAATCGGAGAAAGACTAAACCGGCAACGCGTGTGAGGCGTTGGCTTTATCCCTTCTTAGGCTTCGGGATAAAATACCCCAAGACGAACCTTGGTGTCTTCTTCAATCGGAAAAAGACTAAACCGGCAACGCGTGTGAGGCGTTGGCTTTATCCCTTCTTAGGCTTCGGGATAAAATACCCCAAGACGAACCTTGGTGTCTTCTTCAATCGGAAAAAGACTAAACCGACAGCGTGTGAAGTTGGCTTTATCCCTTCTTAGGCGGGATAAAATACCCCAAAGCGAACCTTGGTGTCTTCTTCAATCGGAAAAAGACTAAACCGACAGCGTGTGGCGTTGGCTTTATCCTTCTTAGGCTTGGGATAAAATGCCCGAATCGAACTCACGGTGTCTTCTTCAATGGGAGAAAGACTAAACCGGCAGCGTGTGGCGTTGGCTTTATCCTTCTTAGGCCGGGATAAAATACCCCAGGCGAACCTTGGTGTCTTCTTCAATGGAAAAAGACTAAGCCGGCAGCAGCGTGTGGCGTTGGCTTTATCCCTCTTAGGCCGGGATAAAATGCTCCAAAGCGAACCTTGGTGTCTTCTTCAATGGAAAAAGACTAAACCGACAGCAGCGTGTGGCGTTGGCTTTATCCTTCTTAGGCGGGATAAAATACCCCAGGCGAACCTTGGTGTCTTCTTCAATCGGAAAAAGACTAAACCCGACAGCAGCGTGTGGCGTTGGCTTTATCCTTCTTAGGCTTCGGATAAAATACCCCAAGGCGAACCTTGGTGTCTTCTTCAATGGAAAAAGACTAAACCGGCAGCGTGTGGCGTTGGCTTTATCCCTCTTAGGCTTGGGATAAAATACCCCAGGCGAATCTTGGTGTCTTCTTCAATGGAAAAAGACTAAGCAAACTTAGCGTGTGGCGTTGGCTTTATCCCTCTTAGGCTTGGGATAAAATGCCCCAAGATGAACCTTGGTGTCCTCTTTTGACCGGAGAATGGCTGAACAGGAGGAAGATTGATTGAGGTGGGAAAGGAAGAATGTGTTCTATTTCGGGATGAGGCTAACAGCGAGATTCCTTCTTTGTAGGAATCGAAGAGACTTCGGCGACCTTCAGTCGGACAACACAGTGCGAAAATCCGGCGCATACCTTCGGTCGGCTACCTAAGATAAGAGGGGAATTAAGAGTGGGATCTCCACTCAGAAGCGAAGAGACTCGAGGCGACCTTGATCGGACAACACAGTGCGAAAATCCGGCGCATACCTTGATCGGCTACCTAAGATGAAGATGGAACTAAGAGTGGGATCTCCACTCAGAAGCGAAGAGACTCGAGGCGACCTTGATCGGACAACACGATGCGAAAATCCGGCGCATACCTTGATCGGCGCTACCTAAGATGAAGATGGAACTAAGAGTGGGATTTCCACTCGAGAACCGAAGAGACTTCGAGCGACCGGTCGGACAACACGGTCACGAAAATCGGCATACCTTGATCGGCGCTACGAGATGAAGATGGAACTAAGAGTGGGATCTCCACTCAGAACCGAAGACTTCGAGGCGACCTTGATCGGACAACGATCGAAAATCTCGGCATACCTTCGGTCGGCGCTACGAGATGAAGATGGAACTAAAGTGGGATCTCCACTCAGAACCGAAGAGACTTCGAGCGACCTTGATCGGACAACTGGTCACGAAAATCTCGGCGCATACCTTCGGTCGGCTACCGAGATGAAGATGAAACTAAGAGTGGGATCTCCACTCAGAAGCGAAGAGACTCGAGGCGACCTTGATCGGACAACACAGTGCGAAAATCGGCGCATACCTTGGTCGGCGCTACCTAAGATGAAGATGGAACTAAAGTGGGATTTCCACTCAGAGAACCGAAGAGACTCGGCGACCTTGATCGGACAACACAGTGCGAAAATCCGGCATACCTTCGGTCGGCGCTACGAGATGAAGATGGAACTAAGAGTGGGATCTCCTCCGAGAACGAAGAGACTCGGCGACCTTGATCGGACAACACAGTGCGAAAATCTCGGCGCATACCTTGATCGCTACGAGAGATGAAGATGGAACTAAAGTGGGATCTCCACTCAGAACCGAAGACTTCGAGGCGACCTTGATCGGACAACACAGTGCGAAAATCTCGGCGCATACCTTGATCGGCGCTACGAGATGAAGATGAAACTAAGAGTGGGATCTCCACTCGAGAACCGAAGAGACTCAGGCGACCTTGATCGGACAACACGGTCACGAAAATCGGCGCATACCTTCAGTCGGCGCTACCTAAGATGAAGATGGAACTAAGAGTGGGATTTCCACTCGAGAACCGAAGAGACTCGAGGCGACCTTGATCGGACAACACGATGCGAAAATCGGCATACCTTGGTCGGCTACCTAAGATGAAAATGGAACTAAGAGTGGGATCTCCACTCCGAGAACCGAAGAGACTCGAGCGACCTTGATCGGACAACTGAGTGCGAAAATCGGCGCATACCTTGGTCGGCTACCTAGGAGAGAGATGGAACTAAGAGTGGGATCTCCACTCGAGAACCGAAGGACTCGGGTGACCTTGGCGGACAACACAGTGCGAAAATCGGCGCATACCTTGATCGGTAGCTACCTAAGATAAAAGATGGGACCCCTCCGTTTGACACGAAAAGGATTTTACGCTTGGAGAGGAAGAATTTTATATTCTATCTCCGGCGTGAAAGGAATTTTAATTGGGCCTCTTGTTCATAGAAGGAATCAAGAGGAGATTGTGGCAATGTACCAGAAAATTTGTAGGCCCACCGCCAAGGAATTTGATCGGTGGGGGAAATTATGATGGAGGACAAATCTAGGGTTATCCTCGAGAAAAGTGGGTGAAATATCCCACGAGGAACTTCCCGCCGAACGGGTTATCCCAAGATACTAAGGGTAGTATTTCTTCAGAACTTCCCATTTATCTAAGATTAATTGCCTGGCCGCCATTTTGGGTAATTAGGCGGTATGCACCATTGGAGTAGATCGTTTCTATTACAAACGGACCTTCCCATTTAGGTTCGAATTTACCTTTCTTTTTGGAAGTGAGGATTATTGGTCGTCGAGCAGCGAGGACCAAATCTCCTTCTTTAAAGGTTCTCTGTCGAACTTTCTTGTTGAAAGCCCTCGACATCCTAGCTTGGTAGAACTCAATGCATTGTTGAGCCTCGAGCTTCTCATCTAACATCTCAAGCTCTTCGAGACGTTTTTGATGTTGTTCTTGGTCGTCATCTGTTGAAAGGCGTCTGAAGTGGCGGATCTGGATCTCCAACGGGAGAAGCGCCGCGCAGTAAACCGGGGAGTGCGGGTCTCTCCGTTGGCGTCGCGTCTGATCGTCGCGATCGCCCGAGTGCTTCTCGAGTTTATCATCGGTCTAAGCTTGTTACTCTTCACAAGCTTCGGCGAATTTTGATAATTGTCTTGTTGAATGCTTGGCTAATCCATTTCTTCTTTGGATTATAAGGCATTGTGAGACATCTTGTATCTTGAATTTCTCGCAAAACCTGATGAAGGAATTGCTGATAAATTGGGGACCATTATCATGCACGATCCGTCTCGGGACACCATGTCGATAAATGACATGGTGTTTGATAAATTTGACGACGGTACTCGCCTTGACTTCTTTTAGCGGGATTGCTTCTGCCCACTTGGAGAAGTAATCGGTGATCGCTAGAATAAACCGATCGCCTTTGACCGACGGAGGAAAAATGGGACCTACGACGTCCATTCCCCATGTCTCAATGGCCGTGATGCGTCAAGGATGCAACCGCCAGAGGTCGATGCATATAATTCGCGGAATTTGACACGCGGGCATTTCGAGCCGCATCGACCGCCATTAATCATTGTTGGCGAAGTAGCCCATTCTCGATTCGATCGTAGAGCTTGGGACCAGCCGGTGTGCACCACATTCACCTTCGTGCTTCCCTAAGGACCTCTCACGCCTCTTTGTTTGAGAGGCATCGAGCAAAGACCATCGCACTCGACGATATAACGCCCGGGTTTGAGTGTCATAAAAGAATCTTGGAGCTCTTCGCCAGATTGACTCTCTCCTTCACGCCTTCCTGAATGCCATGTAAGACATAGTCGATGATAGGAAAGCCAATCTGGGCTCCAACTTGGTTTGGGTTGCATGTACTTTTTGTAACTACCCCTTATCTTCTTGTACTTCATCGTATAATGGTGCGAAGAGTTGGTGAGTCCCGACCGTAACTAGTTGCTCGGTCTCTAAGGTTGTGCTAACGCATACGCCTAATGCCGCCAGCATCCGCGATAAGCGCTTTGGAGGCGCGGATATATTCGATGAAAAACTCTTCAATGAGTCCGCCATTTCAACGGCTATCGATGATAGGGGATTAGATCAGTTCGACCGTAGTCACCACGAACCCGCTTAACTATCAATTGCGAATCGCCAGACGCTTCGAGATATTCGACCCCGGCTCCTTGGCGAAACTAAGTCCAATAAGTAGCGCATTGTATTCAGCTACGCTATTAGAGCAAGGTTCGATGAGTGAATAAGCACGGGCATGACATGATTCCACGGGAAACTAAGACAACCCGACTCGTGGAAATCTTAGAACATCCGGGGGCACTTGCCACGTTGGTAGCTCGAGAAGCTCCGTCAAAGTACAGTCGCCATATTTGTTGGTGCGATGTAGTGTTAACTTCGTGGACTTCATCCGGAAGATCATCATATAGCTCAACTGCGTCCGTTGTCGGGCTGGCAGCCAAGAGATCGCAAATCGCTTGTCCTTTGACTGACTTCTGTTGTTTGAAGTGTAAGTCATATTGGGACAAGAGCAAGGCCCATTTCGCCAAACGCCAACTCATCGAGGCCGGCTGGGTCATAAATATCCGGACCGGATTTACGTTAGAAATAACATAAATCGTCTGTCCGACTAAATAGTGCCGCATTTTCTGAATTGCGAACACTAATGCAAGGCACTGCTTCTCGACCATTGGATATCGAGACTCAGCACCGACTAATGTTCGGCTCAGGTAATACACTGCCTGTTCGTGACCGCCGTCGTCGTCTTGCGCGAGTAAAGCGCTTAACGAGTGATCCGTTGCCTTGACGTAGATCAAAAACGGTTTTCCCGACCGCGGTGCAACAAGAACAGGAGGTTTAGCGAGATAAGACTTGATCTCTTCGAATGCCTTCTGGCAGGCGTCGTCCCAAATATATGACACGCCCTTCTTATTCAATTTTGAGAACGGTTGGCACTTCCCAGATAAGTTCGATATGAACCGTCGGATGTACGCCAATCGCCCTTGTAACCCCCTGAGTTCTCTCAGATTTCTCGGGGGTTGCAATTCTTGAATCGCCTTCACTTTGTCAGGATCGACGTGGATTCCTTTGTCGGTGACGACGAAGCCAAGGAACTTGCCACTGGACATCCCAAGGAAGGATTTGGCGTGATTCATCTTCACCGATGAGTTCGCATTAGTTCAATACCGCTCTAAGATCTTTGATGTGATCTCCTTTGTCATGGCTTTTCACCACCAAATCGCCGACGTAGCATTCGACCGTTTCGAAGATGATCTGGAAAATCTCCGTCATTGCTCGGCGGTATGTTGCGCGGCATTTTGAGGCCGAACGGCATGACCGTAGCGATATATGCCGATGGGCGTTCGAGCGGCTGTGTGTTTGGCGTCATCGGGGTGCATCTTGATTTGATTATACCGAAAAGCCATCCATAAAGGACATTCTTTCAAATCCACGTGTTGTCAACTATGACATCGGTGATTGGAAGAGGAAAGTCATCTTCGGGCAAGCAGCGTTGAGGTCTCGTAGTCGACCACAGTCCTAATCGACCCATTTTTCTTCATGACCGGACTATATTCGCCACCCAATCCGGATGTTGAATTTCCTCGATGAATCCGATTCTATGAGTTTCTTCACTTCGCCAACGATTGCCACCAATATTTGTGGATCTAAACCGCCTTTGCCGTTGCTTGACAGTTTGACATCCGCCTTGATGTTGAGGCGATGTGTCGCCACATTAGGGTCGAAGTCCCGCATGTCTTCGTAACTCGGTGAATACATCGATATACTCCCTAATTAGGGCAATCAACTCTTCCTTTTCTTCCGAGGGGCGTATTGCGATGTTTATGAGTTTAGGATGCTCTTCATCACCCATATTAACTCGACTACCTCATCCTTAGTGGGGGTTCTCTTTGTTCAACCTATCCCCAAACCGCTCTTGAGTTGATGGATCCATGGGTCTTCCCATGTTGGCATGTCTTCATCACTCTCAACGATGGCGGGATCAGCTGAAGCCATATTTGACATTAAAGCCTTGAAAGCTTCTCAGGTGGTGTCGAATCCGCCGAAGAATCGGGCGAATGTCGTCTCCCTCACGGGTGGATTATTATCAATCACCATGAGCATTCATCTTCGAGGAGGATTAGTATCCCAACCCTCTGTTGGTCATATCGCCTTTGAGACTCGATCTTGTTGCCAAGCCTATCAAAGAGCGACGCCTTCTTCTGAGTGGCTTGGTGCGCTTACATTCGACAACACATGCGATTAGTTTGAGAACACGGATAATGCGTGTTCAATTCGGGAACTTCTCTTCGAGATTTACTCACTTCAAAGACGATAGTACAACTCATCGGCATGAATGCCGGAGCAACCCTTCGTGTGTTGGTATGACTTCTCAGGTATAACGTCATCGTCGTTAGATGAAAACGTCTCCTTCTGAGGATGAGTCACATTATCAGAGGTTCCAAGAGTCACTAATCTCAGCGTTCGCTTTGCGGCGAAGTTCGGCGGGCTCTCGAACTTCAATCGAATCGGTGAAGCGTCGGGAATCTTCTTATCACGGTTGAGGTGGGTGCGACTGCACTGTGAGTGACCCGGGACTTCCTTAACGGGTCCAATCGTTCTTTGATCGAAATTTTACCTCGATCATCATGCAATGAGCCGAGGTGCTCCAAAGCCGTTTTCTTGCTTTGGGATACGCCAACAGGATTGACCGAAGCGAGCACAGAGTTGGATGGACATTTGGATGAAATCGTCGGAGGTGTGATCTTCTTTTGAATCAAGTCACCCCGTGGCGGTCGAGCCTTAGCCGAATCAGTTTGAGGTGGCTGATTCTTGACTAACGTTTTGGCCTTCGTCCGAATCGTTGTTCGGATTCGGACTCCAAACTTGGCGCATTTTCGGCGCTTCTTGTCCACTTCTCCCTTTTCTACATCCGCCTCCCAACTAGAGCCCGTGTGTGTCGCAGTAATGCGGCGCCTCTGGATCGTTCTTCAAGTGTTGATTGGTTCCGCTTGACGCGACCCAATCATTTGTTGACGGCTTTGGAGGAGTTGCCGTGCACCTGTTGATGAGGTTCTTGACCTCTCCTGGACTTCAGATCCACTTTGTAGCGACACCATCGACTGATTCCGTGGCCTTGGCGAACTCACATGTCAGAGAGTCGGCACGCCATCAGCGGTGATCTCTGCGTAGATCCGGCGATCTTGGATCTTTGGAAGGATGCCATTTGGTGCAACTTCGCAACGGCGGAGTTAAGATCCTCGCCTTAAAGTTCGGAGCCGAGGACAAACGGATCTTTCTTGCGGTGGAGATCCTACGGATTTGTGGGGAGGGCGATGCGGACAAGGATGATAGTATGATACTCCGCAGTGGAACCGGATCAACTTGGATTCGGTTGACTTATTGGGCGTAATTATTACACCCTCGCGAGTTTTGGTCCACGAGGCCTTTGACTTCTTCTTGGTAGGGATGCGGATTGGCGGCTACGACCACGGCGATCTCGACTTGAGACCGTTGGCTCCCATTTGGTCGCCCGGCTTGTTGCGGTAAAAGTTGGGATGATTGTCATTGATTTGAACTTGCTTACGCCTTCTTTGGCCTACAACAAGATTCAAAGAAATGCCTTTTATTTTAAGGCTTACAATGAAAATCAAAAGATTACAACTTTTATCCTTGTGAACAAACACGAGGATCTCTGTTATATCGAGGTCCTCGCTATGCTGGTTCTTTGCCCGTGCCGGGACTTTTGTGTCCGTGGACCACGCGCAATTCAATCCGGTAGAGACCGGGTTACGGAACTACAGATGTAAAGGGGCTCGTTTCCGAAAGAAATGAAGCGCTGAGGGATCACACTCACGAAGGAGAGGATCGCCGGGGATCGTGACTCACGAAGGAGAGGATCACGGAGCGGGTGAGATCTACTAGGAGAAATCCGGCTATCCACGAGGTTAAGGCGAAGCTTAACCTAGAGGGTATCTCAGAGTTCGACCAATTCGGTTACCTTTAAGCTTGTAGATCTGGCGTCGATCGCACTTGTACTCATTGTTGCTTTCGGGACCGTCGCCCGATTACTCGTAGATCTCGCAAGAATTCTTCGAAGTCCGAGCTCTTCCAAATCCTCAAAATCCAACCTCAGGAAGCCTCGAAATCCCGGACCGGACCCTTAGAAGCGACACCCCTATTTATACAATGGAGGGTGTGTGCCACATTGGTGGCTCGGCCATGGTGGCGAGCACCTCGGCCAAGTTGGCGAGGTGGCTCGGCCATGGTGGCGAGCACCTCGGCCACTGGCGAGGCACCTCGGCCACTTGGCGAGCACCTCGGCCAAGTTGGCGGTGGCTCGACCAAAGTGGCCGAGCCACCTTGGCCATTTTGGTAGAGGTTTGGCGGCGCCGTCTTGCGGCGTTTTCCCTCGTTCGCGTCGTTTCTCGTCGATTCTTCGTCGATTCTTTCGGTCTTCGGGCTTAGTTTTGCTCGGTAAGGTTGCGTTGTGTTTGAGTCCGTGCCTGATCAACTTTCAGAGCTTAAGCGGCCCGTTTGCATTGACGGACTAAGCACGGTTGATTCCGTCTCGTCAACGTTTGAGTTTAGTCAACTCCGGCACGTCGTTTCATTGGCTCGTACGCCTTGCCGACTCACTTTATCGCTCGTCGACTTCGCTCTGGCGTTTTGTGGCGTGATGCGTTTTGCGACGTCGGTTTGTCGAATGGATCGTTAGTTGCCAACCCACCATCACGAGTTTCGTTCGGGTACTGATAAGCAATTTTTTATGCCTACAGCAGTGAGTCGGAGAAATTCTCCTTCAACCACTTCAGTCTGATGTACCCTCTGGTCAATGAGGGTGGAGATGCTTCTAACTCTTCATCACATAGTTGACGTCATGAATAGTTTTTTGTGCCTTAACACACAGACCTTCAATGCTAAGACCTAGTATGACTGATACGTCTTGAAGAGTAATGGTCGACTCTCCGAGACGCAGATGGAATGTGTTAGTCTCTGGCCTCCATCTATCTATCAAAGCAGTAATAAGTGGCCAATCTAATTTCATCCATCTTATCTTCGAGCATGTAAGAAAACCAGCTCGCACTACCGCGGTGATCATACGCTCATCGTCAAGTATCCATCGAGAATGCCCTAGGCTATGATCGACCATAACTAACTCAGGTCCTTTCTGCATAGTTATTCAATATATTATTAGATGTAGATGAAATAGTAATGGAGATAACAGTTTACATGTATTTAACGAAACGGTTACCTCCGAAAATGATATTTTCTGAGAACGGTGCCAAGACTGATCATAGAGAACCTCATCACTATTGGACCCGGGCTGCATGGTGCGTACCCAATCTACATTGCATATGAAATACGTCAACAATTAAAGTTCAAATTTTGATAATTACAACCAATCAATTAATTATACGTGTATAAAAAAAACTAGGAATATTAAAGACTAAAAACCAAATAGCCATCACAAGTTCTCATGTCAATTATAAAGATAGTTCACATGCCAATTTCATTGATAAATAATGTTCTTGATAATAGAAAATTATACAAGCCAAATTTCCTAACAAATAATCACTACGTAGTCAAGCAAGTTCACATGCCAATTTCTTTGGTATTCCCATCCTTATACTTTTCACAATAGTCAACCCACATCTCCCAAGCTATTTGATCTCTACAATCCTTCCATAGGTTTCTTGATTGAGTTTGCTCCCTTTGAGTTTGAGGTTGAGAAAAATTAACAATATTATTTTCTTCTTCGCCCGCAACATCACCTTCATCCTCTTCAATGTCAACTGTTTCGTTGAATATCTTATCATCCGGGTCAACCATTGCAATGTAATTATGAAGAACCGCGCATGCCAATACAATATCAACTTATGCAGGAAATGGGTAATGAGACTTAGCAGTGAGAATCTTGAAACGATTCTTCAAACAATCAAATGTAGATTCAATCTTAGACCTTAATGAAGAATGTCTAAGATTGAATAATTTCCTTCTATTTTTGAGTGTTCTTCCTATTTGTTCCTTCAAATGGTAACGGACACCACGATATGGGCAGATGAAACCAGACATGGTTGTATATCCAACATCACACAAGTAATATTTTCCTACAATTTTCATGATATAAAATTATTTATTAGTATTTTTTAACATTGCATTAGATATCAATCTTATTGTTGAAGTAAATATGTAGGATTTGAAATTTTAATGAAATTGCCATCATATACTCTCAGGCCATGAGGTTGTGGCGTAGATAATGCATCTTGAAGGACTCTAAAGTCGTTTGCAGAACCTTTCCACCCCGCTAATACGTAGGTGAATAGCTTGTTTGGAGTACATGCCGCTACAATATTTTGTGTGACTCCTTTGCGACCACGGAATCATGGAGCAAGATGGGCGGGTAACATAGCATCAATATACGTTCCATATATCATACCAATACAATCCTAGAGATTATAAAATATTACTAGTAAATTTTTGTATTAAATTAAATAGTAATGAAGATATTTACAAAGTATAGAGTGTATACTTTAAAATAAGGGTAGTATAAAGGATTGTTAATGATCTCTTGCAGAACTTCATTCCGTGCATGTCTCAAGAAGCGCAGACATATGTAGCAAATAGCTTCTCACTTCTTGTTAAAATATCTACTTACAGTCTCACCAGATCTAATAAAATGTGGCAATTTGATTTTTAGTTTTATGCCCCAATATATTCAAAGTCATAGCAAGCTGCTCCTCCACTGTAACGTGTCTCGAGTCTCGTAACAAATCACTCCTCCTCATTATTTCTGCAAGCTTCATAAAAGCACCGCTGCACATTCTTACATAGTTGACGCAACTATCACTGAATCCATTATATATCCGGTCCATGTGATCTTTTCTAATTTTATAGTGTTTTATTTTCTCCTCACTAGGACCCTAGCGAATGGACACACGTCTACTTTACATTCTCCTCATAAATGTCATAATCATGACTAAAACAGAGAGTGCGGCACCCAAACACATGTTAATTACGGTCTCTTCATCAAGGTCACCATCCATCTATAATATTAGCATCATATTAAAGTAGGTATTAACATTATTAAAACAAACAAAATCATGCAATTATCAAAATACGGTAACCATTACATCGTATAAACAACCACACAGTTTACCAACTAAGAAATGCATCATGTTCAAGTTGTAGGAATTAATCGGATATGCAAATTACTTTTAAGTGCTTACAAAACATTACTTAAACTTTTAGAAACAATTAAAATTGTTTCATAATACTAACAAGTTCTAAGGGTGAAATCTTATACCAACAAATAATAGTATTCCTATACCTATTAGACTCGCCAAACAAATGAAAGCTTGGACTTCAATGAGGCGATAATAAAATCAAGTACAATTATAATTATTTATAAAGAATCACAATCTCAATACCATTGTCCATAGCTAATTCTATCAATATACAAAGTGCATTGGCAAGAATGACCAAAGAGTCATGAATCTATAATTTACAATGACAACATGAAGCAGCGACTCTCTTCCAATGCATATTAAGTTACAATCTTTCTCCATCATCATGAATAGAACCTCCCTTTCTTGGAATAACTTGTAAAAAACTACATAATATCCGGGTACCAAATTACTTTTAAAATTACTTCTCATCGAAACTTTCATCATATATACCACATTAAACTACAAAATTACATTTAAAAATACTACAAAATTACTTTTAAAAAGTCGCGAGCTATTCTTCACATTATATACAAGAAACTTACTAATTTTTGTAATTAAAACAAACTCCCATAAGCTCATCTAATCAACAAAAATATAGTTAATTAACTAAAATTCATGGGTTGGGAATTTAAATTTTTAACAATAATAAAATCCTTCAATTGAAATCCCAACACCAAAACCCCTAAATTGACCAATTTATCAAAGAACTAGTAACCTAAAAAAAAATTAAACAAGTTACCTCTAAATAACAGCTGAACCCTTGATTGGAAGATAAAGAGGGCACGTCGTTGCTGGGCTTTGCACCGCAGGAGGGACGACGGAGGTCGAACACGACACTGCTTTATATGGCGGGATGAAGGCAGGAGGGACAGAGGAGGAAAACGAGAAGGGAGGAAGGCCGAGGAGGAACACGAGGCGGGAGGGAAGGCAGAGGAGGAAGGCGAACCTAGGAGGTGACTATATCGGGTTGCGGCGAAAAAGAACTATGATCGCGAACCCTAGTAAAGTTTTGGGGGAACGGAGAGAGAAAATATCAGATTTTCTCCCATAATCGGCCTCTCAACTCAGGAAAATTTTCTGGGCAAAAATCCTATGTGGCGCCTTTACTTTCCTTCACTTTTCTTTTTGTTTTTTGCAAACCAAACACCTAATTGTGAAGGAAAAGGTAAAAAAATACCTTGTGTCAGTTATCTAAGAGCCTCTTTCTGTGTTTTTTTATCAACCAAACAGCCCCTTAATGGAGTATCTTTAGCATTTTTCATAGTCATGTAGGTGTATAATCAACTATTTCCTTTTGCTTAAAAATTTTCTCCATATGTGAGTTGGAAGAGATTCAACACCAACTTTGCATTGGCGTTCCCGACCAAACTTGTGTTGGTGGAAGACTGTTGAAACTTGTCTGAGACCGTTCTATGACCTGTGAGATTATGATTGAAGATTTTATGCGCTTTATTATTTACAATTTCTGTCTTAAGTTATATACTCCCAAACCTTTCATATTTTAGAAGGTTATTTGCGCTTAAATAATCAAAAGTTTAACACCATTTTTATATTTGATACCTCAAAGTTACTTTTTGCTATAAAAAACTCCAAAAAACGAAAAGATTAACCGAGTATTTTTTTGAGGGAAAAAACTTTGGGAGCATGAAAGTTAAAATTGATGTTAACTTTGGATATTTAAGTGAAATTAACCCTAACTTTAAACTTATCCATTTATCCATTAAATCTTCATATTTACTAATTTATTCAGTAATCTATAGTCAAACGTCAAACATTGCCCAATTGTTAGCAGTGTTATTTCTGAATTCTAGCGGTGTATAAAAACCCTTTAGCCCCTTTCCCTCAAAACCCACTTAATTCTCTCCTTTTTCTCAACCATAAAACCGAAATCAAATCCGTAAAACACCAGGCATTCATTCAAAATTTCCAAACAAAATCGAAGAAGTTTAGACAATATTATTGAGGTGATCAATAATGCATCTAAACTCGTGCTCAACAATAACTACACAATTCACCCCTCTACACCTTGCCATCTCCTTTGACTCTAAAACTTATTGCCTCTTCTACCATCTATTCTCATTGCCATTTTCCAAAGGAGAGCTTCCTCACCTCCTTTGACCTCGTGATCAACAAACATTATCTTATGACTTTGATGTCTATGGTAGGGGATTATTGTTGGGACTTGAAATGCCTTGCAGGATTTGGACTTTTAGTTGCAGTGTTGCACATCAACATTTGAAGAAGAGGCACTTTTTTAAGGACAAGGATGGGGCTTCAAAGTTAAAACCTGAGATGTAGCACATCAATTAACAAATATTGGTTTTGAACAAACATAACAGATGATACCAACTTCAAATGTATAATCACACAGTATATAGATGCATTTACATCAGAAAGTTATTATACTCTCAAAAACTATTAAGAGCCACATATTAACAACAAAAGTTGTCAAGACATTTGATGAAGAGGCACTTGTATGGATATAGAGTTTCCTTCTTCTTAGCCTCATCACCTTCCTCATCTTTAATTCCTTTCTTCCTCAGTTTACATCTCTTCCTGTCACCGGAAAGATTGGACTCTCTTGTTGCCATCACCGCCATCTTGTACTCCATCTCGCTGTTGCCGTTAAGGACTGCTCGTGTTATATCCATCACTGAGCGTCGCAAGAATCAAATTAACACATCTCATTAGATTCATAACAGCAATCAAATATTATGAATCCAAAGAAAGCAAATCAGCTGGGCTGGAAGTCTGGAAATGTTTGGATCGCAAAAAAGAAGAGCATGGTTGATATGCACAAATTCATTGGGAGGGGAGAAGCGACTAGGTGATGGCATCAAAAGGATTGAGCACGAGACAGTGTCGATGATGAAGAAAGCATGACAATGACTGCAACTCCAATGACGATTAGAGGATGGCCATGATGGCAACTTGATGCCACGTTGCTCGCAACAGTATGATCATGAGAGATTGGAGTTTTCACAAAGCATGAGCACGAAAAATTCATGCTCATAACGATTGGCATTTTGAAGCTGGAGCACGAGAGATGAGAATTCCACAAAGTTAGAAGCATCCAAACGACGGATTGGCGGTGCAGCAACATGAAGCTGGATCAGGGATCGGTGTTGCCCGAGTTATGAGCCTTACAACTAAATATTCGTGTTGGCAGTAGAGGCCAAGAAGAGGGCTTGCTAGAAGATATAGGAAGCTTAGTTATTTTGTCTTTGAGTGGGCTCGAGGATGTGAGTTCCCTGGCGGCATGGCAGAGATAAGTTAACTGGGTCTATTTGGTAGAGAAAGTAACAGGCTTAGTTACTAAATTGCCTTACACTATCATTAATATGTTACAACTCATTGCTGACTCATTTTTCTAGCTGATTAATATTTTTCAGCTGGGATTGTCATGTCACCTGTCCCTTGAAGTTGTCCCATTTTGGGTCCTCCTAGAAGCACTCTTTATTTAATACCTTACTATGCACCTTTCAACTGTGGACATATAATCTATTATAGTGTTGTCAGAAACAACTCTCCTCATCAATCATCGGGTTAGCTACGTACTCCTCTTCTCTCATTAACCCAATTAATATTTCTAGCAACATATAAATCTATTGAGAATAGTGGCGGAGCCACATTCAAGCGAGTGGGGGCCATTCCCCACTCAACAGGGAAAAAAAATCAATACAACCCTCCTATGTGATAAATCAATTATTGAGGCCCTAGCTTAGTATTTGCCCCCACTTGGTCTCTTACACACATATTTGTTATGGTATTTATAATTTAATTTTATTATGAGCCACTTGTAGGTTTAAATAAATTATACTTTTTATTCTAACGACATGTTACATGTATTTTAAATAGAGTCCTATATTGTTAGATATAATAGATCTTTAACTAATTGTTACTAGTTTGATAAGGCCCATTTAGTTAAACCCAAATACCCATTAATCTATCCTAATTATCTCTAATCAATCTCTCTTACTTTGCAGTCAATGTGGATCAATATGTTTCAAGAGAAACTCAAAACAAAAGGTGGAACTACATGAGGGATAGGACGATGTTGGATTTTGGGGGGAAAATAGGTACAATCTTGAAGCTTTGTGTGTTACCAAATACTTCGCATAAGGTTCTCTAGAATTTTTGTTTGCGCAAGAGTAGAACTTGTGAATTGTTAGGAAAATCTTAGTCGCATAGTATAAAAAACATGGCCTACTGGATAGCCATAATAGATCAAAATACTTTTTAGTGGAATTTTCATTTTTAATTTTACAAAAAAACATTTACTTTTATATTTTTAAATAGGTAATGAATAAATTTTTGAAAAGAAAAGCAATTCCATAGCAAGGGCAAGAGAAGAGGCAATAATCTACTTCAAGAGAATAAAACCACTATGATAATGTTGAGAATTCTTTGAAACAACAATGAGATTGATTTAAGCGAGAATATATTTTATTTTATAATTTTTTGCCCCACTACCCCGTTACTCATTTGAAGCACTAGCAACCCATTACTCATTTCTATCCAACTACATCACCAACCCAATCCTCGTGAATTTTTCTCTCAAAATCTTAATTAGCCTTCTCCCATAATTTCCTAAATATAAATTAGCTATCATGATATAGTTTTGCGAATTCTCTAGTTCAATTTCAACCGACTTCTCAAAAACAAACTTTGGAAGTTTAACATTACTAATAAGTACAGATGCATTAAGCAATGCACCCCATCTTTTTTGCATTTGGCTTGACTAGCTTTTTGCTAATGAATTTTAGGTGGGCAATGCGTTAGGATTGGACCGAGTCATCAACCACATAGAGGGCTGATGGTGGGCCCATATTTTCCATGGGTCCAAATCTAACTATTAAGAAGGCTTTAACTTTTAACCCTGAGAATATGTGAGTCGAGATTCAGCCCAAGATTAACAAAATACTTTTTTCCACTCGATCAAAACTTTCAAGGACAAAGAGATCATTAGCCGTGCTTATAACCTGATTATAGCTAAGAGAACTTTTTCTTCTTGTACCAGGAGAGGAGGTTGTACATATGTACAACATCTATTCTTGCCTAGACCATAGGAGATGAAAGCTCAAGTAAGGTGCTTTTTGAGTGTCAGCTCATTACAAAAGTGTAGTTCCTATTACCAAACTATGCCCTATGACTCTTGTCAGCATCAAAAAAAGAGTAGCCTAGTGCACAAGGCTGCCGCCATTGTGGGCTCTGAGGAGGATCAGATGTACGCAACCTTACCCCCGTATGCGAAGAGGCTATTTTCAGGATTTGAACCAATGACCTCCAGGTCACAAGGCAACAATCTTACCGTTGCATCAACTGCCAAGGCTCACCCTCATTGGTCAGCGTCACATAAGCTAAAAAAACCTTAAAAAATACAAATAAAATTCATACGGAAAATTAGAACTATAACAAAAGCTAAGTTGTATGGGAATGGGTATGGGTTCGGATGCCGACACAGGTATGGGTACGGGACACGACAAATTTGTAAAATGTAGGGTACAGTAACATGGCTATATAAATATTTCTTGAGCTTTGCTTCGGTACACCTGAAAATATTTTAATTTTAATTTCTTTTAAAAGGGTATTATGGGAAAAGCCAAAAAGTTACTTCCGCTTTTTTATTAGATCTTTTTAACTTAGGACTTCATTCCTGCCTCTCAACAAATCCATTGAAGCACATTCACTGGTCGAGTTTGATGCAAGGATCGATTGACCCCGGAAGTGATAGTTTGATAAAACAATAAATTGTAATTTTTTTGAAAGAAAAAAAATTATAAGAAAAAATGGAAGAAGAGCAATAAAAGATGGGTATAGAAAATTTGGTAGAAGAGCAATAGTCATTAGGGTTTCGCAAAAGTTTTAACAAAAAGTAACAGTTAAATTATGGCGAGATGGCAGACCATGGGTTGCTTGGATAATGAAAAGGGAGGAAGAAGATAGACAAGTCAAACTCAAGTTAATAACTACCCCTATATCTGTTAATAATTGCAAAACTGGGTGTTGAACTCAATTTTTCATTGGATCGGTTTTTTTCTTGGGCCAAGAAAGCGCAATTTTAGGATTTTATTTAGAGCTTGTGCCATTAGTAATCCAAATATCACTTTTTGAAGTATCGAAGCTGTCAACATATTTATTTACATACCTAGATTATATATTGAAATTAATAATTTACATGTGATGACTGATGAGATCAATATTGTTTTTCATTCACAAGGTATGACAATTAAAATTTCTATAATATTTTTATGTTTCTTTTATTATGCTGTTTGTAAATTGGGAAAGCCATCATTTTTTAACACAACCAAATGACCCTTCAAAATAATAGTTTGAAACCCGACCTATATCCAACTAGTTTTAGGAAGTGGATGTGAACTGAAGTGTAGGATATGCGTCCAAGAAGGCATGAGAAATGTTTTAACTTAAAACCATGTATTGCATAAGTGAGTACATGCCGAATAAATGTATTCATATATGCAAATGCGAAGAGTCTATGAGAAGTTTGGGTATGGATACGGGTACTGGTACATGTCGGTTACAAGTACGACTTCAGTTAGGAGTACCGAGGTAACATAGGACAAAAGTGTAAAAAACAAACATAAATTCTTAACTTATCAACCTTGTAACTCAAACAACCTTCCTTCACCCATTCCGGTCTACCATGTTGTAGAGGAAGTGAAATTGAGTAGCTTATCGTTATCGTTACAACTTTAGCTTTAGTTAATATTTGTCAATAATAACTTATTGCTTTATTAACTTTATTTTTTGACAGAATTTTGTCCGTTGATTTTAAGTCATTAGTGGAAACGGCTTTTCTAGAATGAAGCCGGCCTTGATACCGCCAACACAATACTCCATCTATTTCATTTCAGACTATATAAAGGGTTATGATGTTATATATAACTAAGCTGAATAAATTTTTTCATCAAATCTGGAAGATTTGATACCGCCAACACAATACTCCTCACCCATGTAGCCATAGTCTTCCTAAGCTCTCTATGATGATACGACATCCACCGGTTCAACATTTCACAACTATTTTTTTTGTGCCATGATACAAATGGAACGATGGCGGTTAGCCTGTGCTAGAGGTTGGAATTGTCAAAGTATGTTTCTGACAGAAAAAGAGCTGAATTACCAGATCGATATTTAAAATAGACTTCATTTATCAATATAGTATTTAAAAAAACTCTAGCTACATTAGCGTATTTAAAATAGACCCTCTTTACCAATAATGTCAGTTTCCTTGTCGACGGTGAGAACCGACGGTAAAACTTCTTTCGCGACCTAATCTCACAAAATTTGAAATATAAACCCACAATTATTCTCTTTTTTATCTCTATTTTTTCAAATCTTTCATCTATTAGAAATAAAAAAAAGTTTTGGGTTTTTTGGTACATGGATTAGGGGTTATGGCTTGAGTGATGACAATGGTTTGACTCATTGTTGGAGCTTCAGTTAGATCTAAAAATAAATTAGGGCAAAAAGTAGAATGAATTTGAGGAGGAAAAGGGATATCCTTTTTTATAGTTCAAACTTTGCTCAATCCGTTGTGACCCAATACTCCTTGACTAAAGTTGAGTTCTTTGGTGTTGATGGAGTTGAACATGAGGCCGATGATTTTTTTCCCCTTGGTAATTTTGCTAGTAGAAGATAGGAGTTACTTGATGAGGTTTTCAGGGTGGTTTTTTTTTTTTTGTTCAATTTGATCTAGTGGTAGGAGGTCGATGGATTTTGATGAGTCTTTTTTAGAACGTTTACAAAAGAGAGGGATGAGACCATGGAAGTGATGAGGGTACGTAAATAGGTCCGTTGAGTAAATGAAGGGTTAATGGAAAAATATTAGAGATAATAAAGGGATAAGAGATAGTTATTAAGATAATCAAAGATTAATGTGTAAAAAGAGAATAATTTAGGTGTATATTTAATAATTTTGAAGGACTAAGGGGGTGAAAAAAAATTTCTGCAGGAATTCTTGTTGCCGGCGGGGAAAATGGTCTTATTGGTAAAGAGGATCTATTTTAGATACCCTAATGTGGCCAGAGTTTTTAAATACTCTATTGATAAATAGGGTATATTTTAAATACCAATTTGGTAATTTAGCCGATACAAAAGTAAGGTCTTGAAGGAGCCTTGCGTTTGGAGGCAGGCAGTCCGGTGGAGATAGATAATAGTAGTTTCTTGTGCCATTTGATACGTGGTTACCTGATTGTACTAGATCCACCCATGTGAAAATTATGATTAGCACTGCTTAAACATGATTTGGGAAGAAAAAATATCAAAAAAGTCAAGGTCTTGATCGTTGCAACAAACTTGCTCAATTTTGTTTCACTTCACTTATTCAGTCAACTATATATGTACGGATACACATGTAATTTGGAAAATGATTGTGATATACCTATATGAAATTATGTAGAGATTAGTGTTTCCATGCATAACCATGTGTTTAAAACTATACATTGAAACGGAAAATGCGGTTTTGTTTACTGTTTCTTGTCCACAAATTTTGTTTACTCTTTCTTGTCCACGTGCACAAAAAATGTTGCTATCTTTTTTACTGTTTCTTGTCCACAAGTTTTGTTTACTCTTTCTTGTCCACGTGCACAAAAAATGTTGCTATCTTTTTTACTGTTTCTTGTCCACAAGTTTTGTTTACTCTTTCTTGTCCACGTGCAAAAAAATGTTGCTATCTTTTTTAAATGTTGCTATCTTTCTCGAGTCTGAATCTTGGGGGGCATCACAAACCCCCAATCTCTCTGCAATTGGGTTCTTCCTGAGCCCCACAGAAAATTTACCTAACGATGATAATGACACCTATTGTGCCTCTTTCTCCAATGTCTCTCTTCCCATCCTCTTATTCCAAGACCTTCACGATTCCACGGCCAACAATACTAATCACATCTCTGTCCCTGATGAATATACCCTCCTTTTTTTTCCAATTGTCTATCAAATTCTACAAATGTCACAATGAAAGTTCATACGGAGACGTACAATATCGGTAGACAAGGAGAAAAAATATACTTAGGAGTTGGAAAAAGCTTGTTGCCACTTGTATTTTTTGTATTTTTTCTACTTTATTGTATCTCATTCGGGTTGTGGGTGTTTGTTTGCTACAAGTAGAAGGCAACAGTAGAAAAAATCCATATGTTGATGGGCGCGTTACTCTTTTTCAAGGCAATGAGGAGTGTATGTGTAGCTGAGGATTAGTGGCACTTGCTAAAAATGGGGATGCATCACGGCTGGGATGTTGCCTTCTATCTATTCGGGTTTGAATAAAGACCATCCTGTTCCAATAAGCACAATGACAATGACAAATAACACGCATTTGAAAAACCCGAATAGATAGAAGGCAGCATCCCATCCATGATGCATCCCCATTTTTAGCAAGTGTTACTGAACCTCAGCTGCACATACACCCCTCATTGCCTTGAAAAAGAGTAACGCGCCCATCAACATATGGATTTTTTCTACTGTTGCCATCTGTTTGTAGCAGACAAACACCCACAACTCGAAGGAGATACAATAAAGTAGAAAAAATATTAAAAATACAAGAGGCAACAAGCTTTTTCCAACTCCTAAGTATATTTTTTCTCCTTGTCTACCGATATTGTACATCTCCGTATGAACTTTCATTGTGACATTTGTAGAATTTGATAGACAATTGGAATAAAAGAGGGTATATTCATCAGGGACAGAGATATGAATAGTATTGTTGGCTGTGGAATCGTGCAGGTCTTGGAATAAGAGGATGGGAAGAGAGGCATTGGAGAAAGAGGCACAATGGGTATCATTATCATCGTCAGGTAAATTTTTGTGGGGCTCAGGAAGAACCCAATTGCAGAGAGATTGGGGGTTTGTGATGGCCCCCAAGATACAGACTTGACAAAGATAGTGGCTACGCCATTGTTGGGGAAGCCAAAAGCTTCAAAAAGAATATGCGGTCTATCGTCAGAATTTACATTGGCATGCTTGATTTCAGAGAACACAGAAGGAAAGAACATCGGGATGAGGGTAATGAAAAGAGTTGGACGTAAGTCCATGAATTTGAAAAGAAAGTTTGAAAGAAAATTACGAATTAGAAACTAACTAAATATTCATCGAAGTTCACCATATATAGCCATATATTTTCCCTCATTTAAAAAAGATAGCGACATTTTTGTGCACGTGGACAAGAAAGAGTAAACAAAATTTGTGGACAAGAAAGAGTAAAAAAGATAGCAACATTTTTGTGCACGTGGACAAGAAGGAGTAAACAAAATTTGTGGACAATAAAGAGTAAACAAAACTGCATTTTCCGTTTCAATTAATGTATAGTTTTAAACACATGACTATGTATGGAAACACTAATCTCTACATAATTTCATATAGGTATATCACATTCATTTTCCAAATTACATGTGTATCTGTACATATATAGTTGACTGAATATGTGAAGTGAAACAAAGTTGAGCAAGTTTGTTGCAACGATCAAGAACTTTGACTTTTTTGATATTTTTTCTTCCCAAATCATGTTTAAGCAGTGCTAATCATAATTTTCACATGGGTGGATCTAGTACTATCAGGTAACCACGTATCAAATGCCACAAGAAACTACTATTCTCTATCTCCACCGGACTGCCTTCCTCCAAACGCAAGGCTCCTTCAAGGCCTTACTTTTGCATCGGCTAAATTACCAAATTGGTATTTAAAATATACCCTATTTATCAATGCGAAAAATTGTTGGGGGTCTTCCGCAACTCCAAAAGGTTATTTATGGTTTATTGCAATTTGATAGAACGTCTCCTCAGTTCTAGTATCATCTAAATTAGACTTATATAGGACCCATCACATGAATAAGAACTGGGCCCACCAATTCTTGTGCCAAATTGTGTGAGCTCTTTACACGACGATAGGCACTTGTAATTGTGGGTGGGGCCCACCAGTTATTGCGGAAGTGAGCAGCTGCTTGTTCAAAATTGTGAGGGCTCTATACACAAATGAGTGGCACGGGTAAGTACGGGGCCCACTATGTACTGCTGAAGCACGCTGCTCAGACAAAAACGAAGCAAGCAGCTCCGACAAGCCTCAAGGGCTTATTTAGATGATCTTGTTGAATGGTTTGCATTTATTTGAACACCTACACTAAGTATAGCATTTTTTTTATAATTAACCAGATAAATGCTCTTACTTTAAAGGGTATTTGAGCTTTCCAAATATGTAACGCCAAAGGACAATGAAGTCCTCCATCATTCAAAAAATGATATGCCTGCTTTGTAAAAATATGACTATTTTGGGTCTAAATGCAGTTCAAACATCTGGACCTTCATACGGGATGACCGCCTCTCGAGCCAAGTCAGATAAATACTAGTATAATAAACTAAGGGAAAAGCAGTCGCTAGAGTTGAGCTCACACGCTATTTCTCTCACTAGAAACTAGTGCGTAAGCCATCGCCAATTTAGAAAAACAAGATGAGAAAAATATCTCTTTCACCTTTAGCAATCCTTTCCAAATAGAAGCTGAAGAAAAGACATTTCTTACTCTATCCCTCCTGCAACCTGATTTAGATAGGTATTGACATTGACTTAGCATGGCCCGTTTAATATAGTACATTTCTTATCATAATACCATGCATAGTGTGGGGCGTTCTGAGCCGCACATATGCAAAGGATGGGGCTAGTATCGGTATTTTACTACCCTATGGATGGATGAGATCACCTACTCACATGGGGTGTTCTGATAAGAATTATACTCCATTTAATATAGGGCTCTCAGATCAAATTCTTCCATTATTTGGTAATCAAAGCTTTGCTTAAATCCCCTAAATTAAGGACCATTGACCGCCAAATTCCTTGTGATGATCTTATCAATCTCCCTGTCTACCCAACATAGTGGAGAGGAATAAGATAGGACACAAGTAGGGATCGCTGATAATACATCATTTAAAGTCTAAACACCCCCTACCCCAAGTGAAAGAAGCTTACTCATCCATCCAACCCGTCTTTTATTTATAACTTTCTCAGAAAAAGTAAAGTAGACTACCTTTCTAAGAGAGTTAGGTTTTAATATCCCTGACTATTATTCTTATGTGAATTAGTAAAATATTTTGATACCTGTGAAAAATGATTTGTAAATTAAATTGAGAATTAAATGATTCCAGCACATATGGGAATGTAGGGTGATCAGCATGGGGTACAGTTACAAGCAGCAAGTAAATAAGGATCAAAAGCTTTGCAGATATTCAATTGTGGGCTTCTCTGGGAGATGGACCAGAAAAGGGAAGTTTGCCCTCATAGCCGTCATGATATTTGGAAGGCTCAAGAAGTTCAGTCTCAATGGCGGTAAAGCTTGGATGATTAGATAACTACCACCACCACCACCACCACTACTACTTATAATTATGTATTTGTAGTTAGTAGTAGTATATTTTTTATATATATACATAATAGAGTACATTGATTTATGATATAAAAGGTATGCATCACTATGTCGTGGATAATAATATTTCAATAAGTATATGGACATTGTCGATTTTCCATCTCCCACGCCATGTGGACCATGCATGCAAATTCTCCCAAATCTTAATAATGATGCTAGTGGGCTGGATATCTTCTCATTAAAAATTCTGTCACTCCGTTAAATTTATGAACCAGGTAACAAGAGCATTCTTTTCACGCGTGGCTTGTTTTTTTTTTTCTTTCGGAGTAACCCGGTGGTATCCACTTGCAATTGCAAAGTGACTAGTCCACAGTTCGAGCACTGAGCCTGACTCTGGCCCGCGGGATTTTTTATTACGGCGCAAGGGATCGAACCCAGGTTCCCTGGCTTTCCCCCACCCGGACATTGTGGCTTGTTTTAATTACACGTTAATTGTTAACAAATCATTCCTTTCATGTTAGAATAACTACATGGGCTTTCAAATAATACACCAAGCTATAGGAGTTACTTAAATGAAAACGATAATCTTATAGGTACTACATATATCCAACAAGTTATCAATCCAATCCAAAAGTTTGCGCGTGTTGATAGATTTAAAAGCAACTCATATTTGTGTCCTTCAATATACGTTGCACTTTCCCAGTATACACTGATTCCTTAATTAACAACACCCTTGTCATTGATGTCTCATCTCTCTCTTATCTCAAATTTTGCATCCGGACAAACAAGATTAATCTGAGTAACATGCATCAATAGTTTACTCTGTCGTTTATTCTGAAGCACTGATCATGAGTTTACTTGGTTTCGAGGGGGGGAAAAACATGTATCACAGCTTAAACTTTCCTAAAGAAGCTCATACTTATAGGAGAAAGTATCTAGCATATTGACTTTACCACCTCATCGTGATTATGTGGTACATTTATCCTATAGAAAGATGCCACGTGTACCTCTAATCATATCTTTATATAAGAATCTAAATTAAATAAAACTAACCATAATTATAATATTCTAAATCGCAAAAATTAAGGAGTCAACTACCAAATTAAAACTAACCATAACTGGTATGAAGTGTAGTGTGAAAAGCTCAACGAATAAATGGAATGACAATCAACGATTATTAGTTTTCATTTTTACATTATGGAGGATAGATGTATGGTACTAAGTTATGGTGCATGTGATTTGGATTTGATGTATTTTTAGCTAAGGGTTATATTTGATGCAATCAACAACTTAATGTTGGCTTATGCCATCAATTTTGGTTTAAATATATTAACTCTTGTGATTCATTTCATGGTGATATTATTTCTAGGTTATCAAATAATTTGATTGCATAATGAAAATAATTACTACATAGCACAAGACTACAATGAATATTAAGTTAAATCACAAATTTGTTTTTAGTGTACAAAGTTTTAGTTACATAATGTCAATTTACATAACGTAATTCAAATATTTAGCCTCTCTGTTCATATTTATCAGTTGAGATGGGTTTAATTGAAATTGGCTTTAACAAAGGTGAAAGGAGCAAACAAAACATACAGAAGAGACAAGAAAAAAAATTGCAACTAAAAGTAATGTAACGAACCATAATACAAGATTTCGCGCGAGCGGGTAATGGAGAAGAGGCAACAGAGAGTAAAATAAGAGATAAGGAAAGAGAGCATGGTAGTTATGGTTAGTTTTAATTTGGTAGTTGACTATATTGTAATTATGGTTAGTTTTATTTAATTTAGATTCTTATATATAGATATGATTAGAGGTACACATGGCATCTTCCTATAGGGTAAATGTACCACATAATCACGATGAGGTGGTAAAGTCAATGCGCTGGATACTTTCTCGTTCTTTGCGGGCATTGCTAACTATTTAGGCTCAAGTTTTTTGCTACCAGTTTGAGCTTATGGAAGTGAAATATTTCTGCATTTTCCTCCTATTTAAGCATTTGCTTTGTCCGATCTCTGATGTGGACATCGAGCTTCCATTTTAGTTTGATTTTAAATTTCAAATTATGGTTTATTTAGTAGTTAATCTGATGGATTGTAATTGATTGAGAGAGATTTGAGAGATCTTGTATTTTTCAAAAGTCTATTTAAACAGTTGTAATCAGATGAGAGAAAAAAATTATGGAATGAAAGAAAATTTTGAATGCTAATTGCATGGGTGTGAAACCTTAATTTTCTCTCCCGGGTGTGAAACCCTAGCCGACGCCCCATCTCCTCCGACCGCAACCGCCTCGGACCCCGACCACAAAATCCCGGCCAAGCCCCTCGTCCAGATTCTCCGCCAGCCATCGCTGCCGGACCAGCCTGGCCCTTGTCCAGATCCGCTGGCCGATCCAGTTGCCTGACGCCGCCGCTCGAGTTCGTTACACTCGCTGTTGCCGCTTCGCTTCCCCGCTTTGTCGCCCGTCGCTGCTGGCCCGGCTCCGATCAACGCTTAACGAAAATTGCAATGCCAAGCAGCCGAGCCCCACCACACCCTCTGTTTCCCATTGCCGTCGCCGTCAATCTAGGCCTCGCCGTCAACCTAACCAGATTCGCCGCTTCCCGTTGCTTGCCGCCGTTGCCGCTGTACTCGCCGCTTCGCCGCCGCTGCTGGTTGCCGCGCGATCCGTCGAGCCTCATCCTCTGGTCGATCGGGTTTTGAAGGAATGAATCTGACTTGGTGAACAGATCCAGTTTATGTGGGTTTGGTTCAATTGGGCATGGTTCAATTGGACTTGGTTCAATTGGATTTGGTTCAATTGGGTTTGGTTCACTTGGATCTGATTCATTCGCAGTCGTCGCACCACCTTCAGAAGCTCCCCTCATCGAACCAGTTCAACCAGACGAAGGTTTACTTTCTTTCGCTCTAATATTTTCGGAACTGCTATTGCATGCATATTATTATCAATTTTATTATCAGTTGCGATTGTGCTATATTCTATTTGAACAAGTGAGCGAGTGATTCTGTTTGACTACATACAATTGCTTATCTAAATATTACAAGTCGAACTTTATTACAAGAATAAATCATTACAATTATTTTCTGAATAATTTACAAGGTCATAAACTGAATACATTGCAATTTTGCTTAAAAACCATCATCAACGTCACTTTATTTCTTGAGCTTCCTGCCTAGATCGATCGCCGATTTGGTGAAGCATTGCTGTTGCTGATCTCCTTACCTGCACGCGCATTGTTTCACATCATTTTTGGTATCAGAGCATGGTTCTAGGTTAGGAAGTTTTTTATTTTATTTTTTTGATCAGTTGAGTCTTTATTTTAAAAAATAACAAAAAAAAGACTAGTTTAGTTGAGTCTTATATATAAAAATAAAAAAAATAGTTGAGTCTTATTCATATAAAAAAAAAATTTATTACCATTCAGTTCATTTAGCTGTTAACGCATACCATTCATCTCATTTAGTGAGTCCAGCATGTCAGGCAGTATAGATTCCGAACTTCTTAAGAAACTCGATGAGTTAACAAGACAAATAGGTAATTTAGCCCAGGAAAGCAGAGCTACCCGCGAAGCCTTCCAAAATGCAACCAACGAGACGCGCGCTAAGCTAGGAAAAGCGCGTGTTGCAACTCCGCCTCCGCAAGATCAAGGATATGGGCACGTCGCTACCGTCTGTACAACCCCATTCAGAGTTAGAGTGAATCAACCTCCTATAACGGCATCACAATCTATTATTGAGGAAACTGTTAACCTCGCCGTAGAATTGACAGAGTCTAACTCTGATGAGAAAATCCGAGATATTAAATTTGACGAACTATGCACTTTCGTTTCTTTTGAAACTACCCCTACAATTGAGGAGTTGACTGAAGTTTCATGCAATAACAACACTCCGGTTATTCCCCAAGCTACCCCTTTGATCACGGAGTTCACTGATGTTGTCTCTGAAGTTCTTGAAATTGAAACTCCAACTCCTCCTGAACTAACTCCAGTGACTAAAAATGTTGTTGATGTTCCCCACGACGTCCTCCCGAACCAACATGACCCTGAACACGTTCCTAAAGTGAGTCACTCAGATATCTGTATGGGAGTTGAATCCAAAACTGAGCATAGCGAAATACCTACCATATTAGATATCAAACCCCCATGCATTGTCCCGATAGTCACTCACACATACACTGATCCATTTTGGGAATATATAGTGATTAGGGATACAAGTTTGAGCACGAGTGTTTTCATTGATATTCAACCTAAGCTTGACATTTTAGATGAATCGCATACTTTGAAACGTATTTCTTTTCTCTCTTATGTTAAGCACACAAAAACACTCCTTGTTCATGCATTTGTTTGCATCTTCCTCACTATCACTGCTAGAACAGAAAATTTATTATGCATATTAACGAAGGAACGCTTGATAATTCCATTTGATAGAGGACGTCATGCATATTAGACACTTCATCGACTTTACATCTGCATTTGCATCTCGCATTCATGATTTGCATAAAGAATAAGTGAAAAGCTCAATAACAGCAATGCCAACTATAAACTGCGTGCAAATCTAAAAAGGAGGTTCAAAGAATTTAGTGTTGGTGATCATGTGATGGTCCGGATACGTCCGGAACAGTTTCCTCCGGGAACTGTTAAAAAAAATTGCATGCACGAAGTGCAGGGCCTTTCAAAATTCTCAAGAAAATTAATGATAATGCTTATGTTCTTGACCTTCCTGAAGGTTTTAATATTGGTTCGACTTTTAATATTGAAGATTTAGTAGAATACAAAGGCCCCCATTTGAACCCCGAGCCTATTTCTGAGAGCTTCATTTACCACCACTTCTCCCGATATCACCCCCATATACAGCACATGACATTGATAGTATTATTGATGATAATATTGTTTCTACTAGCAATGGTGGTATCCGCAGGTACTTAGTGCGTTGGAAAGGTCGACCTGAGTCGGATGATACTTGGCTCAATCGAGGTGACTTACAGGGGTTGGATCTAGATCTCCTGAGCAAGACGACACTGCTCGACTTACACTCGGCAGGTCGAGTTCTCTCCACAGGGAGAATGATGTGGACATCGAGCTTCCATTTTAGTTTGATTTTAAATTTCGAATTTTGAATTTTGAATTTCAAATTATGGTTTATTTAGTAGTTAATCTGATGGATTGTAATTGATTGAGAGAGATTTGAGAGATCTTGTATTTTTCAAAAGTCTATTTAAACAGCTTGTAATCGATGAGAGAAAAAATTATGGAATGAAAGAAAATTTTGAATGCTAATTGCATGGGTGTGAAACCTTAATTTTCTCTCCGGTGTGAAACCCTAGCCGACGCCCCATCTCCCTCCCCGACGAAACCCTTCCGACCCACCAAAATCCCTTTTGCCCTTGTCTTTCGATTTTCATCGCTATTGGATCCGCTGCCTGAAGTTCTTGTCCATCCGCCGTTGCCGATCTCACTGTCTGATTGCCGCTTTGAGTTTCGAAGCACTCTGTTGTTCGCTTTCGCTTTCCGCTGTCGCCTGTTTGCCGTTTCTCCGGCGTTCTCCGAACGAGAAGCCGATAACAGCAGCGGTATTGAGCCCCACCACACTCCTTTCGCTTCATTGTTGCTGGCTAATCGGTTCGCTGGCCGATCTGACCAGATCTGCTGGCTTTCTTTGTCGCTGCCGCCGCCAGCCGCCGCCAGATCCGCCGCCATTGCCGCCGCCGTCATTGCCGCGATCCGCCGCCTCATCCTCCGGTCGATCGGGTTTTGAAGGAATGAATCGACTTGGTGAACAGATCCGCTTTATGTGGGTTTGGTTCAATTGGGCATGGTTCAATTGGACTTGGTTCAATTGGATTTGGTTCAATTGGGTTTGGTTCACTTGGATCTCGATTCATTCATAGCCGCCGCGACCGCCTTCGAAGCTCCCTCATCGAACCGGTTCAACGGGCGAAGGTTTACTTTCTTTCGCTCTAATATTTTCGGAACTGCTATTGCATGCATATTATTATCAATTTTATTATCAGTTGCGATTGTGCTATATTCTATTTGAACAAGTGAGCGAGTGATTCTGTTTGACTACATACAATTGCTTATCTAAATATTACAAGTCGAACTTTATTACAAGAATAAATCATTACAATTATTTTCTGAATAATTTACAAGGTCATAAACTGAATACATTGCAATTTTGCTTAAAAACCATCATCAACGTCACTTTATTTCTTGAGCTTCCTGCCTAGATCGATCGCCGATTTGGTGAAGCATTGCTGTTGCTGATCTCCTTACCTGCACGCGCATTGTTTCACATCAATCTCATATTCTCCCTACTTGTTTGAGCTATATGGAAGTGATTTTTCTGCTAATTACAGAATTGTCAACTGAACTGACAAATCCCAAGGACTCATCCTATAAGATTATTATGAAATAATTATTACTGTTCCCCTAATGTATGTGAAAAAATAATCTCAATTAAATTCTTCCCATGAGAATAATTTTTCCATTGCATGTTTAAAGCTAGGTAGTTATAATGTTCCGAAGGTAACTTTTTCTTTACCATATGGGTCAAAGTCATTCCCCATAACTTTGGCCATTCTCACCAAAAGTTTTTCTTTTTTTCTCAAAGTCAGAACAATCATAGGGATGAGATGGTACAGGGAAAAACCTTGAGATTAATCCCTGTCCAATATCCATAAGATTTATTGTTCTTATGAATAAATTATAAAAACAAATAAAATCAGTTAGAAATTAAAGCAACTTCAGAGAATAGGTTTGTAACAAGTCTTCTGTTTGCGAAATTGCCGCGAAATTAAGATCCTTAATTTATCTAAAACAAAGCTTTCTCATGAGTTACTAAGAGATCAAACAATGAGCAGAACCGGTATAGAAAAAAAATTTCAAATTTCTTTTTTCGGCACTACATAATTAAAGGAATGCAATAATTGTGAAATTAGTGTGAAGTTAAGACACTTAATTTGAAAATAGAGCTTTCTCACGTGCATATTAAGAGATGAAAACAATGAACAGAAACCACAATGAGAAAATTCAATTTTCTTTCTTGAAGATTGAAATTAGTGCAAAGTTAAGACACTTAATCTGAAACCTTTCATCACAACCATATTAAGAGATGAAAACAATAAGCAGGAACCACAATGAGAAACTTCAATTTTCTTTCTTGATGATCAAATAACAACAGGAAGGCACAAAAGCTATATGCCAAAATTTGATTTTGACCAAAATCATCAAGTAAAAAAATAATAGACTTAAGTTTGTAAGAAATGATATGGAGTCAACATCACAGAAGTTTGAGATTTAGAGAAAAGATCCGGCCAGAGATAGGGGGAGGACATGCCACCGGAGATGAGGGGGAAGAGTCAGAGGTGAGGCATTGGCTGGAGGCGGCGATCACCTAGGGCTGGGGAGAGAGAGAGAGAGAGGTCAGGATTTTTTGAAGAGATAGAGATCGCTGAGATGAAGGGGATAATATTTGATATATCATGGGGGTCATGGTAGGATTTGAAATACATGGTCTCGGGCTTCAAAATCCAACTCTACAGAATCATCTGATTTAAAGTCCAAGCCCAATTTGAGATCCAAACAAGAGATTTGGATTTGGGCTAGCCTAGATTTCAAATCCAGGCCCAAATCCAAGTTCCCAAACGCAGCCACAATGGGAAGTCAATCCAGCATTTGATCAGCAAAAGTTCGCTTACATTTGGGTAAATTAGGCTTTGATAGGTATATAAAGTTTTAGCTTCAAAGGCATTAGCTATAGTCGACTCTCGCTCTAAAGTCGACTTACATAGGCAGACTCCGCTTGACAGTGTGTGGAGTCAGCTTTGCCCCAAAACACAGAAAGTTGGGTTTTGGAAAATACCAAAAAGTTGTCTTTACTAACTACAAAACCAGCTCCGGCCCCTAACTCGGTTTTGCTATGGGTCTTCTGACTTGGCATTTTTTGTCATTATTGCACCTCGTGGTTTTCTCCTTCGATCGTGGTGCGACTTTGGAGGCTACTACAGGATTACCTTCACTTTAGTTTGACTAACATTTACAGAATTTCAAAAAGGATTCTAAATATTAATTGAACAAGGAACTAGTGTTTAAAAGGATGTAGATTTTGGATAATTTTCACGTGTCTTTCAATATCTAAAACATTTCAGCGATTGAGAGAAAATGAATCATAACATCAATAGAACGTGATTATTTTAGATCTACATCAATTATCGAGATTAGGATTTGAGGAATCAATGAAAATAGCTAAAGAAAAAGAGATGAGCAACAATTTCCAAGGGATAGAGAGCTAGAAAACCTATTTTCCGTCCTCTTCCTCTCCCTTGGTTAGACTAGTCTTCTAATGAAACTCCTGGCTGGAATTTTTGGATTTTGGAAAGGGTCAGATTATGAGAAAGATAGGTATTTATATAGGCTAAGGACTGATTTACAAAAGATTCATATTTAATTATTATTTGCTCTCATGCCCCTCAGGGTTACATAGACCGAGTCTTCAATAAATATTCTTTTTGCATGTTTGGCCCATTAAACTTTACATTTTTTAGATTCTGATTATTGATACTCTCATATGTATTCCTCAATGAGTCTTATTAGCCATTAAATAAATATTCTCACAATTAATAATTATTATTAATTATTCAAAAAGTTAGGGGCCTTATAGATATCATCATGTATCAACAAAGGTTGTGCAGTAGCCTGAGCACTAAATAATTCTTCTTGCAACTAAGGTTCAACTCATCGTATGTGGTCTTGCAATCATTTTTATCAAGTGATATTTCATAGGAAATAACGAGGTTGTGCTTTAAGAATTACATGCCAATCTTTGTTGGTAATATCTTTAATATAAAAAACTTGTGATGATTGGCTAGCACATATAAGCTGGCCATTCAACTTTAGAAAGTGTCAGCAATTAACAATAAAAAAATCTAAATTTATCTACTTTAAATGTGGGATCTTTTCCTTTGCCAAGCAAATCCCACCACTTACAGCGAAATAGTGTACGTTTGAGATCCCTTGTTTTGACTAATGAACTAAATTATATCTAATGAGTTTGCTAAATATTTCAGATCTTTAGCACAATTATTTGGGTGAATGCCAGTATAACACCCGTGAACGACCGTTACGATATTCCAGTATCTATAAGAGTTTCTATTAGAAATTAAATAAATAAATTTCTATTAATTTGAAGTTTATCATAAACAGCTCAGAAAAATATGAGTTATTAACTTTAAAATCTTTTGGGGTGTTTTATTCTAGTTTTAGTAGTCTGCTGCGGAAGTGGTTAAACTCAACATGAGTTCATGCTAGTTCAGCTTGAGTTCGTGCCTTCAACACTAGTTATAGAGGACTCATATAAATTTTATGTAATTTACCAAGGTCCCAAAAAATTATTATGTATTATAGAATTAAGTTTAATAATCTTATATTATTGTTTTAATCACACCAATCTTTTGATAGTCTAAGTGCTCATATACTAGTATTTTTGCCCATGCTAAATAGGTCTTATAGCAATTCACTGACATTCTGTTCATCTTCTGATCACTCATTTACCAAAAGACTATAAAATATATAGTGGCATACCTCCCTTTTCGTGGCATGAAAATACCCGTTGATTGAGGCATGAAAATATATCCCCGTCCGAAAATCTTGAAAATGTTCAAATGATTTCTACTATAATTAATTGTGTAAAAATTATTCTAAGTCTAAAGCTACTAAAATCAAGTTGCATGCAAAAAACTATGTGAAAATTTCAAGGTAATTTTGAATAATAGGTATGACAAATGAAAAGTTCAAATCACTTAATGCATTTTTATTTGAAATGAATAATCGAAATAAGACACGAAGCATATCAAAAGATAAATTGTGCATAATTAAAGATATCAAAGTGGTTCATGTTCAAAGATATTATTCACAACTGATGTATTACAAATCAAATAAAAGTTCTCTATCAATCAACAACTCGAACATGTAATAAGTAAAATAATAAGAAATGCTCCTTTGATTTTTCAATTATTTTTCTCTGTCTTAATCTTCTTCTTCAAAGTTGCAAGAGTGGGTTCTCGCATTCTGTTTGCAATATGTAGAACATGTAATAAGTATATGTAACATAATAGTTTTATTTGTATTATACAGTAAATATAGATATTTTATTAAATATTCTACGATTATATTCTTGTTTTGCTCTTGGTTGGAGGTAGGGTTTTAATGTAGAAGAGTCTAGTGTAGCAATAGCTGATATATCAAAACCTTCTTTTTTCTTTGCTATTAGTTGATGATATTGGTGTGGATAACTCTAGAGATTTAGTTTTTAAAATAAATATACTAATATTAAATTTATTAAAACCTTCTTTTGATATTTTTATCCCATGAAATTCTAGGTGTTGACATGTCTAGAGTATATTCAATGGATTGACTATTATCACCATTAACTTGTGCCAATTTATGGGATTTCTCATCTTATGAGAATAGCAAATTAACTTTTAGAATAACAGATACATAATATAAATTTGAAAATTAAAGTTTAATTATTTAGAATATCGAAGCTTTACTGTCCATCGGTTAGCAATTATAATCCTTTGAGTTTCTGATCGTCTATATTATCATCAACAATTTTAATAGCTATGTAGTCTTTAATGCATTTGCTTGTGTTATACTTTGTAACTTTTACATGGAATCGCATCTTTCTACCAATCAATCTCTTGATAGCCGGTGGAATGTCATTATTTTCTTCATCCTATTTAAGTGATATAACATTAATATTTCAAGTTCAAAATACAATTTGAAAATAATTCAAAATCTATATTATAAATAAATTTATTTGAATGAAATTTCGAGATAATTTACTAAACGCACGGTATTTGGTAAATCTGAAGGACAAATTCTTAGCAAACGAAGAACAATTGATGGAATATTACAAATGTAGTTATGTATATTCCATCCGTCACTTGTAAGGTAAGTTTGTACCTAACGTTAATTAACATATTTGTGTCATACTAAAATTATTTATTTTAATTTAAAAATGTGCATTATGAACATTGATAACATATTAAACATCCTAATTACCTCTCTTCTATATATTTGATTTCCTTTTTATAATCAACTGCAGAAAATAACCCTATTTATCTCTTTCAATTTGTTATTGCAATCAACATGAGAACGATATCACCAACCTAACATCTCCTCGATTTCCATGATTTGAGCATTGCAAAAATATTATATAAATATATATATATATATATATATATATATATATATATATATATATATATATATATATATATATATATATATATATATGTATGTATATATATATATATGATATATATATATATATATATATATATATATATATATATATATATATATATATATATATATATATATATATATATACATATATATATATATATATATGTATGTATATATATATATATATATATATATATATATATCATATGTATATATATATATATATATATATATATATATATATATATATATATATATATATATATATATATATATATATATATATATGTATATATATATATATATATATATATATATATATATATATATATATATATATATATATATATATATATATATATATATATATATATATATGATATATATATATATATATATATCAGATAGATTAATGATTCAATGATAAAAACCTATATGACAGCCATAAACAATAAAATGGATAAATAATGATTTAAACTATTAAGCTTAGAGCTTAAGTTATGTAAAAGTTCACAGTATTAGTTTTGCCAAGCCATTGTATAATTATTCCATATTAAAGAATTCTAATAATATTTTTATTAATAACAAATATTACCACCCTTTAATATATTTTGTTTATATATCATGTTAACCCTTTACATTAAAAGGTTCAAGTGTATGGTGTACTTATAATACAACTAGAGTCCTTGTATTGTGACTTTTATATACATATAATATTAAAAGTTATAATTAAATATATAGTTAACATTATTAAAAAATTCGATAGTAATTTATAGTAAAGTTCACTTACATCACCACTATTCAAATCCTTCACTTTGAATATGTCATCAATAGTACCATCATCTATTTGTAACTTCACTTGTGTGCTGAAAATGCTCTAGTTCTAGTCTCAAACATTTGGCATTGAGGAGGCTTATCAATAGAACTGAGGTAAAAAGTACAGAATTTATGGTTAATTATGTTGGTAATCTTGATCATACTGAATATTTAATAAAATTAAAAATATTAGTTCACAATAAAACTATTAAAATATCTTTGAGTTTGAACAACATCCTTAGTTTAGTCGGTTTATATAAAATTTTGTTACATATGTAGATGATGGGCTTGTTATACCCCTTACTGCAAAGATAAATTGACAAAATATTATATAATGTAATATTATGTAATATAGTATAAATCATGAATAATTGTAAGGTTATAATTAGACATACAAATATTGTCAATTATCAAGGTAGATTTTTATTTATTTATTTCATACCTGTCACAATGAAAATTCTATTTCTGGCACGTTTTGATTTGATGATATGGAGACAATGATATGTGAGTCCTTGGCTCTAAGAATTCCTGGATCTTTCTCTTCCATAAATTGACAAAGTCCTGAATTATTAATGTAAGCTATAGTTTAACACTTATATTTTAGATAGTTTTGAGTAATGAATATGAAATATATAAATGAATTGTCAATTACTGTGAAAAATAAATAATTAATATAGTTATCCTTTATTCATAACAAATATATTATGCTATGGCTCAGGTTTAATTGTTGAAAACTACGAAGTTGACAACTCTTTCATCGAATCAATTACCCAACGTGAAAATGACCCTAAAGGAAATAAAAAATGACATCTCGATTTGGATTCTGAGCTCGCTAACAGTGCACACCTTGATGCATTGTCCAAAATTTACTATTTATTGAAGATTTTTTTGTTATTTCGGTTATTGACCTTGCATGCATCATGGTTTTGCTGTCGGGAATAATAAAAATTTTAATTAGATATATTTCAGTCTAATATAACGTTTACACGAATAGCAGGGGCTAATTAATCAAGCATAAACAAAACACATTGCTAAAATACTATGAGTTGATGAATATTTCATAGAATCAATTACTCACTATGAAACTGACCCCAAAGGAAATAAAAACTACAGTCGTGATTTGGTTTCCGAGCTTGCTAACAATGTACGCCTTGTTGAACTTACCAAAAGGTCGTGCTATGACATACATTGTTAGATTGGTTATCGTTCTTGCATGCATCATGGTTTTATCGTCCAGAACAATATAAAATTTGAAATAAATATATTTCAGTCTATAACTTAGCATTTTCACGAGTAGCATGACATAATCAATCTAGCATAAACAAACACATTATACAAAACTGTGAAGCTGATGACTATTTCATAGAATCAATTATCCAAAATGAAACTGACCTGCAAGGAAATCAAAAAATGCCCTCTTGTTTTGGTTTATAAGCTCACTAAGAGTACACGATTCGCTGAATTTTACGAAGTTTTCTCTCTCTTAAAGGTTGCTTGTTATATTTGTTTTTATCGTGGCATAGATCATGATCTTGTGGTTCAGAATAATAAAAACTTGAATTAGATATATTTATGCATACAATATAGCATTTTCACAAATAGAACGGTATAATTAATCAACCATAAACAACCGCGCATTAAGTAACATCTAATATGAAAATTGTATGCACTAATTTACCTACTCGATAAGTAGTCTGAAATCAATAGTCGCAAATTTAAGATCACAGAGAAGACACTTCTGCCAAACCGTGCTTTTCAATGACCTGTTATTTGACAAAATTCAACAAAATAAAAAAACATTAGAGATTCCAAAAACCATAGTAAACTGATTTGTACAATATAAAAAAAAACAAATTGAAATCAAACTCCAACAACTTCAACATGATTTATGGAAAAATAATAGACAATAAATATAACATCATAAATAACAATAAATATCTTGATGTTTTCAGCGAATTTTCCGAGGAATATCTGAGCAATAGCGAGCGGAGGAATTCTCTAGCAGAGATAGACGCAGTGAAATATCAAGCAGAATTATCATTGATTCCCGAAATCCGTACCCAACAGAATTTGATAACCACAGAAAATACGAAATCTGTTAACCCTAAAACCAAATAATAATCCTAATCTCAAGACATGTAAATTAAAATCAAATTACCTCATAAAAGATCAGCAATGGAGAGTGGTTGGATTCTCCGATGAAAAACTGACCAACAGTGAGTGGAGAAATTATCGAGGGAGGAAGAAGCAGCGAACTCGGCAGAAATATTTTCAATGAATATCGATTATTAATTTGGTATGGAATATACGGTGGTGACCAATTAAAGGAAATTACTAAATAAAGCTATATTAATTTAACGGCTGAAAATTATTCGAGATGATATCTTTTTCTAGATGGATGGCTTAGAGATGTGTACATGTGTCAAGTTTTTTTTATAGAGGAGAAATCTGATGTCCCAAGCTCTAGTGAGTTTGAGTTTATCTGATTTTGCTTCAACGTATACCCTAATATAAGATATGCAATGTATATTAATGTTGGGCTCATGTACTACTAGTCAGTGTGGCCCATTTGGCTTTTTTAAATTCCTTTGTGTTCAATCCAACTTCTTTTGTACCCAAAGTCTTGTGTTGTGCAGCTACCATCAAAGCTGGCTTTGACCCAACTTAAACTCGAGCCAGCTCCATGATTGACCCAATCTTATGTCTAGCTGAGAGCCCATGTGCTCTATTTGAGCCTAAGTTGGATTTAGTTATAAAATTAAAGATCACAAGGCCCATGTGAAATTGTTTTATGAATACCCTCATATCTCAAATCCCCTCTGCCATCATGTGTTTTTCTTCTCTTTTCGCTGTGTCCTCCCAAGAGGAAAGAGGAGAGAGAGAGAGACGGGTCGAGAGAGAGAGAGAAATAAGAGATAGAGAGAGGGAGAGTTGTAGCCCTCTTATCTTTGTCTTCTTCGAAAATCAAAAGCAACCATGATGGAAAGATCAGATCTTCGTCAAGGAGAAGAAAATTGGATCTCATCTCGAAGAATTGTATTGTAGATCTATATTGGTAGATCCCAAGATAAGTATCACTTGCTCTTCTTTTCTTTGTTTTCAGAATCTTTTATGCGCATTATACATAAGTCATGATTCATTATATTTGTTTTGATGAATAAAACCCTAGAAATTTGTGCAAAATATTATAGGGTTCATAGATGATGTTAATGTTATTGCTGATGATTATAACAAGTTTATATCAGATCAAATAGGTTTTAATCCCTACATGATCGATAGAATCGAAAAACATGCACAAAACTTACATGAAACCCTAATTATGTATAGCCTTTATTTTTGCTCTTAAAAATGTGTGAAAATATGTTAGGTTATTTTCCTAAATGCATCCAAGGAGTTACGAGTAGTCTGGAGATAAAATGGTGAAGAAACAACGACGAATGAGACGAAATCGTGCATATCTGCAGGAAATCAGCTGTCTAATCAAAGATGACTAGGCGTCTGGTTTGGTTTCAGCCATTTGGTTTTGAAACCAGACGTCTGAATTGGATTTGATAGAAACCCAGTTTCTGTAAATTATAGCTGAGACGTTTGGATTTTTGGGCAGATGTCTCATTAGGTTTTTAGCCATCTGGTTAGGCATTTCAACCACCTGAGATATGCACAGTCATGTGCATAGACTTGTTAACTAGTTGTATGGCACCATATATTATCCATATGTTACCCTATGTTCCCCGAACTTTAACCACACCTTGGTATATGAGGATTTGATAAGTTTAGCTATTAATTAGGTGTTTTTAACCCTCACGTTTGAATTTGACGAAACAAGCTTATTTTATAAATACGTGAATTTCCGCTTGCGTCATCTTATGATTAAAGTCTAACTAGGAGTTGTATACCTTTTCATGTGCCATGAATGCCTTAATGAACAAATACTTAGGACTCACATATGAGTTGACTTACCCTTCATTACCATGTGTATTAAACCCTTAGGAATTGTTGTTTGTTAAAATCCTCAAATATGAGTTGATTTATCGTAAAAGTTTATAAATGCTTTTATCTGAAGAGTAAAAAGTTGTATAAGTACTCACATAGAAGGATTTAATTCAATATAACCAGTTGGGCAATATTTTATTTAAATGAGGATAATTTTATATGCAAACTCTATTTAGAGTCCTTTACTAACCATAACATTTTCTGGCATATAGGGTGATTTTCTATTAAATCCTCTTATTTTTGCTCAATTGAGTATTTGATTAACAGCTAAACTTGAGTTGTTATATGAATAATATTTCAAAAGTGTCTAATTATGTCCGGAGAAACTAGACACTTAAAATTAATGAGAAATTATAATATCATTACAAGCAATGTGACTCAAAAGAGTATTTAATTATTTGGCGGTGTAGGAGTAGTCTTTTATGATACCTACACTAAATTATGGAGTATTATACCACTCAAATAACTCAGCACATGATATAAATTAATGAATATACTTGTAGGTGAAAATGTTACGTATAGCTAGGCGGACTAGCGTTATGCCGACCCTAGCTTGGCGTCATACAAATAAGCGTTGGCTATTTTTAAATTATTTAATTATAATAATTGATAAAAATATGTATTAAATTCATATAAATTTGCAAAAAAAATAAAAATAGATAGCAATTTTAGATCCACAATAAACCATGCATACTTAAATACTAAATAGCCAAAATAATAACTTACAAGTTTATAGAAAGTGCTAGGAGGCCTAGACGTTGGACCCGACACCTAAAGCCTAGGAGGTTTTTTAAATTTTTTAATTACAATAATTGATAGTAAATATCAACGTTATAGAAAGTTTAGGTGCCTGACTGGTGTCTAGGCGGTTCTTCATTTAAGTGGTGGTCAAGGAGGTTTTACTAAAGGTCGGAGGAGATAGTGGAGGTGTTCATATTTGGAGGTTAAAGGAGTTTGAAGGAGGTTGGAAGATATTCAACACAAAATCACGATCAAGGCCTAAAGGGTGCAGTCCACGTAAGCAGACAATGCTCCCTTAAATACTCTCAAAACCTAGGTGGGCAGCCTAGGTACCGCCTAGGAGCTAGGCGGTCTAGGTACCGCCTAGGCCTAGGCGTACGCCTAGGCGGACTAGGCGGAGGCTTTTTAAAACAGTGAGGTGAACAAATAACGTTATATCTTTTGTTACAAGATGAATGGTGTTAAACATAAATGATTGATAGGATTTTGTTTGTTAATCCTTTATACATATATATAGGTTTAGTAACCTACTCCTAGACTGTAAGGTATTTGATCTCCTAGGTTAGGGATTACAATAGGGATTACATACATACGTGCTAGATGGTTAGCTATTAACTGTATTGTTGATGATGGTATATAACGCCTAATTAGTTGTATGGTCAATGCATGAAGGATTAGATTTAGTGCATAACATTATATATATATATATATATATATATATATATATATATATATATATATATATATATATATAATAACCACGAGGATTGGGGAAAAGTAATAAGGTGAGTCACATCTCAGGGTAAGTTGGTTGGCCAGAGGAGTCCGGGGTAAGTGCATATTTATGAATTATGAGTATGTTTATGTGTAACCACCTTAACCAGACAAGCTCAGTCATTGCATATCTAAATAAGAACGTAATTAAAGATCAATTTAAAATAATATTTGTTCAGTACAGTTGTGGTTTGAATTTGCAATTTACTTTATGACTGATACGATGATGTGACATGATGATGACGTTGAAGTAGAGTAGATGATATCCTCTGCTTTAGTTGATTTATTAATGGTTATTCTAACATCATTTTCATTTGTGATTTGTCATACCTTTAGTATAAGTTATGACAGTATTTGGGTAGGTGTGCTTAGTAGTGACATTATTGATATTAAGGTGTGAGATTACTCTTTTTAGTCTACTATGTATTTATGGTCTACATTCCTATTTATATTGCTGTCTTTTATCATTTGTTATCGCTCTACCATTTTACTTGAGAATTATTATCCCTTGTTTATCACTATCTCTTTGAGCTATATTTATTTATTTTATTTTGATTGTGAATTATTATTCACAAGTTTATTCATTTGGATTATTATTCCTTTGACAGTACTTGTTGAATCCGCTCTAACTGATTGCATTTATTTCCATTTTTAGGTAGTTGATATGAACCAGATTGTGAGCAAGAGATTAGTTGAGAATATGAATGGTCAGGTATGAGTTTTAATGTTGGTTTATTATTGGTTCTTAATATTTATTCCTTTTCTAAAAATTTATCTTTTTGAATTACCTATTTTGATAAATAAATAAAGTGAGTAGCACTACTTATTGGGTTAACACATTATTGCAACAAAGTCATCATCAGAGTGGTGTGTTGTAGGCTTGTTGTACTTCGATTTGGTCATGGGGACAGTCAGACGTCAAGCTCAACATGCAAACATCTGGAGAAGTCAAGCTTCAAGCTTATAATGATCATACAAGTCTAGATCAAGAGAGAAGTTAAGAACACTACAACAACATGCACATTATCAAGATACAAGAGAAAGTCATAAAGATATTCAAACGAACTGTGGAACGTTTAGCAGAAAAGTTTAAGACTGAAACTGAGCTAGTAGAAGGTCTGAGTCTTAGGCTAAGATTAATATAAGTATGCATTAAACAATGATTAAACAATAGTAACTAGCAAATTTAATTCCCTCTCCTACCAAAATTTAAATTCTATCATGAAAATCCCAATGTGTCAAGATCCTCCTATTGATTTTAATTAAACCCTTATTAGCTTTGAGTTAAGAGTTGGTGAGAAGCCATTAGCTTTAATCCTTTCTCTCTTACTTATTTTAGCTAATCCCTAAGCCTACAACACCTAAATCAATGTAAAAATCTATTGACCATGGCTCGTGAAAGAATAGCTAATGACAACATCTTATGCGGATGAGTCAAATTTCCCAAAATAGAAACTGTAACTCTGTCGGTCATAGAAAGTACCAGACAGTTTAGTACAAACTACCCATATTGACTCTTGTGAGAGACGAAAGCCACAAAGGTAATAAATGTTACTGTTTGAGCCTGATCCTTCATCATCTATATATTTGGCTGCCTTGATTCATTTCTCTTCAAACATACAAACATTACTGAATAATCTAAGTTTAGTTGTCTAACTCCAGCGTGCTCACAGAAAGTTTCATTTGAAAGTTCCACTCACACATCCAAAGTCTAACTCTCTTAAGAGAAACCATACCTGAGTTTTGTGAGATTTCTGTGATACTATTCTGAAATCTTAAGCTTGAAAATCTATTTGTTTCCTTCATCTCTTGCAAGAGATCTTTATTGTTTCTTTATTGCTTACTGCATACACTTAGAATATCATTTATATCTTGTGCATTTGTGTTGTATTAAGTGTGTAAGCTTACATTATCTACTTTTCACCTTTGGTGTAGAGAACAACATATTTCTCACTTTATAGAAGTGGTCCTATCATCTCTAAGTGGGGGACTGATAGAGGGTTGAAGTTCAGTGTACACATTTATGTTATTGGTAAGGATAAGTCCTATCTGCTCTTGGATTTGAGTGAGATAAAGAGTGAAAAAATTTACTATATTGGAGAGTTGTGTAATTATTGAGATTGAAGCCTATTTGACTTCAAGTTAAAGTTCTAGCTGGGGTGCTAGGTATTGGAGGTAGCCTGGGACGTGAACCACTATATATCCTTGTGCACTTTGTGATATGCTTGTTATCTATCTCTTTACTTTCAGCTTTACATTCTATATTTGTCATACTTAGTTCTTGCTGAAATTTCTATAGACAGTTTTATTGTACTTGTCATAGTGCATTTGCCCATACTATTTGTTATATCTGTCTCCCTATTTGTTAGATAGTACATTTACATCGTTCATCATATCTATGTCCATATGCATATACAACGTATTATTTTTGTTCATCCGTGTAGTTGACAGTTAGTTTGAATGTTTTACTATTTCAATATGCTACATATTATATTTGATTATCTGTGTGTTTATCTATTTATCTAAAAATTTCATTGAACTTTCTATACATGTTTGTGAGAACATTCTAAGGCTACTACATTCATATTTTCTTAACTGTTTATCTGAGTGCATCTTTATACACTGCATATTATCTGATCATCTATAGTTATTACTCGGAATTTATAGTGTACAACATTCATAATTGCTTAACTGATCATCTGTGTGTATTGCATTGCACTGTTTGAAAGTTCCATTGAACTTTCTACACTATTGTTCCACAGAACTGATCTAGTGATTATACATTTATTTTATTATTGTATTATCACTACATAAGTAGTCATAAAATTTTATTGAACTTATTCACCTCTCTAGATCTCACAAATAGAACAACAAAACTTCGTGATCTGGCCTGACCTGGTCGACCCGATCATGATATTTCACTTATGATCTGGCCTGACCTGGTCGACCCAATCATGATATTGAAGGATGGGACCTTTTCTCGAAAAACTCCGGATCCCGAGAAGTTTTGAAGATGGTGCATTAACGAATCCTGTTACGTTACTTCGAATGGAATCTCCGCCCGCCTCACTTGACTGAGCATAAGCGAAGTCAAGGGATTTCCTTATAACTAGTGGCTGAGAGTAAGCAATCCATCCCCCTTCATTCAACTTGTGGTTGAGTCATTAACTCTGGGTCGGGAATCAGTCTTATTCTCTTTTGCATTTTTGATGAATCACCTGCGTTCTTCTTCGTGTCCGTCCGTATCGCAAAGCTGGTCAACACCAGCTGTAATGGTTGAAAATAGGGGGCGGAACGACGACCCCCTAATCATTGTTCGAGAAAGCAAACAAATGATTCGTTCCGACAACTTTGAACCATCTCAACCCCTATTCATTTACCGATCAATTGATGACCAAGGTACTCTACTTCAATAATTTCAACCAAGACTCCATTATAATCTATATCTCTATAATCACCAGTAACATCAATAATAGCAACCCTGCTATTTTTAGTTGACAATTAATTATCTTGACATTCCATATGAAATCAAAGTCCACTTATGACAAATCCATTAAAACTTTTGACAATTTTACTTGGACCACGAGGTAATTAAAGTAATTCATCATCTCCTTGATAACTCTAATAAGCCTACACAAAACCAGGGCGTGATCAAGACATTAAAAATGCAACAATATGACACAAAAGAACAAAGAATATAAAAAGATATTTACTAGAGTTTAAAGCCAATTAATTAAGTTCTTATCCCATTCTTTGTCATCATACTAAATTGTGAGATCTTCTAGCAATTCATTGTACATATTCCTCAAAAATTTGTGCTTAGTTTATAATCATCTTTATGAAGTGGAGGATGAATTTCTTGCATAGGTCAAAAAAGAATGTCATAAAGTGTACATCAAGAAGTTCATTTTCTTTTCTTTTCCCCTTCTTACAAGCTTTCTTTGAATATCACATCCTCTCTAAGTATAACATTCCTACTATAGGAACCCTTTGGGGTGAGTTATTGTAGATATTTTTTTAGGTTTTTGTGAATAATAGAGAGACTAGTAAAGATAGAAAGGACTTTAGATGATGTGATAGATGAAAACAAGAAAGGAAAGATTAATGGGAATGTCGACAAGTACGAGACTTTCTTTCTGAGTAGGAGGGAAGTTTCAGCAAATGTCTATGTTGAGAAAGTAATAGATTTATAACGAGATAGCTCCTTGATATGAGTAGGGATGATCCAGGGAACTATATAAGAGTGTAACACAGAGTAATTAACACAAAGAGCTTGCACATCATATATAAGATGGTTCGTCCTTTAATTGGACTACATCCACCTATCTAGCGCCTCAATTAGGATTTCCCAAATTCACTATATTTGAACTTCCTCTAGTAGTTTTGTATTATAGCACAGCTTCTACCACACTTGATAACCTCAAGTTGGTAGCTTTGCACCGCTCTCAATCCTAAAGAGTTCACTCGTTTATAAGGAAAATAGAAAGGGTTCTCTCAGTACAAGATATGGGAATAAGTATTCACTCAAACTATAGCAAGCACTCTTGATTTTACTGCTTGAGGCCCTAATAGCTTGCTAAGCTTAAAGTAGGATAATTAGGTGGCACTTAGAGGATTTGATCAGGAAGAGAATATTTTTAGTATTGGAAGGAGAATATTGCAATAGCTCTTCGATTTGTAGGTGGTTGTAATGAATTGAATGAGCAAAGTGTTAGACAACTAATAGCCTTAAAGATCAACGGTAGAGACAATGTCATTGGAGAGAGATTTAATTTTTGGACAAATTCAAAATCAAGAAGCATCAGGATAATATAGGTTAGCTAAAAATTTAGCAGGCTATAAAAAAGGTTGCTGCCGTAGCCGCAAGAGATAAGGAAGTGGATGCTATCTCAGATATGAAAATATTTCTCCAAAGATAATACTCAGCGTTGATTATAGTATTATTCTCAAGAGACAACGGCGCATGTGGTGAAAACTTTAGATTAAAAAACTCTAGGTAAAAGAGTAATGTGCTGCTAGAGATTTATATATTCACTTGAATAAAGAAATCATGTGAGCACCATTTAGGGGTTGTTTGAATGGATAATAAATTCTTTGATAAAAAAATGCAAAAGACAACGGAGCATGGGCAAGCCACCAAGGTCAAAGAACTGATGTCATGATCTTTTGAAGAGAACTCTTGAGAAACAAGTGCGGATGAAAACTGATGGGTTCTCTCATCTTGGAACTGATAAGGAGGCTTGAGTTCAGAGAATATTTATCATTGTTCTCTTTTGAAAAGTTTTGATAGTGATAAGACAAAAGATTAGATCACTTATATTGCTTGAGACAAAAGATTTAAAGGGGACAAGATTTGATTAGCTAGAAAATTAACTATCAAGTCTCTATTTAATGAGAGATACAGGAAAGATCTACGAAGGATGTATGTAAAGATCTAAGGAAGTCGTATGAAAATGTCCAATTAAAAGATAGAGTATAATGGATTTGTACCATTAATCTTATCTTAATTACTTTAAAAATAGCAAACTTCACAAATTTATACCTTAGACTCATGACACACAGAGACTCTATTGCTTCTAATTTAGCTGAGATTCCAAAGCACCATGCATGTCTTCTTGGTCTAGAACTTAGATATGCATTTGCTTGTTTTCTTGCTAAGCTAAATTTTCTTGCATTGTAGATTTGATCCATTTGTTGATATTTTATTGTAAGCCTTGTGAGTATATTTTTATCCATTTGTTAATATTTTATTGTAAGCCTTGTGAGTATTTTTTCATCCATGTACTAGCTGAAACAAACATCAGTTATATATAATATTAGTACTCATTAATTTAGTTTTCATTAGTCAAAATATAGAGTTAACACCTACTTCAAATTGTCTTAGTAATAAGATCCCAATGTCTATAGTCAAGATCATCACCACAATAGCCAATGAATTGCACATCTCCTTAATTTTGCATCAAACTTGTTCTATCTTCCTCAACATAAGTTTCACAGCCAGATATTTTCAAATAATCATATGATATTTTCTTACCCCTCTAAAATATTTTAGGAATCCTCCATCTATTGCAACACAAGCTGATCTACTGATTAAGCAGACAATAACATATGTAGATTCAATCCAAAAAGACTTTACTAATAACAAATAAGATGACATTCTTCACAACTTCTCCATAATGGTACCTTTCTTTCTTTCAATAACCTAATTGTGTGGAAAAACATTCTTCACCCTCTTCATATCATTCACCCTCTTCATATCATTTTCTGCACAAAATATTTCAAAAACACTAGAGGAAAACACACCACCATTGACAGTTTGCAAGTATTTTAGAGATCTAACACTTTTCTCAACACGAGTTTTGTCGTTTTGATCTTCTTAAAATTAAGTCTAAAAAAAGTCAATCTTTTGATACAAAAGGATAAATTTAACACTTTTAAAATAATTATTCTACGAAAGTAACAATACAGGATGCACATCTAAGTGCCTTTACATTAATCGGGTCACCAACAACAAATTATTCCAGTCCCAGATAATGCTATGATTTTTGAGAAACCTTAACAAAAGTTATAAAAAATCCGTAATCATATCCAATAATTTGACCCGTTGAAATTTATTTATTTGTAGTATCCGATACATGTCTTATATTTGTCAATGTGTGGTTCCTTTCATCCACATGCTTACGACAATATGTCAGTAAAGAAACATGATCTATCCGGGCGTATAGGAAAAGAAGCTTCATAGCCTAAAATCTAAGTGTCTGCACGAGAGGATGCAGTGCTTGTAATAACTACCACCAATATCTATGTTATTTTCCTATTGCTTATTCTTCAATTGCTAACACGCATTTGTATACAAATGGATGTGAGTGAGGCTTTTCTTCACCCAGTCATATCTGTATCAGCATAATCAACATAATGAGTTAAAAATTGAGAAATCCATTTTTGAAGCATGGATCCGTTTATTAGGAGCTTAAGTAAGAGGTACTTATCTTGCGCCTTACGCTAAGAACATGAATCTGATTTTGGGAAATTTCTGACCAATGTAATTCATCTGTGAAGCAATGTTATTTATTTCCTTAAATTTGTTTTCATATAAAAACTTGAGGAATTACGGCTACGATATCACATGGAACACAATAGAGATCAGCTGGATATTGCAACAGCCTTCTAAATTCGATCATTCGAACTCATGATTCATCTGCTAAGTCTGCTCATAATGATACAGCATCTTAAAATATTTGGAATATAAATTCCATAATAAGAAAGTAATGCATACAGCTTTTTTGTGCTGATATCTCTTCAGTTGCATGGCGGCAGCGGTGTTCCGCAAAGGCAAGTGTTATTCTGGTAAGTCTGAGGACCGAAATCTCTGAACTTACCTCCGCTTGGAATCTTTCCACACAAATTGTTGTTGCTCACATCCAAGTAATTAAAATTAGTCAATTGAGTAATTTTATCTGATATGGCCCCATAAATCTTATTGTGACTAATATCCAAATACGTCAAGTTCACAGGAAAATCCTGTATCTTCGACATATTAAACACCATCTCATTACTGTTCAAGCCTATCTGAGTAACTGGCTTTGAGTTGCCGAAGAGGACCCAAGCAGAGCTCCCAGTGAGCTTGTTATTCGACAAGTCGAAGTTACTGAACCTGACTTTATTAAATGATAACGGGAAGTCTCCAGTCAGCATGTTGTTCGACAAATCGAGGTCCGGGGTAATCGAGCTTACAGCCCTAGAGAAGAGAGATGCAGGGATGGTTCCTGTTAGTCTGTTGCCCGACAAATCGAGCACAAAGAGGTTCGGGATGTCACCGATAGAGGTAGGGATCGAGCCCGTGATGTTGTTGTTTAAAAGATTGATCTCTTTGAGCTGAGGCATTTTAGAGAAAATGTTGGGGATTTGACCAGAGACTTTGGTTTCATAAATGGTAAGGAATTGAAGTTTCTTGAGTTTGGAGATTTGGGGCGGGATGGGGCTGACGAGGTTAGGAAGGCGATTGAGGGCGATGACTTCGAGGAAAGGAAGGCTGCCGATGGATGGAGGGATTGCGCCGGTGAGATTCTTGTTCTTGAAGATGGAGAGATGCCTGACGCGGCCGGTGCGCTTGCTGCATCGGACGCCATGCCAGAAGCAGCAATCGGAGGTTGAGGTCCATGACGGGAGTGAGTTTGGAGGGAAGGAGTCTCTGAAGGCAATGAGGGCTCTTTTGTCTTGGATGTTACAGGCTGAGGATGAGGAGAGAAAGAAGAAGAGTATCAAGGCAGTGAGGGTAAGAATGCAATGAGCCATTTGGTGTCTTTTTGTTTTGTGTTCGAGGGGAATTGGAGGTGTTGGCGATATTCATATGGCCTTTAATGGTTGACTATGAATGGAGTGGTCGAAATTGATGGCTTGTTGTCCAACTTGGAGGGGCCAGTGAGGTGTAAATGTCGATGCATGTACCCCTGGTATTAACATTATCCTGTGTGAGCTCTATGAGGAGGCATGGGAGGGATTTTGTGTTCGAGCGCCAAATTTGACCCACGACTATTAGAAAAGAAATACCCCATTATGCACTGCAGGAACGCGGGAATGGACTACTCTACTAATTATATGGATGGAGGAAACTCTGATTTTCAAGATGTTTTTCTCATGATGGTGATCTTGGGTGTTTTTGAGTTCCTTTTATGATTCCAAGGGCAGCCCAATGGACAATTCCTGGTTTAATGTATGCAGTAGAAGAACACCAATTGTTGCACGATTACTCTAAACGCCAAGAGTTCGTCAAATTGTTGTGATAAACAATGTTCAACATGAATGCATCCTACATATAAGTCTGATATTATGAACCAAAGCGAAATCTCATTTGTTAGTACCTAAGCCTTAAGGTGATAATTTGGTTCATTGGTAAATATAGACAATACCTTTACATTAGTTTTTCACTCATTCATAGCGGATGTCTTTTCAACTAGTTCCTTTCTCACGCCTTTAGCAAATGGAGCTGAAATGATTACCCTACTCCCTCTCACCGTCCTATTTGGAAACCTGCCCAATCTCGTTTGACAAAGGTTAAAATTAAGAAGAAGGATTTAACAAGTTGACTCATTTGTTAGCGCAAAAGATTAAATTAATTGATTCTTTTAGGCAGGATTTACTTCCAAAAAAAAATATATTTCTTCTGTTAGGATTTATTTTAATATTTGTGATTTTTAGGTTTGAAAATAATAAGAACTATAACTATTTTCTTCATAAAAGAGGAGTTATCTCTTAATGCACTTACATAGGTGAATTTGTAAATCCCTTACTTTGTGAGGTTAACTCATTTTGACACCTCTAGATGGGTCATCTTAACTCCTTTTATAATTTTGGTGTTTGACAAATTTAGAGAGAGGTAGGCTTACTTAATTCCTTATGTTGAATTTTTGTGTTTGACAAGTTAAGGAGGGGTTACCCACCTTAACAAGAGTAGAATGATAATTAGAGAGATTAATTTGGAATAACTCATGAGAATTAGTGGAATTAAAAGAAATTTAAGTGATTTGAGGGAGTAATTTCAAAATAAAGTAAGAATTAGGGGACCTAATAGCAATTTCAATGAATTGAGGGACTAATTACAAAATATGAAATATTTAAGGGATGAATATAAAAAAGGGTTGTTTGCATTGTTACCTTTTAAATTGTGACTACTTGCAAAATTACCCCCCAACTCTTAGTATTTGCAAAACTACCGCCCTTGATCATCAACGTTGGGAAAAAATACCTCCTAAAATAAATAAATCATCAACTTGCTGCCGTGCTGCGTAAAACTTTCACTATTTTACTGCTAATTTCTATATTGCAGATACAAATTAGCCTATTAAAGCCAATGATTGATTGACTTAGGGATATTTTTTTTTCCAAAATTAATGATTGGAGGGGTATGTAGTGTTGCAAATACTAAGATTTGGAGGGTAGTTTTATAAATACTTGGGTTAAGCATAAAATGCATAGTTGTTTAAAGGCAAAACTTTACTGTAGGTCCCTAATGTATTAGCCAAATTTTATTTGGTTCCTTAATGTTTGAAAGTCATCAACAGAGATCACTAACGTTTTCTCCGTCATCAAATTAGGTCCTTTTCGATATTTTCCGTTATCTAATGCTGATGTGGTAGCTGACTGGACTCTTTTTTCTCTCTCCTTTTGGTACATAACCCCCTATAAGTTTTTAAAATTATAAATAACACCCTGAAAGTTTTTCAAAATTGCAAATAACACCCAAATAACACCCTGTTAGTTTGGAACATCACAATAACCCCCTAAAATTTTTAAAAGCTACAAGTAGACTGGTAAAAAATTTACAACCAACTCCTTGAAAGTTTTGAAAATTATAAATAACACTCTAAAAGTTTTTAAAATTGCAAATAACACCTTGTTAGTTTGGAACATCACAATAACCCCTAAAATTTTTAAAAGCTACAAGTAGACTGGTAAAAATTTACAACCAACTCCTTGAAAGTTTTGAAAATTATAAATAATGACCCAAAAGTTATTTGAATTTTTAAAGAACTTCAACGGTTGTTTATAAAATTTTCTGGTCTGTTTATGTCCATTTATAGTTTTAAAACTTCTAAGAGCTGTTTGTATATTTTCTAAACAAGGGTCCCCTAAAATTTTCTAAAGCTGCCCCTAAAACTTTTAAAAATTATAAATAACACTCTAAAAGTTTTTAAAATTGCAAATAACACCTTGTTAGTTTGGAACATCACAATATCCCCCAAAAATTTCAAAAGCTACAAGTGGTCACTAAAAATTTTACACCAACCCCTAATTATTTTGAAAATTATAAATAACACCGAAAGTTTTTCAAAATTGCAAATAACACCTTGTTAGTTTGGAACATCACAATAACCCCTAAAATTTTTAAAAGCTACAAGTAGACTGGTAAAAATTTACAACCAACTCCTTGAAAGTTTTGAAAATTATAAATAACACCGAAAGTTTTTCAAAATTGCAAATAACACCTTGTTAGTTTGGAACATCACAATAACCCCTAAAATTTTTAAAAGCTACAAGTAGACGGTAAAAATTTACAACCAACTCCTTGAAAGTTTTGAAAATTATAAATAACACTCTAAAAGTTTTTAAAAATTGCAAATAACACCTTGTTAGTTTGGAACATCACAATATCCCCCCAAAAATTTCAAAAGCTACAAGTGGTCAGCTAAAAATTTTACAGCCAACCCCTAATTATTTTGAAAATTATAAATAACAGCCCAAAAGTTATTTGAATTTTTTAAAGAACTTCAACGGTTGTTTATAAAATTTTCGGGGTCTGTTTATGTCCATTTATAGTTTTAAAACTTCTAAGAGCTGTTTGTATATTTTCTAAACAAGGGTCCCCTAAAAATTTTCTAAACTGCCCCCTAAAACTTTTAAAAATTATAAATAACTCCCTAAAATTTTATAAAAAGCCTCCAAGAAAATATGCAAACCACCTCAGAAATTTTGAAAACTATAAATAAATCTCTAAATCTTTTCAAACAAACATTCAAAATTTTTGTAGCCCCGTGAAAGTTCTAAAAATTACAAATAACTTTCAGGGTGCTAGTTGTAATTTTTAAAACTTTTAAGTGGTTGGTTGTAAATATTTTATCAGACCACTTGTAGCTTTTAAAATTTTTAGGGGGATATTGTTGTAGGCGTTGAAAATTGCCTATAAGTCTCCGAACATGACTCGTGACAATGAGTTGACATCGACGAGCCATCTATCGACATAATAATAAGTGACCGCGATGCGAACGCATAAAGTGAGTCGGCGAAACGTATGAAGCGAGTCGGCAAAGCGTGCAAGTCAACGAAGCGATGAATCGCATGCGAGCGATGGGATAAATCTAATTCTGAAGCTTCAGACCAGCAAATATCGACGGGATCAATCAAGTCGGACTCGGAAGCGACGAAAACAAGTCTCTAAAGCACCCTTAGGGGCTCGGCGAAAGCCGAGCCACCCCCAAGGTGGCTCGGCCAAAACCGAACCACCCCAAGGTGGCTCGGTGGCCGAGCCACCTCTTGGTGGCTCGGCGGGCTTTTTTCTCGACCCGACCTGCATTTGAGCCTATAAATAGAGGAGGGGGGTCTCATTTTTTGGGATCCGGATTTTTGATAAGAAGCTGAAGCTCTGCCGGATCAAGATCTGAACTTGTGATAAAAAAGGAGGGACTTTTGGAGGAGAGATCTGAACTTTTGCACGAGATCTGAGATTTTGGCGAACCCGTCGGCACAAAGCGAAAGACTTCGAGAGATCTTAGATCCGATCTACATGTGATTCCTCCGGATCAAACTTTGTTTTGATCCCGAGAAGAGTGGTGATCTTGCTTGGTCGATTTCATTCACTTCGGCGATTATTTCCTTCGTGAAATAATCCCCTTGATCGTGTAGATCTAGATCTTACACCGGATCATATCATGCGGCGGTCCACGGATTAACCCCGGCACAGGCAAAGATCCCACGCAAGTAGGGTTCTGATAAACAGGATTCTGTGTTTGTTCAAAGAAAGGTTGTAATTTTTATTCTTTGATTTTCATTGTAATCGAGTCTTATAAAAAGACGAAAATTTTGAATTCATTGTAACGCATAAAGCTTGTAATGAGTTCATCAATGAAGATCGAAACGACTTTTCCCGTGAACAAGCTGGTGACCACAGTGGGAGCCAACGATCTCGCTGATGAGATCGTCGTGTCGCAACCGCGGATATCAATCCCGGTCGAAGAGGAGGCCAAATATGAGTTCGACCAATAAAAGTTCGAGGAGTATCTATCATCCTCGTCCAGATCGTCCTCCCCCCGCAAGTCCAGGAAGATCTCCGCTGCAAGGAAGATCCGCTGGTCCTCGAATCCGGAATCTCAATGCGAGGATTGTAACCCCGCTGCTGCCGAAGTTGCAGCAAGCACCGTCCCTCCGGCATCAAAGATGACCGGATCTACAGATCTAAACTCCTCCGTGCAGGAGATGACCGCCGATGGCGTGCCGACTCTCTTAAAGAGAGCCCGCCAGAGGCGACGCCAATGCCTGGCGCGTCAGTTCCCCAAGGCCCTGGAATCGACTGATGGGATCCGCTATGAGACGGATCTCAAGTTCAGAAGAGGTCAAAGGCCTCAACAACGGATGGTTGGTAACTCCTCCAATCCGTCAACAAGTGAATGGGTCCGCGTCACACGGAACCGTTCAACGCTTGAAGAACGCATCCGAAAGCGGCGCGCACTGCTTGCGCACGCACGGGCTCTAGTTCAAGAGGCCCGTATGTTGAAGAAAGAGGAAGTGGTCAAGAAGCCATCAAAGATGCGCCAAGTTTGGAGGCCGAAGTCCGGAACGTCAACTAAGGATCAGCCACCTCAGGCTGATTACACCCCAATACCGATTTCACCTCCTGCGATCACATCCAAATCACCGCCTAACTCTATTACCGCTTCGGTCGATCCCGCTGGCTTACCCCGAAGCAAGAAAATAGTATTAGAGTGCCTCGGTCCGTTGCACGATGAGCGAGGCAAAATTTCAGTTAAGGAATGTTTGGAAGATTCCTGTAGCTGCTCGCACTGGGCTACGGATTGAGGTTCAAGAGCCCATCGAAACTTCACACCCGCAAGGGCAAACGTTGAGACGAGTGACTTTTGAAAGCTCAGCTAACGCGGTTCATCCTCAGAAGGAAACGTTTTCGTCTGACGACGGTGACGTTATACCTAAGAAGTCGTGCCAACACACGATGGGTTGCTCCGGCATTCATGCCGATGAGTTGTACTATCGTGCTGGGGGTACTAGTAAATCTCGAAAAAGGAGTTCCCCAGAGTCAAACACGCATTGTCCGTGTTTCAAGCTGTTAAGGGCGGTGTTGTCAGAATGCAACTGTACCAAGACAGCTCCAGAGAAGGTGTCGGTCTTTGATAGGCTTAGCACCAAAATGCCAAAACCCAGGTCGAGGCGCTTCGGCGAAAGAAGATCGGTGCCTCAAGGCGAGGAATTGCCAAGAGTCACCATCAACATGACTAGCAAAGGGGCGTCGTCACGTGCCATTCCCGGGGTATCTCAATGAATGACTCGGTTGCGGTCCGGGACTATCAGAGGACCTAACTACGGCAGAGTTCAGAGGGGGTTACCTTCGATGACGGCGTCGGACCGGCTCAGAATTACTCGATGATACGGTTTCAGTAGCGGGATAATCCCGGGAGGCATTCATGATCAGTGCAGAATAAGTGACCAAGATGCTTGAAGAAGCTATGGCCAAGCAGAAGGATAATTTCAAGTTCGAGATGGAGATGGCCATGCAGCAAATGAGAGAGATGCATGGCCAGCAAATCCAATCTCTAACGAATCGCCAGGGTGAATTAAGTTATGCATATGCGTCAACCAAGTGAAGCGGTGACACGAATAGGGATGAAAGCATGCTTAGAAAATCCCGTAATAAATAGAATGCGGGAGGTATCCTCGAGAACGACAGTGGTAACACCATCGTCCCTCCTCAAAATCACCCGAACGGAGATGTAGGTGGGAATGAAAAGATAAAGGACCTCGAGAGTAAGATCAACACTTTGATTTCCGCCCAAGAGGTAAAGAAGATGGGTATACCGTGTCTGTACCCAAGGGAATGGGAATCAATCCCGTATCTGGCGAAGTTCAATCTAATAAACTTTACGTCGCTCGACGGGAAGGGTTCACCCACTCAGCATTTGATCTACTTCAAGTCCCACCTGGGGGTTATTTCCGGTAACGAGCCCTTGATGGTTCGGTCATTCGTTAGCACTCTTCTAGGAGCTGCCTTCAATTGGTACCGCCGTCTCAAGCCCGGGAGCGTTAACAGCTGGGATGACATGGAGGCCATGTTCCTCACTAATTTCTTCGATGACGATACCGAGATATCCATTGGGACGTTGTTGGATGAAAAATAGAAGAACGGAGAGACGGTAGATAACTTCGTCAAGTGGTTCTGAAACAAGGCAATGAATTGTCGGGACCCGATAACTAAGGAGTTCATTCTCCAGACCTACCACAATAACCTTTCGTTGGACGTGCTGGAAGCAGTGGGAACGGCGCTGTCCAAGACATGGAGAGATTTGAAGGTGCGCGGGGAGCAAGCCGAGCGATTCCTTAAGAGGAAAAAGGCAGAAAGAGGACAGGAAACGGCAAATGCTCACAAGCAGAATTTCGTCTCATGCGGCAAAGCAGTGGATGCAAACCAAACATTCTAATCGCAGCCCCAATGGCAGCAAGGACCTCAAAAATAGAAGTCGTCAGAACCAAGGTTCCTCAAAGTCTATTCTTTCAAGGAAGACGAGGTTCCCGGTATTTTTAAATACCTCTTGGAGAACAATAAGATCCAGCTGCCACCAATCATGAATCAGGAGGAGGCAAATAAGGTCCACGCAGACCAGGGGCTAGCATTCCGCGAGGCGGTTCACCATCCAACAAAGTCGTGCTACCATCTCAAGAATAAGATCCAGGCCTTGATCGATGTAGGGGTCATTACCCCAAAGCCATCCAAAGAGAAGAAAGTGGGGGCGAACACAGCATCCATCAGCTTAGGATCGGTGCCTTTAACTTGGTTTCAACTGGAGCCCGTCGTGAAAGTAGGGATGAAGATGGTGAATGATGATCCTCACGGACAACGCAAAAAGGGGCTCGTGTCACATACAGCCCCAAACGGCAAAATTCTTTGGGTTCATCCTGACTTGCTCGAAGATGATCAGTGGACGGCCTCTTCATCTAAGAAGAAATCAAAGGGCAAGGGAAAACCATGTCATGCCACTTCAGCAATCTTGGAGAAGAATGATGAACAAATAATGACATTCCAGATTTTCGAAGAGGAACATGAAGTCTTCGCCACAAGAAGCGGACACGAGTATAAATACAAGTATCCCGAAGCTTCTAATCCAAATGCTAAGACGCTGACGGAGCTAGGAGTGATGATAACTCCTTCTACACGCGCCGAAAAATCACAGCAGCAGGTGATCGCCAAGGAGGACACAGCCAAACTGAAGGAGAAGCGACCCCAACATCAGGAGACTCAAGTCCTGAAGCAGTCTCGATTCAATCATCCGATTGAAAGGGACAAACCGGAAAGTTCGAGCTCCCCGCACCGCTTCGATATTATGGCCCAATTGGCTAACATCCCAGCGAGGATAACCTCTATGAGCTGCTGCGATTGTTAAAAGAAATCAGAGAGGCCCTACAGGAAGCCCTGGCTGACTCTGAGGTGTTTCTCACTTAGATCAAACCAAGTCCTGAAGAACCAGAGTCTTCAGCTCAGCAATGCAACCTCGCAACCAAGCACTTCCCCTGCATTACTTTTACCAAGGAAGACATGCAGACGAAGAATTCAAAGTACGACAGGCCGCTATATTTTACTAGATACATTGGTTCCAGCGAAGTTAACCGAATCCAAGTTGATCCGGATTCTGCTGTGAGTATCATGCCCCTCCACTTGATGTATAGTCTCGGGATTCCTACCAGTAAATTGGCATCTACATGCACGGTGATTTATGGATTTAACACCGGCGGGTCTCGGCCACTAGGTAAAATCCGGATAAAGTGTCAGTTAGGAGATTTGAAGTCTGAAGTCACATGCTATGTGATTGATGCATAGACTTCCTATAACTTATTATTGGGTCGGCCATGGATTCATAATAATGTTATAGTCCCCTCCACCCTTCATCAGTGTCTATAATATGTTGACACGAATAATGAAGTCAAGACGGTGGTCGCGGATAAGCAACCGTTTAAGGGGTTGGAGAACTACTTTACTGACTCCCTCCTTTACGGTAACGAGTTCGATACTGAATCATCGGCCCAAGGCACGGACATCGGTGAGGAAGCTAATACCGGGCAGGGTTTGATTACGATGGTGGTTTTGTCATAAATGACATTGTATCATTTGTAGTCAATTTTGACGATGAAGAATCATCGGATGATAGTTGTAATTGACAACTTGCCGATAATAAAATAAATAATGATTTAGAGTACTCCCTATCTCTTACTGATGTGATGAAAGGTTATGCGTATGTCCGTTTACATTTTGCCGATTCGGTCATCTTGTGTAACAGAGAAGCATATCCGGGACTCTTTCGGGACAACATTCATCATTCCGGGTAAAACAGGTGATGAAAAGGACTTAGTCTATGGTAAAGGAGATATGATTCCAGCACCAGATCACTTTTTGAGAGAGGATGTTAATGATGACAAGTCTGGCTCTCATTTGTTCAGATATAGTCCAAAAGCGCAGAATCTCATGGAAAGATGGGGGTATGACTTTGCGCGAGGAGAGGGTCTTTATTTCGGACGAGATCCTCAGGTCCCACCCAAAGCTGCACACGTCCCAAAGGGGAAACCCGATAATTACTATGGATTCAGGAGAGGATTGTGGTATGTATCTTCTTCAAAAGACGAATGCTGTTGGTTGATCGACAACCAATTACCAGATTCGGGAGATAGATATTCATCTGATTCCTCTGCTTGGGACTCTGATGTCAGCATCGGGGAAATGTTTAAGGGTTTGATGTCGAATATGACTTCAGCCGACCCCACCATGATGGACGATGATGAGCAGATACCAACGTGGGAAGACCCGTGGATCCATCATCTCAATATGCAATACGGGGATCGATTCGAGCAAAGAGACCCCCCCCACCGAGGATGAAGTGGTCCAAATCAATATGGGTGACGAAGCACACCCTAAGCCCATATTCATTAGCAACAGTCTCTCTCCAGAGGAGAAAGAAGAGTTGATTGCTCTCATCGGGGAATATATTGACGTCTTTGCTTGGAACCATGAAGACATGCCAGGACTTGACCCAAATGTGGCGACGCATCATCTCAACATCAAGACGGATGCCAAACCCGTCAAGCAACAGTAGAGACGATTTCGCCCGCAGATTATGGAAGTGATTGTAGCGAAAGTGAAAAAGCTTATAGAGTCGGGTTTTATCAGGGAAGAATAACATTCAGATTGGGTGGCGAATATTGTCCCGGTTCTAAAGAAGAAGGGGAAGATCAGAATCTGCATCGATTACAGAGATCTGAACGCCGCTGTAGGCGTTGAAAAATACTTACAAGATCCCCGAAACCAACTCGTGGCGGGAAGTCGGCGAATGACAACCCACCGGATAATACGGACGTCGGGACACGAATCCGACGGCAAACCCACAGCGTCACAAGCATGGTTTAAACCAGACTTCAACAGACGATCGGATTTCAGGACTGTTGAACTGGAACAAACCAAGAGTTAGCCCCGGAACTAAATACAGACGGAACCTAAGTCCGGAGAAGACCAAGAGTCAGAATAGACAGGATTCAAACCCGGAAGACCGAGAAAAACGGCGAAAACGGGATTAACGGCGAACCTCGGCCAACTTGGCCGAGTTACCTCGGCCAAGTGGCCGAAGTGGCTCGGCCACCATGGCGAGCCACCTCGACCACCTTGGTAGAGTGCCTCGACAAGTGGTAGAGCCATGGCCGCCCCTATTCTATAAATGGGGGTTTTCTTCATTTCGGGAGGTTGGACATTTCAGAGGACGGGATTTTTCAGAGGCTGGGATTTCGGGATTTTCTTGGGGTCTGGACTTTCTGATCTTCTGAAGAATTATTGCGAGATCTGAGCGTCGGCCTTACGATTCAGAACACCGGAGCACGAATTCGGTCGGCGTCGGATCTACAAATCGCGAGGTGTTTAACCTCGTCGCGCTGCATCACTGTGATTTCTCCTAGTAGATCTCACCGCTCGGCGATCCTCTCCTTCGTGAGTGTGATCCCCGGCGATCCTCTCGCCGTGAGTGTGATCCCCTCGGTAACCGTTTCCTTGGTGAAGCGAGCCCTTCCGTCTGTAGTTCGAGCAGGGTTTCCACGGATCGAATTAGCGGTGGTCCACGGATGAATAAAAGTCCCCGGCACAGGCGAAGAACCCGCACAAGCAAGGATCCCGTATAATAGAGATCCGAGCGTTTGTTCAGGAAAAAAGTTGTAATTTTCGTTTTCATTGTACACCTTAAAATAAAAGGCATTTTTTTTGAATTTTGTTGTAGGCCAACGAAGCGGTAAACGAATTCAACCACAATGAATAAAACAACTTTCCCCGCGAACAAGCTGGCGACCACAGTGGGAGCCAACGGCTTCAACAAAGAAGCCGTCGTGTCGCAACCGTGGATCCTGATCCCGGTCATCGAGGAGGTCGAAAATGGATTCACCAACGAAGTTCGAGGGCTATCTCCTCCTCGCCCGATCCAACTCCTCCCCGCAAGTCCAAGATGGTCTCCACCGCCAGAAGACCCACTCGCCTCGATGCGGAGGCAAGGAAGTCCAACCCTACGCCGCCAAGACTACAGCGACGGTGATACCCCGCCCTAACAACGCCAAATCCATCGAACCCCTATCAGGTAAGGGGTCGATCCCGCTAATGGCGCTGCGGACTCTCTAAGAGAGCCCGCCGAGGCGACGCCAACGCCGGCAAAATAATTAGCCTGCAAAAGAATCAATGGACGGGTTCGCTATGAGGCGGATCTAAGGTCTAAGTTGACTCGAGACCTAAGTTCGAGATTGTAGCCGATTCCTACAAACCGCGATAAATGAATGGGTCCGAAGTCAAACGGAATCGTTCTACGCCCGTGAGCGATCCGAAAGCCCGGCGCTCTTCATAGCACGGCTTTGGTGCAACAAGCCCGCGAAGTTGAAGAAGAAGGCGCCAAGAAGTCGCCAACAATCGGCTAGTTTGAAGCCCAAGTCCGCCGGTTGCCAACTCGATTAACCCGGTATCCAAACTCAGCCCGCCAGCCGCCTCGCCTCCTGCTCAAATCAAATTGTGAGCACCTCAACAAAGTTGTATCGACGCCAAATTACCGCGCTCGTGATCCAAACTTTCGCGAAGCCAACTCGCCACGATCACCGGGCTTACCATCAAGGATCGCCAGGTTCATGAAGGAATCGTGGGCCACTCCTAATGCGTGGGTCGCACCCACAAGAAGATTCCTACAGCTCCATACCGACTGAAAGTTGAAGTCCGAGAGTCCGCCGAGACTTCACGCCACACCGACGAAAGTCAAGGCGGGTTACTTTGGCGCTTTTACGAAACTACCCCTTAAGGGGAGATTTTCTATCCGACGATGAGAGCGTTATACCCGAGATCGCGGCCGATATACGGAGATCGCCCGACACTTATGCCGACGAGTTATACTATCGTACTGGGGGTACGAAGAAATCTCGAAGAGGTTCCCCCAAGCCAACACAGTCATGCTTATGCTCCAAGCTTATCAAAACAGTGCTCTCGGAGTGTAATTGTAGTCAAGAAGCTCCAGAAAGGGTATCAGTCTTTCAGAGACTCACCACAGAAACGCCAAGACCTAGGTCAAGGCGATTCCGCAGAAGATCAGCACCTCGAGATAATGAGTTGCCAGAGGTCACTAACAACATGACCAGTAAAGAACCGTCGTCACGGACTATTCCCAGCGCATCGCAACGGTTAACTCGTTTGCGGTCCGGGACTATCCGACGGTCCAATTACGACAAACTTCTGAGAGGGATACCCGCAGAGGATGATGCGTCGGATGTTGGCTCCGCAATTGCCTCCGATTATACTGTATCTAGCGAAGGATGCCCCCAAGAAACGCTTATGATCAGTACAGATCAAGTGGCTAAAATGCTAGACGAAGCGTTGAATAAGCAACGGGAAAACTTCAAGTTAGAGATGGAGTTGGCCATGCAGACGATGAGAGAAATGCATGACCAACAGATCCAAGCCTTGACAAAACATCAAGGTGAATCGAGTCAGCGCATCGACGTCGATCAAGATGACAGCAATTCAGACCAGGAGGAAGCACAAGAGGATGATAACCCTCCTGAACCACGCAACCCTGGGCATAATGAGAGCGAGAAGATCAAAGACCTCGAGAACAAAATCAACTCTCGATTCGCCAAGAAGTGAAGAAAACCGGCATTCCTTGCCCATATCCTAGGGAGTGGGAATCAATTCCATACCCGGCGAAGTTTAACTTAAAAAACTTCACGCCGTTTGACGGGAAGGGTTCACCAAGTCAACACCTGATATACTTCGAGTCTCACTTGGGGGTGATTTCCGGCAACGAGCCCCTGATGGTTCGGTCATTCTTGGTACTCTTCGGGTCGCCGATTGGTACCGCCTCAAGCCGGAGCATTCACAACGGACGACATGGAGACCATCTTTCTTGCTAACTTTTTCGATGATGATACCGAGGTATCGATCGGGACATTGCTCGACGAAAAGCAAAAGGACGGAGAAACAATAGACGCCTTCGTCAAACGATTCCGTAACAAAGCAATGAATTGCCTGATCCCATCACGGCGAATTTATTCTCAACCCGCCACAATAATCGTCCTTGGATGTGCTTGAAGCAATGGGGACGCACCATCTATAGCGTGGAAGGACTTGAAGGTTCGTGGAGAGCAAGGCGAAAGATTCCTTAAGAGGAAGAAAGCGTAAAGAGGCCACCGGCAACAAACACGAACAAACAGAATTTTGTGCCGCGTGGCAGAGGTGGTCGCGGGAAAGTCGCTTTGTTATTCATTGTCATTGAACTTGCTACGACTTCTTGGGCCTACAACAAAATTCAAAAGAAATGCCTTTTATTTTAAAGTACAATGAAAACAAAAGATTATAACTTTTCTGTATGAACAAGCTTCGGATCTCTATTATTCGGGATCCTCGCTTTTGTGGGTTCTTTACTGTCTTAGGGACTTGAATCGTCCGTGGACCACCGCAATTCGATCCGTGGAAACCGGGTTACGGAACTTCTGAGGCGTGAAGGGCTCGTTCCGCGAAGGAAGCGAAAGCGCTGAGGATCACACTCACAAAGGAGAGGATCGCTTCGGGATCACACTCACAAAGGAGAGGATCACGGAGCGGTGAGATCTACTAGGAGAAATCCGGCAGCGGAAGCCGAGGTTAAACACCTCGCGATTTATAGATCTGGCGTTGGTGAACTTCGTGCTCGCCGGTGCTTTCGGGCGTCGTCGACGCTCGTGGATCTCGCGAGAACTCTTGAGAAAATCCCAAAATCCGGCTCCTCAAAATCCGTCCTCCTCGAAGCTGAGACCCCCTTATTTATAGAATAGGGGGTATGTCGAACCCTGGTGGTCACCATGGCCAGAACCACCTCGACTGGTAGAGTGGCTCGTCGATGGCGGTTAGCCCGTTTTCCGTTTTCGTGGCAGTCAACTTTCGGTCTTAGGGCTTAGTTTTCCTCGGTGATGTCGCCGTTGTGTTTGAGTCCGTATCCGTCGATTTTTAAAGCTCGATCGGCTCATTTCGTTGGCGGACTAAATGCGGTTGATTAGTCTCGTCGGCGTTTTGAGTTTAGTCAACTCGCTTCGCCGAACTTCGGTCGGGTTTATTCCACGATCGTCATTTTGTTGACTTCGTGCGCCTTGTCGACTCACTTTATCGTTAAATCGACTTCGCTTTATCGTTTTTCGGCGTGATTTGCGTCGTCGGCGATTACGGGTGGCGTTGTCCGGATGGGTGGTCGGTTGTCGACCCGCTTGCGTTCGAAATTCGCTGGTGCGATAAGCAATTTTCAATGCCTATAGATACCCCCTCCAAAGTGTTCCAGCCTCGATTTTTGACGAGTCTGGGACACTTTAGATATGATGAGCCCTTCACCCTTCAATCGATGTGATAGGACTTGCGAATGACCTTGGTGTTTGATCTCTCCACTTCTTTCAGTCTTTCCAGTGCTTTGTAGGATTGCTGAAGGTATTACGGTACTGCATTTTTTTTTGTCTGACCGTTATCGAGATCTTGACCAGAAGTCGATAGGTTAGCTCCAGTATTTGATTCCTCCAACCCTCTCAGGTTCTCCAGTGCTTTGTAGGATACCCGGGGGTGTTACGGTGCTGCATTTATTGCTTGACCGTTGTTGGAACTTCAAACTGTAGCTGATTAAGTTCTCTTGCTGTTGGCTCGTGTTGGTGGCTGTCATTCAATTGACCACCCCACCTTTTACGACACTTCTCCGCTGGTCGGGAATTCTTCGCTGCGGCGTTGATTGGCGTAAACTATCCTTCACTTTCGGAGTGCAGCGTGTACGTGATGCGATCTTACGTGGATCCGAAACGTTGATCCGTGAATCCTTCGGCGACGACACGCTGGTTGGTGTCGTTACTGTATCACTCCTTGTTGGAGTACAATTATCCACAGTGGGAGGAATTCTTCTTAGGACTTATTCCAATTCCAAACTGTTGACCGATGGGCCTTTCGGCGGCGACGCATCTAATCGGCATTGATACAAAGGAGCAGTTTTCAAGGTAGAACGCTGTCCGGCCAATATAAGCCTTGTCGTAATTCATCAATTTATCCCTCTTTGAGGTTCCACAAGGAGGAAATTGAGGGTTATCGAAGTTATCCTTAAGAATATGGTAATATTCTCCGTGAACTTCTCGTTAAGAATTAGGAAATAGTTTATACTGTGATCCTAATTGGAGTGGGATTAGGCGACGATTGATCGCCGATGCAATCCGCACGATCGAAGTTATCCCTAGAAATATTCTTCCTGAACTTCGACAAATTAGGAAACAGCATACTGTAATCCTATTTGGAGTAGGATTAGCGACGGGAGAATATTTGAAAAATTGAGTCGGCTAATTCTCTTCCAAATATTTGTGAGAGGATGGGGAATTATTAATATTTAGTCTCTTTTTAGACATCCAATTGGGCTCCACTAGAATTCCTACTTGTTGCCAAATAGGACTCCTTATTCAAAGAGGATTGGTCGATATGGTATTGTTATAAATACCCACAAACCCTCCTTCTTCTTGACCTAGGCCGGCCTCCCTCTTGCTCTTTTTCTCTTGTTTTCATCTCGTCTCTTGCCATCTCATCTCTCTCAAACAACGAGGTACATGCACGAATCTTTTACAACGTCCTTTTTCTTTCCTCTTTTTTTCTTTTGTTTTGTCGCTTCAACGTGGAAGACGGCGGGCTCGCAACCGGCGCTGAGATGCTGCTGGGCGCGAAAGGCGGGCGCATGCCCTGATCAAGCGTCACGCTCATGAGGGCGCCCAAATATGGCGCCGCAGGTTACGCCGCCAATTTCAAGAATATGCCATCGGCTACATTGGCCAAGATCATATGCAATACATGCTGTCGGCTATTAGCTTCTGGCGGCGGCTGGTCCAATACTTCGCGGCCATTGGCGCCACTGAGTCGGCCATTGGCTACCGGTTCGGTCAAGCTACCGGTCTGGCTCATTTGGTTGTGTTGCGACGTCCGGACCATGTCGTCTGTTGAGGTTCGGCTGCGGGCTAATGAGCCACGACCGACCAAACGGGATTTCTTGCCGTTGTATTTGCTGATTTTAGCCATGTATCCGACTTTTGTTGTATTTTGCGTACTTTCGATGTCGCCGCTAAGATCTCATGTTCCTGTGGTCGATCGACTCGCATGCAATGCGGAATGCCTCCTTCTTAGGGTGGCCAGCTTATTATCTTCTCAGATATATATCGCTATCCCCGCCGCTTCTCCTTTGTGAGGCGATTGGGAAGAGCCAAAATCCTCCTTTGTGGGGACCGACGTCAGATTCGCTTCATCTCCTCATGTGTACACTCGCTACGACCCCGCTTCGCTCTCCTTTGTGAGGCGATTGGGAAGAGCCGAGATTCTCCTTCGTGAGGATTGAGGCTTCAAAGATCACCCGCTCGATATCTTTAATGGGAGCCATTTCATACCGCATTCGTCAGAACGGAATATATTGCCGCTTGTTTACGCTGACTATATTTATCGCTCTCCCGTATTCGATACGGATGAAATCGTCATACCGTTATAAGGTCGTGACTCAATCTATGTAAGATGAATTCAACTTTTACTAACTAATATTTTCTTGTTGATTATTCGGAGCTTTTCCGACTTACGCGTTGACGGATGCCATAGTGAATATTATTCCACGCGGTGACGATCCTCATTTTTATCTCGCCGATTTGCACCCAGACGTCACCGAGGCGATTCGTGATCAGAGTTGAGGGAGTTCCCGATTCTCGATTATTGGTCACCGATGCGCCACTTGTAAAGATACCACCCATCAACCTTGGCGAAAAATAGATTATCCGCTCGTGACTCACCAAGGATCCTGGATACGCCTTTTATCGAGTGAACGGTGGTTGAACACAAATGACGGAGGTCCTTTGTATATTCCCTGATACCGCCGCTCATCGACCGATCTCGTGACGCTTGCGTCAGCCACACGTCAGATGTCTTGGCTCCATCAGGAGCATGATCATATCCATTGCGGATTTATTACCCAAATGCATTCGTGTTCCTACAGAATCGACATCGGCCTTCGCTCCGAATTGTGGGTTGGACACACCGCCTGATGAGCTTTTTGTTCCCGCCGACTTTGAAGAATCGCCACGCCACGCCATAGAGATGCCGCTATCTAGTCATAGATTTTACCGCTGAGTTCACTCATCGTAAACATTGTGGGTCGCCGACCAATTACGCCCTTAACCGATGGGATGGAGAACTTCGCTATGCCCGTATTCATGATTCGTGCCACCATGTATGGCCTTCCAATCAGCGCTAACCATTTCTTCCTTTATTTGAGCTCTACAATCCGATTCAAATACATTTTTCACCAAACACGTAATCAGCTGGCTTTACATGAGATGTACCAATTTCGTGTTTACCCATGGGAAGATGTCAGACGAGTACTTCCCTTCAATCGAGGCGAGTGGTGAAGAAACATACACCACCATTACAAGACTTTATGGGATCTCACTTGTCATTATCATATAGCTCGCCCAATCAACCTTGCGCCAAAAGGAAATTGCAAGTGAGTCCGGCGTCACATTACTTGTTCCAAAGATTTGGAGGACAAATCGGCGAGGAAATATGTGAACGGCACCGCCACTCCTTCAAGGTTAATGAATTGATCGAGAGGTCCGAGGCTACCTATATCGCCTACCATCGAAGATGGTTTTCCTGTGGACCAAGTTTGCAACCTTTCGGCATGCGGTAAAGCCTATCCAACCGACAACTCTTCTAGCCGGCTATCTTTAATCGGCTAAAGAAGTGTGTGGTTCCTTACCAATCTGATGATGCTTTACCTTTGGAGGTCCTTTACCCCGCAGCTCAGCCTTGCCCACAAGAAGGAACTCTCTTCTTCGTAATGGTGGGCAATATTCACCGTGGATTGCGCATATAGTCCGCATTTACTCGAGAAAGGATGAGCCATCATCACGTATTCCTTCCGTCCGGTAGAGCTCCCATATACCTATTTGATGGCTTGGCTGGTCTTTCATCGCCCGACATGATGTCGCACCGTGTTCCATGATTCATCTATTCCTTTTTTGGTTGGTAGAGGATTGCGATGGAGGGGGGTGGCTTTACGAGATCAAGAAATAGATGCGATTCATAAGGGTGGATCTTTCCGATATTTTCCTCGATTCTTCGGTCAATATGGTGAGTCCTTGGTCGACGAGGAGGTGCCAAGACACGCCAGACTTCACTTGACATTGGTTGTTTTAACCGGCTAGTGAACATCGCCGGTATCTCACTTTTCGTAAAGGAAGAATGCCTATTGAGCCTTATTTTCCCCGTTTTGCTCGCCGGCCAGTTACCACTCAACTTTATGTTGGGAACCCGAACCTACCTGCACTGTGGTGGACTTGTGGATGGCCTTCGAAGCATGGTTGTGGAGCGCCGCATGGGATGTACCGTGCTAGATTCAGCCTGAAACTGCACTGCCACCGGAGTCGACATTCCTTCATTGGGTACTGCTATTAGCGCCTAATGAGTCGGTTCGTGGAGGGCTATTCAGATTTGGCTACTGAATCATTGTTGCGGGTCGACACTCGTGACACTCCAAGATGCCGCCAAGCTCGAGGAAGCATCGCCAATCTCATCCGCCAATTGAGACCGAGGAGGAGTTCCACAACCTCGGCGCTCGGACTTTAGGAGAGGACCGCTAAGATCGCAGCTTATGAGAAGAACCTCGGTACTCTTTCCCCTTCGCTTCATCCTTTCCATTGGATTTCTCATTCAACTCAATTTTCGTGAAAATCATTGGAGAAGAAGAATTTCGACCCTCTCAAGGGTTAACGAAAGAGGTTAGCCCATAAGAATCGCGGAATCCTCGGTCCTTGATATAGACTTGACCAAGAATGATCCAACAAGGACGGAGGTAACGATTCACCGTGATGTAACTGAAATTTTCAATTTTGAGACCGACATTTCTCGCTTGTATGCGTGGGGGTTTTAGGGATTATGATTTAGCTTTGATTTTCCTCACCACAATTCTCATTGGGTCGGTTCTCATGCTTTCCAGCCAAGTTTTACTCAACAAATGTATGGAGCTGGCTACGAGGAGGAGGCGATAGAACCCGATTCGTGAACCTGTACATCTAATATCGACAACTCCTCTTATGGATGGCTTAATGCAGAATTGAATCGACTCAAATTCAGAACTCCACTAATTGCCTCTTTACTTTTGCTCTTTAGAGAGATTGCAGGAGACAAATGCACAAACCGAGACTAAGCAAGCTAACCCCAATCGTAGGAGGTGTAGTTTTACCTATTGTTCGTCAACCTTAGTTGCATTCGCTTCCTAATGCCTCTTTTCTACTTCTCCATGGAAGATTTCGGAAGTCGGTTTATACTAACACGCCCATGGATGACCCGCTACGCTTGGTCTGTGATGGTGATACTCTTGGTGAAGATTTACAAGCTACCATCCCCGAAGAAGGTATGAATTTTCTCTTCGACATTATAGGACCACCGCTTGGCCAATACCACTATAATTAAAAGAGGTCGAGACATTCTTTGTGTAGTGGCGTACTCCTCTTCCGCCATTTCTGAATCGCCTATCAACGATCGCTGAGATAGATGAGCACACCAGGGCTCAAATGCCTGATGTATCCCAGCGATAGATATGCCCGTAGACTCACTAGTATTTGAAACTACACCGAAAGATCTGCACGAGTCCCCAACCGAATATGCATCCATTAGTTTTTTGAAGATTCTAAGGTCTCTTTTCCTTTATGCGATCTACACCTCGCTTCCATGATTTGGCGAGGGTGTCATGGTGGACGAAGATCCATCCCTACTAACATCCGCTTAGAAGTGCTCGTTTCTTTGATGAACATGGTGATCGATAAGATTCTTTGTATGGCTTTCTCCATCAGCTTTAGGCTATTGTTGGTCCCCACAGCCTCGATACGGATATGGGTTATCCCGAAATGCTCAGCCATTGTTGACAACCTCGCCATCTGAGAGAAAGTCAGAGACTACAAGAACTGGCGGCGGTCGGAGCCTTCATATGTAGCCGCTACACCGATTCGCTTAGAGGTAATGGGCGATGTTCGTGTTTTTACCGGGCTCAAGTCCGCATGCAGAGATCATGGCTGATCAGCTCGGAGTCGTTGTTGTCGACTTATTCTTCCTAAGCCATATCCGTCAGACCGATATTGTGCATGAGCGCGGAGATATACCGCCGTGGGAGAGCTCCATGCCGAAAGATAAGATGAGTATTTTGAGCCGCCAAGGCCAACAAGAAAGAAGCCCTCGCCGTCGCTGCCTAAGGAACTCGACCTATCGGGCGTAAACCGGTTGAGCTCGAGGAGGCAACCACGAAGACACTGAACACCGATGAGGAGTCCTTCAGGGCTGAGTTACAGGGAGAACTCCACCAAGCTTATAGTGATGAAGTATCTCAGCTCGAACAACAAATCCTTTGTCATAGACTTGATGTTTAAACAGTTGTAGCCCCTTCTATATTTGCTTCAAATGAATAAGATTTATTCCTTTCATTATTTATTATGATTCTTTTACTTTGTCAGAAATAATTAACCATAATACTTATAAGATTTTTGGCAAACCCTCAGCCATCAACGGGTTTGATTAGCCTTTACCAACTACCGTTTGAGTTACCGATCCGCTCAAGACGCGGACGCTGTGCTAGAAGAATGAAACTCTTCTAGACTTGTTGCTATGATATTGAATACATAGGCTCGGTACTCTTTACGGCAAGAGACCACCCGCAACGCTGTTACACGTAGACTCATCCCTTCTTAGGCTTCGGATAAAATACCCCTAATCAAACTCGTGTCTTCTTCAATCTAAAAGACTAAACCGCAACGCAGGAGGCGCTGGCTTTATCCCTTCTTAGGCTTCGGATAAAATACCCCGTAATCAAACTCGTGTCTTCTTCAATCGAAAAGACTAAACCGCAACGCAGGAGGCGCTGGCTTTATCCCTTCTTAGGCTTCGGATAAAATACCCTTAATCAAACTCGTGTCTTCTTCAAACTAAAAGACTAAACCGCAACGCTGCGGTGAGGCGCCGCTTTATCCCTTCTTAGACTTCTCGATAAAATAACCCTAATCAAACTCGTGTCTTCTTCAATCTAAAAGACTAAACCTAACGCTGGCGAGGCATTGGCTTTATCCCTTCTTAGGCCGGATAAAATACCCTTAATCAAACTCGTGTCTTTTCAATCGAAAAGACTAAACCCAACGCTGCGGTGAGGCGCTGGCTTTAGGGTTGGTCAACCCCTGCCCTTCAACGGGTTTGATAAGCTTTACCAACCACCGCTTGAGTCAGCTAGCATGTAGATTATCTAAATCTCTACACACAACGCTGTGTTAAAAAGAATGAAACTCTCTTAGACTTAATGCCACGTTGAATAATGTAGGCTTGGCTTTTCACTCGAAGATAAACCTGCGACGCTGCAGTTAGGCGCCGACCTATCCCCTTTGGGATTCGATCAAATTCCCAAGAAGAATCTTGGATTAAGGAGTTTTATTGATAGGATTAAACCGGTGAGAGAGGAGGAACTTATATTCTACTCTATCGAAACCAACAGCAGCCCGCTATAGGAATCAAGAGGGTTCGGGACGCCCTTCGGGACGACTTGATCCAAACAATCTCGGAAGATACCTTCACCGGCTACCTAAGATGTAAGATGGAACTAGAAGTGGGTTCTCCACTTCGAGAACCGAAGGACTCAGTGACCTTCACGGACAACTCGGTCTCGAAAATCCCTACAAGATACCTTCTCCGGGCGCTACCTAAGATGAAAGATGGAACTAAAAGTGGATTCCACTTTGAGAACCTAAAAGACTCAGCGACCTTCAACAACCCGGTCTCGAAAATCCCTACAAGATACCTTCACCGGCGCTACCTAAGATGAAAGATGGAACTAAAAGTGGATCTCCACTTTGAGAACCGGAAGACTCAGCGACCTTCACGGACAACCTGGTCTAAAATCCCGGGCGATACCTTCACCGGCGCTACCTAAGATGAAAGATGGAACTAAGAGTGGATCTCCACTGAACCGAAGAAACTCGTGACCTTCAAAGCGACAACCCGGTTTGAAAATCTTGGCGATACCTTCACGGCGCCACCAAGATGAAAGTTCCCGCGGCTTACCTTCACCGGCGCTACCTCGAAAAGGGATGGGAGAGTGGGATTCCACCGAGAACCGAAGAAACTCGTGACCTTCAGCGACAACCCGGTTTGAAAATCCCTACAAGATACCTTCACGGCCACCTAAGATGAAAGATGGAACTAAGAGTGGATCTCCACTCCAATACCTAAGATGAAAGATGGAACTAAAAGGGATTTCCACTTTGAGAACCGAAGACTCCAGCGACTTCACGGACAACCTCGTTTAAAAATCCCTACAAGATACCTTCACGGCTTACCTAAAATGGATAGAACCCTTCCGCTTATCACTTAAGGGATCTTACGCTGAGAGGAAGAATTTTATATTCTCGCCTCCGCGTGAAAGGAATTTTGAGTGGGCCTCTTGTTCATAGAAGGAATCAAGAGGAATTTTGGTAATGTACCGTAATTTGTAGACCCACCGCCAAGGAATTTGATCGGTGGGGAAATTATGATGGAGGACAAATCTAGGGTTATCCTCAAGGAAAGTGGGTGAAACATCCCACGAGGAACTTCCCCGCTGAACGGTTATCCCAAGATACTAAGGGTAGTATTTCTTCAGAACTTCCCATTTATCTAAGATTAATGCCGGCCGCCATTTTGGGTAATTAGGCGATAAGCACCATTAGAGTAGACCGCTTCTATTACAAACGGCCTCCCATTTAGGTTCAATTTACCTTTCTTTTGGAAGTGAGGATTATTAGTCGCCGAAAGCAATGAGGACCAAATCTCCTTCTTTGAAACTCCGTCGTGACTTTTGAAAGCTCTCGACATCCTAGCTTGGTAGAACTCAATGCATTGTTGAGCTTCCAGGCGCTTTTCATCCAACATCTCGAGCTCTTCGAGACGTTTCTGATGTTGTTCTTCGATCGTCATCTCCGTTGCAAGGGCGATGCGGAGTGACGGAATTTGGATTTCCAATGGGAGAACTGCTTCACATCCGTAGACCAGGGAATATGGGGTTTCTCCAGTTGGCGTGCGTACGGTTGTGCGATATGCCCAGAGTGCTTCTCCGAGTTTATCATCCCAATCTCGCTTGTTATTTTTCACAAGTTTCGACAAGATTTTGATGATTGTCTTGTTGAACGCCTCAGCTAATCCATTTGCAGCTGGATTATAGGCTGTTGACGAGACGTCTTGTATCTTGAATTTCTCGCAAAACCTGATGAAGGAATTGCTGATGAATTGGGGACCGTTGTCATGCACGATCGGCTTGGAACACCGTGGTTCGTGATGACATGGTGTTTGATAAATTTAATGACGGTACTCTTTACTTATTTTAACGGATTGCTTCACTTCACTTAGAGAAGTAGTCGGTGATCGCTAGAATAAACCGACGCTTTGACCGACGGAGGAAAATGGGACCTACGACGCCCATTCCCTATGTCTCAATGGCCGTGATGTGGTCAAGGATGCAACCGCCCTCGAGGTCGATGCATATAATTCGCGTGGAATTTGACACGTGGCATTTCGAAATGATAATGCATCGCTGCTAATCATTGTGGGCCAAAAGTAGCCCATTCTCCGATTCATCAGAGCTTGGGACCAGCCGGTGCACACCACATTCACCTTCGCGGTGCTTCCCCAAGGACCTCTTCCGCCTCTTGTTTGAAAGGCATCGGAGTAAAGACCATCATACCCCTGCATGATATAGCATCCGGTCTCTGTGGTTGTAAAAGAATCTTGGAGCTCTTCGCCGATTGACTTCTCTCCCTTACATCTTCGCAAAATACCGCAAGATGTAGTCGATGATAGGAAAGCCAATCTGGCTCCAATTCGGGTTTGGGTTGCATGCACCTCTTTGTAACTACCCTTTGTCTTCTTGTACCTCGCCGCTTATCGCACAAAGAGTTGATGAGTCCCGACCGTAACTAACCGCCGGTCTCGTGAGGCGCGGCTAAAGATAAGCCTAACGCAGCCTAATGCATCCGCGATAAGCCGCTCAAGGCTGAACATATTCGATGAAGAACTCTTCAACGAAGTCCGCCATTTCAACAACACCTACGATGATAGGGAACCAGTGTCAGGTTCCTAACTCAGAATCACCACGGATCCTTTGACTATCAATTGCTAATCACCGACGCCGAGATATTCGACCCCAGCTTGGCGAAACTAAGTCCAATAAGTAGCATTGTATTCGCTACATTATTAGAGCAAGGTTTAGTGAGTGAATAAGCATCGGGCATGACATGATTCCTCGGGAAATCAAGACAACTCCGACTCCAAATGAGATTTTAGAACATCCGGGGCACTTGCCATTAGTGGCTCGAAGTGAAGCCAAAATACAGCCATATTTGTTGGTGTGATAGTGTTGACTTCGGACTTCATCCGAAGATCATCATACTCAACCGCCCGCTGTCGGGTTGGCAGCTCAAGAGATCGCAAATAGCTTGTCCTTTGACCGACTTTTGTTGTTTGAAGTGCAAGTCGATTGGGACAAAAGCAAGGCCTATTTTGCCAAACGCCAACTCATTGAGGCCGGCCTGGTCATAAATATTCGACCGATTTACTGAGATAACATAAATCGCTTGTCCGACCAAATAGTGATGCATTTTTCCAATTGTAACACTAATGCAAGGCAATCGCCAACCATTGATATCGAGACTCAAGACCACTAATGTTCGCTGTGTAATACATCGCCGTTTCAGGATCACCGCCATCGCCTTGTGCAAGTAGGGCACTTAACTAATGGTCACGCTTTGATGTAAATCAAGAACGCCCCGCATCAAGCGACAAGAACAGAGGTTTAGAGAGATACGACTTAATCTCTTCAAATGCCGGCAAGCTGCCATCCCAAATAAACGACACGCCTTCTTATTCAACTTTGAGAATGGTTGGCACTTCCTTATAGGTTTGATATGAACCGGTTTGATGTACGCCAATCGCTCTTTGTAACCCTCCAGCTCTCTCGATTTTGGAGATTGTAAATCTTGAATCGCTTCACTTTATCGATCGACATGGATTCCTTTATTGGTGACGACGGCCAAGGAATTTGCCACCGACATCCCAAGGAAGGATTTGGTGTGGTTCATCTTTAGTTGATGAGTTCGCGATGAGCTCAATACCGCTCTAAGATCTTTGATGTGATCTCCTTTGTCACGGCTTTTCCGCACCAAGTCGCCGACGTGAGCATTCGACCGCTTCCTCAAGATGATCCCGAAAATTTTAGTCATTGCTCACGGGTATGTGGTCGCATTTTTGAGGCCGAACGACATGACCGTACCAATATATACCGATGCATGCTCAACCCGGTGTTTGGCATCATCGGTGCATCTTGATCCGATTGTAACCCGAAACCATCCATGAATGACATTCTTCGAATCCACACGTATTGTTGACTATGACATCGTGATTGGAAGAGGAAAGTCATCTTTCGCAAGCACGGAGGTCTCAGGTCGCATACGCATCCTAATCGAACCATTCTTCTTCATGACCGACTATATTCGCCACCCAACTGATGTTGAATTTCCTTGATGAATCCCGATTCTATGAGTTTCTTCACTTCGTCAACGATTGCCTGCAAGATTTGTGGACGAAACCTTCTTTGCGGTTGCTTGACAGGTTTGACATCCACCTCGATGTTGAGGCGATGTGTCGCCACATTAGGGTCGAGTCCTGGCATTTCCTCATAGCTCTAGGCGAACACATCGATATACTCTCTGATTAGTGCGATCAACTCTTCTTTCTCTTCCGGGGGAAGACTATTGCTGAGGTTTATGAGCTTAGGATGCTCTTCGTCCCCCATATTAACCTGGACTACCTCGTCCTTAGTGGGGGGTTCTCTTTGCTTGAATCTATCCCCAAACCGCTCTTTGAGTTGATGGATCTATGGGTCTTCCCATGTTGGCATATCTTCATCATCCTCAATAGTAGCAGGATCGACCGTAGCCATATTTGACATCAAAGCCTTGAAATTTTCTCCGAGGTCGGTGTCGTAATCCCAAGCCAAGAATCGTATAATGTCCGCCTCCTCATCGGGTGGATTATCATCAATCGCCATGAGCATTCATCTTCGAGGAGGATTCGTGATCCCAATCCCCGCCTAAATGCATAGTAGTTATCCGCTTCCCTCTTTGATATATGCCGCTTGAGGGACTTGAGGACCTCGCCCAAAACATAGACCTTCCCTTGTGTCAGTTGTATCCCCACTTCTTCATGATACCCTGTTTCGACTATATCCAATGAGTGGAGGATAGGCCCATTATCATCTTCATCTTCTTCAAAGAAATAATTCGGCGCTTGAACCGTGATCTCCTTTTCCGTAAAACCAAGTCTTTTTCACTACTTGATCTTCGCGGATGACGAAAGTGTTGTCCCAAAGGAGTCTCGAACCGCTTTTGTGTAAAGCAAGATGACCGGTTGGTAGGTGCAACTCCGTGATTGTTGTATGAACTCCTCACATCACATCGCCAAAGACAAAGGATACTCTAAATCGCCATTTATTGATTCATCGCTAATTTGCCAATTACAATGTTCATCCGACGCATTTTTCATCGCCAAGATTGATTACAAAGGGTACAATGTCATTTAAAACAAAACCACCACTATAATCAAGCCCTGCCAGACGCCTTCTTCATCACCGTCTGCGCTCTTTGGGATGATTCGCCGACTCATTACCGGAGAGGAGAGAATCGCTGAAATAATTCTCCATCCCCTTAAGCCGCTTGTCCGCCGACCACCGCCTTGACTCATTATTCGTGGTCTACATATTTGAGACACCGATGAAGAGTAGATGGGACTATAACGCTATCGGGATCCAAGGTCCCACCCAACAACAGTTATAGGAAGTCCCCGCCAATCACATAGTGTGACTTCGACTTTAAGTTCCATTTGGCACTTTATCCGATTTTACCAAGCGCCGGACCGGTGTTAAATCCGTGAATCACCGTGTTTCGATGCCGCCTGTCGCGTGATTCCAAGGTGATACATGAGGCGCAGGGCATGATGCTCACAATGAACCCGATCGACTTGGATCCTGCTAACTTCACTAGAGCCAATATACCCGGTGAAGTACAAATGACCTATCGTGCTTGGAATTCCCTCCGTGATATCCTCCTTTGTAAAAGTGATGCAAAGTTTAGCCACTGAGGTTGCATTGTTGGGTGACTCTCCTAGGCTCTGCTTAATCTCGGGTGAGAGGAAGGCCTCTCGCCTTCTTGCTCAGAAGAGTGATCCCAAGGGAATATTAGCCATTGGGCCATAACGCCGGCTTATATGAGGAGTTGAGCTTCCCGCTTGTCTCTTCTAATCGGGTGATATGAGAGTGGAGCTTCTCGCTTTGTCGTGGCTTTGGCACCACCGCTTTCTACACAGTGAGGGGAATCGCTGGTACCCCCAGCCTGACAAAGCTTGGCATTTGGGTCGGACTTCCTGTGTATTTGTACTGTGGTCCTCTCCCGTGGCTGGGCTTCAAGTTCCCTTCTGACACCGAATGTTACCACTGCTCGCCATCTCCTCTCCACTATGGAAGTAGCATGGCATGCCTTTCCTTCCGCTTTGACTTTTTCTTCAATGAAGAAGAGGCTACCCATTGCTCATCTTCTGCTGTGTCCGGTGGATCCACGTGACTTCGCCATTTGGGCCGTCTATGATACAAGTCCTTCTCGGCGCTGTTTGTGCGGGTCGCCATTCACCGCCTTCATTATGACTTTGACCACCGTTTGGGTTCAAACCATGTCAATAGCACCGACCCAAAGCTTATGGACACCGTGATTTGCTCGACCTTCTTTTCTTTGGATCTTCTATGTGATGACCCTACCAATTAAAGCTTGATTTTATCCTTAAGGTCAAACAGATTTAGTGGTGATGAACCGCCTCGATACGCCAAGCAGATTTTGGGTCGCTCGCCCTCATTGCTTCCTCTTGATTCCCAATCGAGGGAGCTTGATCTTGTTATTTTGACAAGATATTTGAAGAGACCGGAATCTCGCCGCCCCTAAAGGAATAGGACTTCTGAATTTTGGCTCTGAGGCCTTCGCTTCTGTGGCCTCCGCCACGCTGATTGTGCCTATTGCGGCCCTGCGTTGTTGCCGCTGGCTGGCTGTTAGAGTTGAACGCTGGTTTGCAACCGCCTTGCCGTTTCCTTTGCCGTGGGACAAAGTTACGCTGAGCTTCCCCGGCCGGCTGGCTCTTTTCCGCGCTTTTTCCTCTTGAGGAATCTTTTCATTTTGCTCTCCACTAACCTTCAAATCCTTCCATCGCTATAGATGGTGCTGTCCCCATTGCTCTAGCACGCCTATCGACAAGTTGTTATGGCAGGTCCGAGGATGAACTCGCTATTGATCCCGACAGCCATTGCCTTGTTCCTAATCGCTTGACAAAGATATCCACTTTCTCCGCCCTTCGCTTCGCCGAAAGCAATGTCCCGATTGATACTTTGCATCGCCGTCGAAGAAATTGGTGAGGAAGTTGACTTTATGTCGCCCCACCGTGAATGCTCCCCCTGCTGAGACGGCGGTACCAATCAAGGCACCCCACGGCGGTGCCAACGAATGACCAAACCATCGTGGGCTCATTGTCGGAATAACTCCGAGGTGCGACTTGAAATAAATCAAGTGTCGCCGGGGAACCCTTCCCCACAAACGGTGTGAAGTTTATTAAATTAAACTTAGATCTGCCGGATTGATTCCCACCCCTGTATGGGCAAGGAATACTGTTTTCTTCACCTCTTGAGCGGAAATCAATGAGTTGATTTTGTTCTCGAGGTCTTTAATCTTCTCGCCTCATGAGCAAAAAGATCTACGCTATGTCCGCCAAGGCGCGGTTCAGAGGGTTATCATCTTCTTGTGCTTCCTCCTCGCTCAATCTTGATCGACGCCGATGTACCGACTGATTCACCTCGATGTTTTGTCAAGGCTTGATTTGTTGGTCATGCATTTCTCTCATCGCCTGCGATGGCCAACTCCATCTCTAACTTGAAGTTTTCCCGTTGTTTAGCCAACGCCTTTCTAGCATTTTAGCCACTTGATCTCAGACCGATCATAAGCGCTTGGGGCTCCTTCGCCGATACAAGATGATCGTGAGGCGATTGCGGAGCCAATATCCGACGATCATCCTCCGCGGGTATCCTTTCGGTTTGTCGATTCGACCGGCTTGATAGTCCTGACCGCAAATGAGTTAACCAAGGCGATGCGCCGATAGTCCGTGACGACGCTTTTCCTGGCCATGTTATTAGTGACCTCCGCAATTCATCTTCTGATGTCATCCTTATGAGTCGCTTTGACCTAGGTCTCTGCTGTTGGTGCTAAGCCTCGAAGACCGACACTTCTTCGAGTTTCTGACAGAATTACACCGAGAGCACCGCTTTGATGAGCTTAGAGCACAAACATGATCGTGGATTTAGCTAGAGAGCTCTTTTAGCCTTCTTCAGACTTCAGCATCGAGTATAACTCATTTCAAGTGCGTGCCGAGCAACCTACCGTGTTGGCACGATCTCTGTATAACGCCCTCATCGCGATGAAAATGTCCCTTCCGAGGACGGTCAATTCATTGAAACTCCAAAGTGACTCGCCTAAACTTTCACCGATGCGCGCTAAGTCTCACGGACTTCTGACTTCGATTAACCGATGGAGGGGTCGCAGGAATCTTCTTGTCCTTGTTGAGCGGATGCAATCTCCGCATGAGGAGTGACCCGTGATTCTTTTAAAGGACCCAAACGATCCTTGATAGTTAGCTTGGTGGTGAGTCGACTTCGCCACCGTCCGTGACATACGCACGCCTTTGACTTTGAGGCGCCGGCCGACTTGACTTTGGCGCCGAATTTGTAACGCCGCCCCTCGGCCAGTGCCGGACAGAACCGGAATGTTGGCGCTTTATTTTGAAGCCGCGCTACCGGGTTGAGCACCGCTAGTTTTGAGCCTCCAAACCGGGTGGTATGTCGGCGCTTTACCACCTCCTTCTTCAATTCACGAGCTTGTTGCACCAAAGTCGTGGCTCGCGCGAAGGGAGTGCGCGCGCGCTTCGATACGCCTCGAAAGCGGAGCGTTCCGCTGACACGGACTCCACTCTGGTTGACGGCTTGATGGGCTATCGATCCTTTGAGGCCGGAGCTCCTCGCAGAAGTTCGATCTTAGATCCGCCAGAAGGACCCCATCCATGGATTGCACGGCTTTGGCATGTTTGGCCGCCATGCTTTGTCGCCGCTTTGGCGGGCTCGCTGGAGAGGCGGGCTATTATGCTTCATCTCGGCGCGTTGTAGTCCTGACTTCGCCGAGGGGATTTTCGCTACCGCGCGCCGGGACTTGGCCGCCACCTGGGGCTCTACATCGAGCTCCCACCGGTTCCCTTGCGCCGAGACCTTTTGGAGCGGGCGGGAGAATCGATCCGGAGGACGAGGATAGATACTCCTAACTTCTTCTCGTCGAACTCAACTCGACCTCTTCCTCCACCGATAGGAATCGCTGCCGCTGCACGACGGCACCTCTCGACTGAGGTCGGTGGGTTCTAATCGTGGTCGCCAAATTGTTCAAGGGAAAGTCGCTTTGTTATTCATTGTCATTGAACTTGCTTACAGCCTTCTTGGGCCTACAATAAAATTCAAAAGAAATGCCTTTTATTTTATGCATAAATGAAAATAAAAGATTACAACTTTTTCCTCAGAGGAACAAACGCCGGATCTCTATTATTCGATCCTCGCCAGGGTTCTTTGCCCGCGTCGGACTTGAATCGCCTGCGGGACCACCGCAATTCGGATCCGTGGAAACCCTGCTCCGAACTACAGACGGAAGGGGCTCATTTCAAAGGAAACGGCTCGAGGGGATCACACTCACGCGAGAGGATCGCCGGGATCACACTCACGGCGAGAGGAGACGAGGTGAGATCTACTAGGAGAAATCACAGCCTTGCTCAGAGTCAATCTCGAAGTTCGCCACCTCACGATTATAGATCTGACGCTGATCGAACTCGTCGCCGGTGCTCGAACTGCGTCGACGTCAGGATCTCACGAGAACTCTTCGTGAAAATCCCAAAATCCAGCCTCCCAAAAATCCCGGCCCTCCTCCTCGGAATCGAGGCGCACTCTCATTTATAGAATAGGGGGTGTCGGGCCACCAAAGTGGCTCGCCACTGATCTGAGCCACCTCGCCACTTTGTTTGCGCGACTCCTCGCCAAGCTGGCCGAGGTGGCCCGTTAGGGTCGAGGTTCGCTCGCTGCGCTTTATGCCGCTGGCCGACTTCTGGCCTGCCGGTTTTCTCGTGATGTCGCCGCTGTTTGAGTCCAGATCCGACGCATTTTAGAGCTCGATCGGCTCATTTATGCTGATGGACTGGTACGCTGATTCCATCTCGCCGATGTTTTGAGTTTAGTCAACTCGCCGCTGAACTTCGCTGTGGTCGGTTTTATTCCACGATACGCCGCTTTGTTGACTCAGACGCCTTTGTCGACTCACTTTATATGTTCGCCAACTCATGCATGCTGGCGCGAAGTTACGCCGCCGCCAGCCTGGGTCGCATTGTCGGATGGGTCGCCGGTTGTCACCGCTACGAAGTCGCCGCATCGATAAGCAATTTTCAATGCCTACAAGAGGTAAAGCGCCAAAGAAAGTCTATAGACGCTTAATCAAACATTCGAATCGCGAACCACAACAAATAGCCGCAACAACGCACCACAAAGAATCGCAGCCTCAATGGCTTCAACAAACTCAATCGAACCTTCCGCTCGAGGTTTCCAAGACTTACTCGTTCAAAGACGAGGAAGTTCCGGGCATCTTCAAATATCTTCTGGAGAACAATAAAATCCAATTGCCCCCAATTGTAAACCAAGAGGAGGCAAACAAGGTTACAGATCCTGGCATCAAGGCTACTACGTATGTACATCATCCTACAAAGTTCGCTACCATCTCAAGGACAAGATTCAAGCCTTGGTTGATGTTGGAGTCATTACTCCGAAACCCTCTAAAGAGAAGAAGGTGGGAGCAAATGTAGTCTCTATAAGTTTCGGATCAGTTCCTTTGGATTGGTTTCAACCAACGCCAGTTGTGAATGTAGGAATGAAGATGGTGAATGAAGATCCTCACGGCAACGAGAAGGGGCTCGCATCACACACCCACAAAGAAACGGAGAAATCCTTTGGGTCCACCCTGACTTGCTGGAAGACGATTAGTGGGCTACATCCTCTGCCAAAGAGAAGTCCAAGGGAAAAGGCAAACTATGCCATGCCGCTTCAGCAATTCCAGAGAGGGACGATGAAGAAGTGGCGACTTTCCAGTTTTCTGAAGAAGAGCATGAAGTCTTTGCCACAAGGAGTGGACACGAATACACCTACAAGTATCCAGAGACTCCAAATCCAAACGCGAAGACGCTGTCGAATCGGGTGGCCACGACTTCTCTCACTCGCAGCAGAAAGGACAACAATGCATTGCTAAAGAAAAAGCAACTAAAGCAAAGGAGAAGCAACCTCAGGTCCAGGAAGCTCAACTCCCGGCAATTCCGATTCAATCGCCTGACAGAGGGATAGACCGAACATCGAGCTCTCCATACCGCTTTGATGTCATGGCCCAATTGGCAAACATCCCGCTAGATAACTTCTACGAAGGTTCGATTGTCGAAGGAGACCCGAAGCCTTACAAGAGGCTCTAGCCGATTCGTAAGTCTTTCTCACCCGTGATTAAGCCGAGTCCGTAAGAGTCGCCCAACAAGGTAACCTTGCGGCGAAACACTTCCCCGCATTACTTTTACAAAGGAGGATATGCGACGAGGGATTTCAAGCACGATAGCCGCTATACTTCACCGGTATATTGGCTCTAGCGAAGTTAACCGATCCAAGTCGATCCGTTCCGCCAGGAGCATCATGCCCTCGCTACCATGTATCACCTTGGAATCACCGCTAGTAAGCTAGCATCAACAGCACGGTGATTTACGGATTTAACACCGGTCTCTACCGCTGGTAAAATCCGGATAAAGTGCCAAATGGGGATTTAAAGTCCCAAGTCACCGCTATGTGATTGACGCAGACTTCCTATAACTTATTGTTGGGTCGACCTTGGATCCACAAGAACGCTATAGTCCCATCTACTCTTCATCGTCTCAAATATGTAGACACTAATAATGAGGTCAAGACGGTGGTCGCGACAAACAACCGCTTAAGGATGGAGAATTATTTTATCGATTCTCTCCTCTACTGTAATGAGTCCTAAATCAATCATCGCCCAAGACACCTGACAAATGTGAAGAAGCCGACACCGGGCCGGCTTGATTATAGTGGTGGTTTTATTTTAAATGACATTGTACCCCTTGTAATCAATCTTGACGATGAAGAATCGCCGATGAACATTGTAATTGGCAAATTGCCGATGAATCAATAAATGACGCATTTAGAGTACCCTTTGTCTTTGAATGATGTGATGACAGTTTATACAACCATCCGAGTTGCACTTACCAACTCTGGCCATCTTGCTTTACACAAAAGCAGCCTAAGACTCCTTTGGGACAACACTCGCCATCCCACCTAAGATCAAGTAGTGAAAAAGACTTGGTTTACTAAAAGGAGATGCAGCCTAACGTAATCATTTCTTAGAAGAAGATGAAGATGACAACGGCCTATCCTCCACACATTCGATATAGTCCAAAACACCGGTATCATGAAGAAGTGGGGTACAACTTGACACAAGGGGAAGGTCTATGTTTTGGGCGAGGTCCTCGAGTCCCTCCTAAAGCGGCATATGTCCCAAGAGGGAAACCGAATAACTACTACGCATTTAGAAGGGGATTGGGATATGAATCCTCCTCGAAGATGAATGCTCATGGTCGATTGATAATAATCCACCCAATGAGGGAGACGGACATTCGCCCCGATTCTTCGCTTGGGATTCTCGACACCGCCTCTGAGAAGCTTTCAAGGCTTTGATGTCAAATATGGCTATGGTGGATCCTGCTACTATTGAGAGTGATGAAGATATGCCAACATGGGAAGACCCATGGATCCATCAACTCGAGAGCAGCTTTGGGGATAGATTCAACAAAGAGAACCCCCACTAAGGACGAGGTAGTCCAGTTAATATGGGTGACGAGGAGCATACTAAGCTCATAAACATCAGAATACTCTTCCCTAAGAGAAGGAAGAGTTGATCGCCTTTAATCGTGGAGTATATCGATGTATTCGCCCGAGTTATGAGGACATGCCAGACTCGACCCTAATGTATACACATCGCCAACATCGGTGACGATATCAAACTCGCCAAGCAACCGCGAAGACGGTTTCGCCCACAAATCTTGCAATCGCTGACGGTTAAAACTCATAGAATCGGATTCATCAAGGAAATTCAACATCCGGATTGGGTGGCTAATATAGTCCCTGGCCATGAAGAAAAATGGTTCGATTAGGACTGTGGTCGACTACGAGATCTCAATGTCGCTGTTCAAGGATGACTTTCCTCTTCCAATCACCGATGTCATAGTCGACAATACGCGGTGGATTTGAAAGAATGTCATTCATGGATGGTTTCTGTTACAATCGATCAAGATGCACCCCGATGATGCCAAACACACGCCGCTCGTAATGCCCATCGGTATATATTGCTACACGGTCATGCCTTTCGGCCTGAAAAATGCTGGCGCCACGTATCAGCGAGCAATGACTAAGATTTTTCAGGACCATCTCCGGAAAATGATCGAATGCTACGCCAATTTAATTTAGTCGTAAAAGCCGCGGACAAAGAAGATCACATCAAAGATCTTAGAACGGTATTCGAGCTCATGCGAACTCATCAACTAAAGATGAATCCTGCCAAATCCTTCCTTGGGATGTCCAGTGGCAAGTTCCTCGGTTTTGTCGTCACTAATAAGGGCATCCATGTCGATCCCGACAAGGTGAAGGCGATTCAAGAGTTGCAACCTCCGAAATCTGAGAGACCGGGGTTGGAGGATTTACCAGCGACATCCGACGGTTCATATCGAACCTATCCGGGAAGTGCCAACCGCTCTCTGTTGAACAAGAAGGGCGGTCGCTTATTTGGGACGACCGCCGAAGACATTCAAGAGATCAAATCAGATCTCGCTAAACCTCCCGCTTTGTTGCACCGCTGCCGAAAACCGCTTCGATCTACATCAAGGCAACGGATCACTCGTAAGCGCTTTACTCGCAGACGACGACGGCGGTCACGCAATGTGCAAGTATTACCCGAAATAACACTAGTCGGTGCGAGTCTCGATACCCAATGGTCGTGAAGCAAAGCCTTTGCATTAGTATTCGCGATTCGTAAAATGCGCACTATTTAGCCTGACAGACGATTTATGTTATCTCCAATGTAAACCGTCCGAATATTTATGACCCACCGCTTCCATGAGTTGGCGCCGCAAAATGGGCCTTGCTCTTGTCTCAATATGACTTGCACTTCAAACAACGAAAGTCGATCAAAGGACAAGCGATTTATGATCTCTTGGCCGCCAACCCGACAACGGACGCAGCTTGAGTTATATGATGATCTTCCTGGATGAAGTCCACGGTCAACACTACATCGCACCAACAAATATGGCGATCAGATTTTGACGGAGCTTCGAAGCTACCAACGCAAGTGCCCCTGATGTTCTAAGATTTCCGCCGAGTCGGGTAGTCTTAGTTTCCTGGAATCATGTCATGCCCCGTGCTTATTCACTCACCGAACCGCGTTTCAATAATGTAATAATACAATGCGCTACTTATTGGACTTAGTTTCGCCAAGGAGCCGGGGTCAATATCTCAAGCATACGGCGATTCACAATCGATAGTCGCATCCGCGAGACTACAAAGTCGTAAATCCGCATCTAATTCCTTATCATCGTAGCAATCGAAATGGCGTACTCGCTTGAAGAATTCTTCATCGAATATATCCCACGCCCAAACGCTTACGCGATGCACGGGCGCGTTAGCTGTGTCGTTAGCACAACCTTCCGAGACCGAGCAATTAGTTACGGTCAGGACTCATCAACTCTTCGTACCAATATATAATGAGGTACAAGAAGATGAAGGGGTAGTTACCAAAGAGGTACATGCAACCCAAACCAAATTGGAGCCCCGAGATTGGCGCTTTCCTATCATCGACTACGTCTTGCACGGTATTCTGCCGGAAGACGAAGGAGAGAGAGTCAATCCGGCGAAGAGCTCCAAGATTCTTTTACAACACAGAGACCCAGATGTTATATCGCCGGGGGTATGACGGTCTTTTACTCCGATGCCTTTCAAACAAGGAGGCAGAAGAGGTCCTTCGGGAAGCACACGAAGGTGAATGTGGTGCTCACCAGCCTGGTCCCAAGCTCTACGATCGAATCAGGAGAATGGGCTACTTTTGGCCCACAATGATTAATGACGCAATGAGCACGCCGAAATGCCACGCGTCAAATTCACGCTAATTATATGCATCACCTCCCCGAAAGCAGCATCCTTCGCCACATCCCGCCATTCGAGACATGGGGAATGGACATTGTAGGTCCCATTTTTCCTCCGTCACCAAAGGCGATCGGTTTATTCTAGCGATCACCGACACTTCTCCAAGTGGGTCAAGCAATCCCGCTAAAAGAAGTCAAGGCGAAGTACCGCCATCAAGTTTATCAAACACCATGTCATCTATCGACATGGTGTCCCGAGACGGATCGCATGACAACGGTCCCCAATTCATTAGCAATTTCTTCATCAAGTTTTGCTAAAAGTTCAAGATACAAGATGTCTCATCGACACTTATAATCCAAAGAAGAAATGGATTAGCCGAGTATGCTCAACAAGACGATTATCAAGATTTTGTCGGCTTGTGAAGAATAACAAGCCAGACCGGACGATAAACTCGAGAAGCACTCGGGCATATCGCGACAACCGCACGACGCCAACCGAGCCACCCCGCATCTCGGGTTTACGTGTGAAGCAGCTCCCGCTGGAAATCCAGATTGCCACTTCGCGACGCCTCTTCAACAGATGACGACCAAGAACAACATCAAAAACGCCTCAAGAGCTTGAGATGTTAGATGAGAAGCTCGAGGCTCAACAATGCATTGAGTTCTATCAAGCTAGGATGTCGAGAGCTTTCAACAAGAAAGTTCGCAGAGAACCTTAAGGAAGGAGATTCGCCCTCGCCGCTAGACGGCCGATAATTCTCAACTCCAACAAGAAAGGTAAATTTGAACCCAATGGGAAGGACTGCTTATAATAGACACAGCCTATTCAACGGTGCATATCGCCTTATCATAATAATATGGCTAACGCGCAAGCAATGCCGATAAATGGAAGTTTCAAAAGTATTATCCTTAGTACATTCAGATAACCCGCTTTGATGGGAAGTTCTAGAATATCTCACTCATTTTCATGAGGATAACCCTAAGTTATTGTGTTTTCCTCCAAAATTCTCTCACCGACAAATTCTGACGGTGGGCCCACTAAAAATCTCCCCGGTCCAACCACAAAGAAAGTCCCTCTCGATTCCTTCCACTAACCAGAGGTCCACTTTCAAATTCTCGTTAGCAATCCTATAAAAGCCAAAGCTATCCATACCCTTCCAAGATTCTCAAGTGGAGACCCCACTTTAGTTTCTCGATCGAAATAGAATACATTCTTCCTTTCCCACATTTCACCGAGATAGAATATATTCTTCCTCTCCGTAAGCAAGAGATAGAATACATTCTTTCTCTTGTTTTAGATTCTCGTGAGGAGATCCCACTTAGTTTCATCTTTCAAGATTCTCAAAATGGAGATCCCATTTTAGTCTCTTTCATCGAAACAGACAAAAATCCTTCCTTTCCAAAGACCCTAGATAGGAGACAGATCCTCCTTCCTCTACCGCAAGAGATAGGATACAAAACCTTCCTTTCTTTTCATCCCCTACCCTGAGATAGGAGACAAGATCCTCCTTCCTCTCCACCGCAAGAGATAGGATACAAAACCTTCCTCTCTTGTTCATCCCTACTCTGAGATAGGAGACAAGATCCTCCTTCCTCTCCACCGGCAAGAGATAGGATACAAAACCTTCTCTTTGTTCATCCTTTACCCGAGATAGAGACAAGATCCTCCTTCCTCTCCACCGCAAGAGATAGGATACAAAACCTTCCTCTCTTGTTCATCCCTTACTCTGAGATAGGAGACAAGATCCTCCTTCCTCTCCACCGCAAGAGATAGGATACAAAACCTTCCTCTCTTGTTCATCCTTACCCTGAGATAGAGACAAGATCCTCCTTCCTCTCCACCGCAAGAGATAGATACAAAACCTTCCTCTCTGTTCACCTCTTATCCCGAGATAGGAGACAGATCCTCCTTCCTCACCGGCAAGAGATAGGATACAAAACCTTCCTCTCTTGTTCATCCTTACCCTGAGATAGGAGACAAGATCCTCCTTCCTCTCCACCGCAAGAGATAGGATACAAAACCTTCTCTCTTGTTCATCCCTTACTCGAGATGAGACAAGATCCTCCTTCCTCTCCACCGGCAAGAGATAGGATACAAAACCTTCCTCTCTTGTTCATCCTTACCCGAGATAGAGACAAGATCCTCCTTCCTCTCCACCGGCAAGAGATAGGATACAAAACCTTCCTCTCTTTGTTCACCTCTTATCCTGAGATAGGAGACAAGATCCTCCTTCCTCTCCACCTTCGAAATAGAATACATTTTTTTTCTCACCTCAATGAATCTTATTCACCTCTTCCCGTCAAAAAGAAGGCACCAAGGTTCATCTTGGGGAATTTTATCCTAAGCCTAAGAAGGATAAAGCCAACTTCACACGCCACGGTTTAGTTTTTCTGATTGAAGAAGACACCAGTTTGATTCTCGGGTATTTTATCCCGAAACTAAGAAGGATAAAGCCAACGCACACGCTGTCGGGTTTAGTCTTTCTCCGATTGAAGAAGACACCGAAGTTTGATTCTCGGGTATTTTATCCCAAGCCTAAGAAGGGATAAAGCTAACGCTTCACACGCTGCTGCCGGTTTAGTCTTTTCCTCGATTGAAGAAGACACCGTGAGTTTGATTCTCGAGTATTTTATCCCAAGCCTAAGTAGGATAAGCCTATGCCTACCGTGCATTGCCCGAATGAAACGCTTAGTTAGTTCTCGCGAAAAGACGAAGCCTACGTATTCAACATCGTAGCATTAAGTCTAAGAGAGTTTCATTCTTTAGCACAACGCTGTGTGTAGAATGGATTTAGATAATCTACATGCTAGCCCAACTCAAACGTAGTTGGTAAAGGCTCATCAAACCCGCTGAGGGTCAGTCATTAATAACCCTAACGCCGACAACACGTCACGGGCTTTAGTCTTTTTCCGATTGAAGAAGACACCGAGTTTGATTCGGGTATTTTATCCTGAAACCTAAGAAGGGATAAAGCCAACGCCTCACACGCTGCCGGGCTTAGTCTTTTCTCCCATTGAAGAAGACACCGTGAGTTTGATTCCGGGTATTTTATCCCAAGCCTAAGAAGGATAAAGCTAACGCCACACGCTGCTGTCGGCTTAGTCTTTCTCCGATTGAAGAAGACACCGTGAGTTTGATTTCGAGTATTTTATCCTGAAGCCTGGTAGGATAAGCCTATGCCACCGTGCATTGCGGTAGAATTCTTAGCCGCTTGGGTTAGTCTTCCCTGAAAAGACGAAGCCTATGTATTCAACATCGTGAGCATTAAGTCTAAGAGAGTTTCATTCTTTAGCACAACGCTGTGTGTAGAATGGATTTAGATAATCTACATGCTAGCCCAACTCAAACGGAGTTGGTAAAGGCTCATCAAACCCGCTGAGGGCTGGGGTCATTATCAACCCGACCGACGCCTACCGCTTAGTTTTCCGATTGAAGAAGACACCGAGTTTGATTCGGGGTATTTTATCCCGGCCTAAGAAGGGATGAGTCTACGAGTAACACGCGTTGCCGGGTGGTCTCTTGCCCGTAAAAGAGTACCGAAACTATGTATTCAATATCATAGCAACAAGTCTAGAAGAGTTTCATTCTTCTAGCACAATGTCACGTGCGGAACGGATCCAGATAATCCGCATGCTAGCCCAACTCAAACGGTAGTTGGTAAAGGCTAATCAAACCCGCTGATGGTCGAGGGTTTGCCAAAATCCTATAAGTATTATGGTTAATTATTTCGACGGCGTAAAAGAATCATAATAAACAATGAAAGGAATAAATCTTATTCATTTGAAGCAAATATAGAAGGAGCTACAATCGCTTAAACATCAAGTCTATGACAAAGGATTTGTTGTTCGAGCCGAGATACTTCATCACTATAAGCCCGTGGAGTTCTCCCCGCAACTCAGCCCCGGGACTCTCATCGGTATTCGTCTTCGTGGTTGCCTCCTCGAGCTCAACCAGCTTACTCGATAGGTCGAAGTTCCTTAGACGCGACGGTGAGGGCTTCTTCCTTGTTGGCCTGGCCCAAAATACTCATCTTATCTTCCTCGCATGGAGCTCTCCTCGAAAGCAAGATATCCTCTCCGCACTCGCCACAATATCAGTATATGGCTTAAGAAGAATATGTCTCAAAGAACAGCCCGAAGCTGATCGGGCTGTCTTCTTCAGATCCGACTTCGAGCCCAAGAAAACACGAGCATCGGCCAGCCTCTAAACGCGAAGTCAATATGAGCACTACATATGAGGAAGCTCCACTACCGCAGCAGCTCTTGTAGTCTCCGCTTTCTCCGTGATGAGCGAGGTCGCCAAGAATGGCCCGAGCCACCTCAGATAACCCATATCCCGTGATCGTGGCTGTCCGGGACCAAGCAATGGCCTAAACCGATGGAGAGAAAGCCCGCCACGAAGAATCTTATCGATCACCATGTTCATCAAAGAAGAGAATGAGCGACTTCTAAACAGATGTTAAGCCGATGGATCTTCGCCCACCATCTACCGCCAAATCATGGAGGCGAGTGTAGGCTCAGATAAAGGAAAAGAGAACCTTAGAATCTTCAACCAAAACTAATGGATGCATATTCGATTGGGGACTCTTACCCGCCTCCTTCTGAGATAGTTTCGTGACTAGTGAGTCTACTGAGGCGATCTATCACCGATATCGTTAACCGCAACTGAGCCCTCGTGCTCATCTATCTCAACAGCTGTGGTAGCCGATTCGAAAGCGGCGAAAGAGGAGTCCCCGCCATTACACAAAGAGAACGCCTCTTTTAATTATAGTGGTACGCCCGCTGGTCCTATAATTAATCGAAGAGAAAATTCATACCTTCTTCGTGGATGGTAGCTTCTAAATCTTCACCAATAGTATCACCATCCCTGCGGACTGCTGCCAGAGGGTCATCCATGGAAGTGTTGCCATATAAACCGCTTCCATGAAATCTTCCATGGAGAAGTCCTAAAAAGAAGGTATTAGGAAGGCTAATGCAATTAAGACTAACAATAGGTAAAGCTACTTACCTCCTACGCTGGGGTTGGCTTGCCTAGTCTCTGCTCAGGCATTTGTCTCCCCGCATTTCTAAAAGAGCAAAAAAGCTTAAAAGGCAATTAGTGGGGTAATTAACTCCGAAGTTGTTTAATTCCCGTGATTCGCCATCTAGAAGAGGAATTATCGATGTTAGATGTACCTGATTCGAATCAGTCCTACATTAGTCTCCTCCTCCATGGCTCCATACATTTGTTGAGTAAAACTTGGCTCAAAGATGAGCATAATCCAAGCAGAATCGTGGTGAGGAAAATCAAAGCGTAATCATAATCCCTAAAGCCCCTCGATGCAAACGAGAAATGTCGGGCTCAAAAGCCGAAAATTTCAGATTAGATCACGCGTGAATTGTTACCTCCGCCACCGATCGATCTACCGTCAAGTCTATATCAAAGGACCGAGGATTCACGCTGACTTATGGGCTAACCTCTTCGCTTAACCCCTTGAGAGGGTCGAATTCTTTTCTCCAAAGATTTTCCCGAAATTCAGCTTGAATGAGAAATCCAATGGAAAGGATGAGAAAACGAAGGGGAAAAGGAGAGAGTACCGAGGTTCTTCTCATAAACCGCAGCCTTAGCTTGGTCCTCTCCTAAAGTCCAGCCAGAGTCGGGAACTCCTCCTCGCCTCAATTGGCGATGAGATTGGCGACGCCTTCCGAGCTTGAGCCGCATCTTGGAGTGTCCGAGTGTCACCAAGAACAATGATTCAAAGCCGAGATAGCCCTCACAGAACCGACTCATTAGCTACTAATAGCCAATCAATGAAGGAATGTCGACTCACCGACGGCTCGAGCTCGAGATCAATCTAGTACCGTACATCCCATGACGCCCACAACCATGCTCAAGGCCATCCATAAGTCCACCATGAGTCCGAGTCGCCGTTCGGGTTCCCAACATAAAGTTGGTCGTGAACCAACCGGGCGAAAGCAAAACGACAGGAAAATAAGGCTCAATGAAGCATTCCTCCTTTACTCGAAAATGAGATACCTCGCCCGATGTTCACTAGCCAGCTTGAAATGTACCAATGTCAAGTTTAAGTCCGCTGTCTTCAAGACCTCCTCGTCACCAAGGACTCACCATACTAACCGTAGAACCGAGGAAAACATCCGAAAAGATCCATCCTTTATGAATCTCGCATCTATTTCTTGATCTCTCAGAAGCCACTCTTTCCATCTCCGCAATCCTCTACCAACCGCAAGAAAGGAGTAGACGACCGTGGAACCCTACATCATGCTCGGACGATGAAGGACCAGCCAAGCCATCAAACAGGTATATGGGAGCTCTACTGACGAAGGAATACGTGATGATGGCTCATCCTTTCTCGAGTAAACGCCGCTATATGCCGCAACCCACTGCGGATATTGGCCACCATTACCGGAGGAGAGAGAGTTCCTTCTTGTGGGCAAGCTAAACTGCAGGATAAAGGACATCCAAGGGTAAAGCATCATCGGATTGATGTGGAACCACACATTTCTTTAGCCGATTGCAAGATAGCCTAGAAGAGTTGTCACCGATAGGCTTCACCGCATGCCACGTAAAGGTTGCAAACTTGGTCCTCGGGGAAAGCCATCTCATGAAGCCGAAGCGTGATAGGAGTTAGCCTCTACCTCTCGATCAGTTCATTAACCTTGAAGGAGTGAGCGTGACAGCCACATATTTTCTCGCCGCATTTGTCCTCCAAATGCCGAACAAGTAATTGGCGAACCGCTCGCATCACTTGCAATTTTGGCTAAGGTTCGATTGGGCCGAGCTATATAATAATGACAAGTGAGATCCCATAAAGTCTTGTAACGACGGGCGCGGTGTTCCACCGCTCGCCTCCTCGATTGGAAGGAAATACTCCCCGACACAAAGATCTCCCCATGGGTAGACTCTGAGATACGATACATCTCATGTAAAGCCACCCAACTCGCTGTGGTTTAGTGAAAACGATTCAACTGGATAGAGCTCAATAAGGTGAAGAAATGGTTGGCGCCGAAGGCCATACATGGTGGCACGATCCACAATACAGCGCAAGCACGGTTCTCCATCCCATCTACCGAGGACGAAGTTGCTCAGCGACCCCACCAATGTTTACTTGATGAGTGAACCCAACCGTAAAATCTGCGGACTAGAGGATCGCATCTCGCCCCAACAGAGTGAGGTGATTCTTCAAGGTCGAGGCAGAACAAAAAGCTCATCACTCGGTATCCAACCCCACAATTCCCGACGAAGACTAATGATACGATTCCCGCTGGAACTCGAACCTACCGGGTAATAAACCGTAATGGATATGATCATGCCTCTACGACGCCAAGACATACCTGCGGTCACAAAGATGGCGCCCGAGATCGGCCAATGAGAGCCGACGAGGTATCCGGAATATACAAAGGACCTCCGCCATCCGTGGTTCAACCACCGCCACTCGATAAAAGCCGATCCGATCCTTAACCGAAGCCACCAACGATAATCTATTTTTGCAAAGGTTCGCGGAGCCGTGTCTTTACAAGTGGCGATTGGTGACCAATAGTCCGAGGATGCGGAACTCCCTCAAGTACAATCAATCGCTCGATGATGCCGGGTGCAAATCGAGGCAAGATACAAATCGCTGGATCGCCACACGGACTAATAGTCACTATGGCGCCCATCAACCGCGAAGTCTAAAAGCTCCCCGAGGAATAATCAACTCAAATCGAAAATATTCAGCTAGTAAAGCGCTGAATTCATCTTACATAGATTGAGTCACGACTTTATAACGTATGACGATTTCATCCGTGATCGAATACCCGAGAATGATAAATATAGTCAGCGTAAACAAAGCGGCGATATATCCCGCCCACGGCAAGGGCGGGTACGCATTTAAATCGCCTCCCGAAATACCGCCATTTTGAAGCCTCAATCCTCCGCGAAGGAGAACCTCGGCTCTTCCCAATCGCCACAAAGGAGAACGGCTGGGTCATAATGAGTATACATAATCCGCCCCCCCACAGCAGATTTCTTTCCCAATCGCCACAAAGGAGAGCTTAAGGGATACAACGATATATATACGGAAGATGATAACACCGCGCATCACGAAGAAGGAGGCGGTATTCACGCCGCACGCGAAGTTGATCGACCTTTGAACACGTAGATCTTCGTGACGACATCGAAACCGCAAAAGAAGACAAATAGAGTCAAATACACAAATAAAAATCAACAAATAAAGTGTCAAAAAGCCCGACACCAATAGACTACACAACCGATGCCGAAGCACCGACGAAGTCTGCCAGCGGGCGCTGGCGTCGTTAGCGACTCGGCTAATGGCGCTGGCTTCAAAGACTAAAGAATGGCGCCGGCGCTGGCGCACTAGCGCCCGGCCAAGGGCGCCGCGCTCTAATAAGACGGGCTACGCGCCGGCGCCAAGGTCTGCTGCCCGCCGCCGCCAGCTGCCACGCCGTTTCAGATTCGTTTCTCTCGTGGTCTCTGCCACCGCATGCATGCACAAGAGGAGAAAAAGAGAAGAAAAGAAGAAAAAGAATTTGCAAAACTCTCGGCGCTGCATCTTTGTTGTTCGAAGAGACTAAATGGCGGAAGTGAGATGAAAACAAGAGGAAAGCACAGAGAAAGGGGGCCTTGGTCAAAAGAAGGAGGATTTATGGGTATTTATAACAACCCCATATGGACCCAATCCTCTTTGAATAAGAGTCCTATTTGGCAGCAGTAGGAATTCTAGTGGAACAATTGGATATCAAAAGGAACCAAATCAGTCCTAATTAGGAGTCCTAATTGGAACTTTATCAGGATGTCAAAATAGTGCCTAATCGGTCCAGTTGATATTTACTCCCTCGCTATATTTAGAAAGATTAGAAGATTTATTCGTGGGATAACATCTTCGAAGGCCCGTCGGCGCCGATCAGCGTCACCTAATCCTACTCCAAATAGGATTACAGTATGCTTGTTTCCTAATTAGGTAGAAGTTCAGGAAGAATATTTCCACAAAAATATTCTTAGGGATAACTTCGATCGTCGCGGATCACATCGGCCCGATCAGCGTCGCCTAATCCTACTCCAAATTGGATTACAGTATAAGCTGTTTCCTAATTAGGTAGAAGTTCGGAAGAATATTTCCACAAAAATATTCTTAGGAATAACTTCGATCGTCGGATCACATCGGCCGATCAGCGTCGCCTAATCCTACTCCAAATAGGATTACGGTATAAGCTGTTTCCTAATTAGGTAGAAGTTCGGAAGAATATTTCCATAAAAATATTCTTAGGGATAACTTCGATCGTGCGGATCACATCGGCCGATCAGCGTCGCTAATCCTACTCAATCGGGATTACGGTATAAACTATTTCCCAATTTGTAGAAGTTCGGAAGAATATTTCCATAAAAATATTCTTAGGGATAACTTCGATCGTCGGATCACATCGGCCGATCAGCGTCGCCTAATCCTACTCAATCGAGGAATCACAGTATAAAGCTGTTTCCTAATTTTCAGCGAAGTTCACGGAGAATAAACCCATATTCTTAAGGATAACTTCGATAACCCTTAATTTCCTCCACCATAATATCCAAAAGGAATAATCGGCGAGGCATGAAAATCATGTTGACAGGACAAAGTGTCTAGTCTCGAAGAAACTTCTCGGTAGGGATAATCATATCCCAACAACGTTCAGCAGCGTCGCACTCCAGATTTAAGGCTAGGGCGATGGTTGAAAGCCAAATGGTCTCTGTTTACGACAAGGAATCCTCGGAGGATACTTCCATGAAAGGATTTTCCCTCCGCTTTGGTCAAACCAACAACACCGTGATGATGGAAGAATTAGCGATTGAAGGTCATAAAATTCCACGTATTGACACGGTCAGCGTGTAAGCCAACAAGGAGTTCGCCGATATGCGGAGAAGTCAAAAGTCGATGGTTAGTCAAACAACAACCAACCAACACGAGTTACAAACAAAACTCACCCACCGGCTTGAATCAAGATTTCAACAAGCGGTCGGACAATAAATCGATCACCGTGGCCTTATCGGGGAATCCTACAAAGCCTTTGGATGATCGAAAGAATCGAAGATTTGAAGCTAACCTTTGGGACCTCTCACGAATCGAAGGTCGAACTATCATGTCAAAGTATTCCGTGCTCGCCATAAAAGAACGAGATCAAACACTTTGGAGGGGTATCTGTGGCGTTGAAAAATACTTACAAGATCCGAAACCAACTCATGGTGGGAAGTCGTGAATGACAACCCACCGGATATCTGGACGTCGGGACCACGAATCAAACGGCAAACCTGGCGTCACAAGCGGTTTAAGCGGACTTGAGCGAGCGATCAGTTGGGGCTGTTGAGCGGAACAAACTAAGAGTTAGCCGGAACCAAATCTGAGCGAAACCTAAGTCGGAGAAGACCAAGAGTCGAATAGGCAGATTCAAACCCTAAGACCGAGAAAACGGCGAAAACGGGATTAACGGCGAACCTCGGCCAACTTGGCGAGTTACCTCGGCCAAGTGGCGAGTTACCTCGACCAAGTGGCGAGCCTTAACGCCCTATTCTATAAATAGGGGGTTTTCTTCATTCGGGAGGTTGGACATTTGGAGGGCGGGATTTTTGGTGGGATTTGGGGATTTTCTTGGGAGTGCGGACTTTCGATCTTGAAGAATTATTGCGAGATCTGAGCGTCGGCCTGCAGATTCGAACGCGAGCAATTCGGTCGGCGTCGGATCTACAAATCGCGAGGTAAGCGAACTTCGGGTTGGCTCTGAAACGCTGTGATTTCTCCTAGTAGATCTTACGCTCGGCGATCCTCTCGCCGTGAGTGTGATCCCGGCGATCCTCTCGCCGTGAGTGTGATCCCCTCGGTAGCCGTTTCCTTGGTGAAGCGAGCCCCTTCCGTCTGTAGTTCGAGCGGGTTTCCACGGATCGAATTGCGGTGGTCCGCGGACGAATAAAAGTCCGACACGGTGAAGAACCCACACAAGCAAGGATCTTGTATAATAGAGATCCGGCGTTTGTTCGAGAAAAAGTTATAATTTTCGTTTTCATTATGCGCCTTAAAATAAAGGCATTTTTTGAATTTTGTTGTAGGCCAACGAAGCTGTAAACGAATTCAACCACAATGAATAAAATAACTTTCCCCGCGAACAGCCGCATGCCCAAAAGATGATTTTCCTCTTCCAATCACTGACGTTATCATTGACAATACGTGTGGATTCGAGAATGTCCTTCATGGACGGGTTTTCGGGTTATAATCAAATCAAGATGCACCCGGATGATGAAAAACACAATGCGTTCAGAACTCCCCTCGGTGTCTTCTGCTACACTGTCATGCCATTCGGTCTAAAGAACACAGGCGCCTCGTACCAGCGAGCGATGACGAAGATTTTCCAAGAACATCTTCGGAAAACTGTCGAATGCTACGTCGATGACTTAGTCGTGAAGAGCCGCGACAAAAATGACCACATCAAAGACTTGAGAACAATGTTCGATCTCATGCGGAGTCATCGGTTAAAGATGAACCCTACCAAATCCTTCCTTGGAATGTCCAGCGGCAAATTCCTCGAATTTGTTGTCACCACTAAGGGTATTCATATTGACCCAAATAAAGTGAAGGCGATACACGAATTACAACCCCCGAAGAATCTAAAAGAACTCAGAGGGTTACAGGGGCGATTAGCTTATATCCGGCGATTCATATCGAACCTCTCCGGAAAATACCAGCCGTTCTCCAAACTAACCAAGAAAGGCGTGCCATTTATGCAGGGCGGCCTTTGTCAAAAGGCATTGAGGATATCAAAGCATATCTAGCGAATCCTCCCATTCTCGTTACTGTGATTAGATGCATCGTTCTTGATTTACATCAAGGCGATGAACCATTCGTTAAGCGCTTTACTTTCGTGCAAGGCGATGGCGGATCCTGAGCGGCGGTGTATTACGGCCGGACTTTAGTGGGTCTTTGAATCCGCTATCAATGATGTGAAGGAGTGCCTTGCGTTGGTTTTCGCGATTCAAAAGATGCGGCACTACTTAGTTAGGCAGATGATTTATGTTATCTCTAACGTAAATCCAGTTCGGATATTCATGACGCAACCAGCCTCCATGAATTGGCGTTTGGCAAAATGGGCCTTACTCTTGTCTCAATATGACTTACACTTCAAGCAGCAGAAGTCGGTCAAGGGACAGGCAATTTGCGATCTCTTAGCAACTAACCTAACAACGGATGTAGCTGAATTATATGACGACTTGCCAGATGAAACCCACGAAGTCAACACTATATCGCATCAGCAAATATGGAAATTGTACTTTGACGGAGCTTCTCGAGCAACCAATGTGGCAAGTACCCCTGGATGTTCTAAGATTTCTTTCAGAGTTGGAGTTGTCTTAGTTACCCGGGGAAGCATGTGATGCCTCGGGCTGACTCGCTAACCGAGCCGTGCTCAATAATATGGCGAATACAGCGTTACTTATTGGACTCAGTTTCGCCAAAGAGCTGGGAGTCGAATATCTCGAAGCCTTTGGGGATTCCCAACTCATAGTCAGACAGATCCGTGGGGACTACGAAGTTAGGAATTCAGACTTGATTCCGTATCACCAGGCGACCGTTGAGATGGCGGACTCGTTTGAAGAATTTTTCATCGAGTATATTCCGCGCCTCTAGAACGCATACGCGGATGCATTAGCAGCGTTAGCAGTATCGTTAGCACAACCTCCTGAGACTGAACAGTTGGTCACTATGAGAACTCACCAACTATTTGTACCAATATATAATGAGGAGGAAGACGACAAAGGGGTGGTCATCAAAGAGGTGCACTCAACCCAAGTTAAACTGGAGCCCCGGGATTGGCGCTTTTCTATAATCGACTACGTCTTATATGGTATTTTATCAGAAGACGTAAAGGAGAGGGAATCAATCCGATGAAGAGCGCTAAGGTTCTTTTATAACGCAGAGACCCAGACGTTATATCATCGCGGGTATGACGGCTTGCTCCTCCAGTGCCTTTCGGACAAAGAAGCAGAAGAAGTCCTTAAGGAAGCACACGGAGGAGAGTGTGGCACACACCAACCTCGTCCCAAGCTTTATGATCGTATCAGAAGAATGTGATACTTCTGGCCAACGATGATTAATGATGCAATCGAGTACCCTCGAAAGTGCCACGCGTGTCAAATACACGTGAATTACATGCATCAACTCCCGGAGCATTTGCATCTTTCGGCTACATCTTGGCCGTTCGAGACATGGGGTATGGACATTGTGGGTCCTATTTTTCCTCCATCAGTTAAAGGTGATCAGTTCATTCCCGTGATTACCGATTATTTCTCCAAGTGGGCTGAAGCAATTTCGCTTAAAGAAGTGAAAACGAACAATGTCATCAGATTCATCAAGCATCACGTCATCTCTCGACACGGCTTGCTGAGACGGATCATACATGACAACGGTCCTCAATTAAATCGACAATGCATTCATCGAGGTTTTCGAGAAGTTTAAGATTCAAGGCGTCTGCGTCGGCGGCTTATAATCCGCTAAAGCGGATTAGCGCGTTCAACAAGACAATTATTAAGATCTTGTCGAAACTTCGTGAAGACCAATAAACATGATTGGGGCGATAAACTTCGGAGAAGCACTCACGGGCATATCGCACCACAATACGCACGCCTACCGGAGCTACCCCATATTTTCTGGTATACGGATGTGAAGCTGTACTTTCATTAGAAATCCAAATCCCATCACTTCGTATCACCCTCGCGACCGAGATGACGGCGGAAGAACAACATCGGAGACGTCTTGAAGAGCTTGAGATTTGGATGAAAAACGTCTGGAAGCTCAACAACACATTGAGTTTTACCAAGCCAGAATGTGGAGGGCTTTTAACAAGAAAGTCCGATAGAGAAGCTTTAAGGAAGGAGATCTGGTCCTCGCTGCTCGACAACCAATAATTCTCAATTCCAAGAAAAAGTGTAAGTTTGAATCCAAATGGGAAGGACTGTTTGTGATAGACACAGCCTATTCAAACGGTGCATATCGTCTAATCACTCAAGATGGCGACAGGCAATTAATGTCGATAAATGGAAAGTTCCTGAAAAAAAATACTATCCTTAGTATATTTGGGATAACCCATTTTGACGGGAAGTTCCTCGTGGAAGATTTCACCCATTGTCCTTGAGGATAACCCTGAATCTGTCCTCCACCATAAATTCCCTCACTCATCAAATTCATTGGCGGTGAGTCTAAAAAAATCTGTCTGGTCCAACCCACCAGCAAAATCCCCTCTTGATTCCTTCCATGAACAAGAGGTCTACTTTCAATGCTAAGATCCCCTTGTGATAAATAGAAGGGCTCCATCCTTTCCTCTTCGGTCATGCCTTCCCAAGGTTAGGACTGAAATTGGAATTTCATCTCGATAAACGAGAAAGTCATTTCCAGATCAGGTAGTGATTCCCATAAAAGTGAAAGTTATCTGAATCTTTTTTCGATTCTCAGAGTGGGGATCCCACTCTTAGTTTCACCTCCTAAGATTCTCGAAGTGGAGATCCCACTTTTAGTTTCCTTTGCACTGGAGATAGAATATAAAATTCTTCCTCTCCAGGGGCAAGATATAGGATATAAAATTCTCCCTCTCTTGTTTCGGGTTCGTCTTTACCCTAAAAAGAAAACCTGGAGATAGGATATAAAATTCTTCCTCTCCAGCATCGGGAGACAGAATATAAAATTCTTCCTTTCCCACATCAATTTTATCTTTTCAACAAAAAAAAATCCTTCAATCCAGGATTCATCTTGGGGAATTTTATCCCGAATCCTAAGTAGGGATAAGTCAACGCCTAACACGCGTTGCCGATTTAGTCTTTTTTCCGATTGAAGAAGACACCAGAATTCAAGTCTGGGAAATTTTATCCCAAAGCCTAAGTAGGGATGAGTCTACGCCTAACACGCGTTTCCGGTTAACCTTTCTCCGTGAAAAGGATACCAAGACTCATCTTGGGGAATTTTATCCCGAGGCCTAAGTAGGGATAAGTCTACGCCTAACACGCGTTGCCGGTTAGTTCTTAACCGTAAAAAAGAACAAGAGCCCACATATTCAAAATTGTAGCGGGTTGTTAGTAATAACACCACAATCCACGCCTTACACGTGTGGGGAATTTTATCCCGAATCCTAAGTAGGGATAAGTCAGCGCTAACAGCGTTACGGTTTAGTCTTTACCGATTGAAGAAGACACGAGAATTCAAGTCACGGAGAATTTTATCGAAGCCTAAGTAGGGATAAGCGCATCTAATACATGCGATCGGGTAGTCTATTCTGTGAGAAAGGCGAAGCCTATGTATTCAACATCATAGCACCAAGTCTAAAGAGTTTCATTCTTTTAGCATAGCGTCCGCGTCTTGAGCGGGTTTAATCCATGCTAGCCCGATTCAAATGGTAATCGGCAAAGGCTCGTCAAATCCGTTGATGGCTAGGGTTGGCCAATAACCCTAAAGTCAGCGCCTAACAGCGTTGCGGTTAGTTCTTAGCAGTAAAAGAACAAGAGCCCACATATTCAAAATTGTAGCGGGTTGTTAGTAATAACACCACAATCCACGCCTTACGTGTGGGGAATTTTATCGAATCCTAAGTAGGGATAAGTCAGCGCCTAACAGCGTTGCCGATTTAGTCTTTTAGATTGAAGAAGACACGAATTCAAGTCACGGAGAATTTTATCCGAAGCCTAAGTAGGGATAAGCGCATCTAATACATGCGGTCGGGTAGTCTATTCTGTGAGAAAGGCGAAGCCTATGTATTCAACATCATAGCACCAAGTCTAAAGAGTTTCATTCTTTTAGCATAGCGTCCGCGTCTTGAGCGGGTTTAATCCATGCTAGCGATTCAAATGGTAATCGGCAAAGGCTCGTCAAATCCGTTGATGGCTAGGGTTGGCCAATAACCCTAAAGTCAGCGCCTAACAGCGTTGCGGTTAGTCTCTTGTCAGTAAAGATGACAAAGTCATTATTGACATCGTAGCATTAAGCCTAAAAGAGTTTTATTCTTTTAGCACAACATCACATGCGGAATGGGTTTAAACCGCATGCTAGCCTGATTCAAACGGTAATCGGTAAAGGCTCGTCAAATCCGTTGATGGCTGAGGGTTTGCCAAAAATCCTATGAGTATTGTAGTTGATTATTTCAAACGAAATGAGAAATCATAATAAACAACAATAAAAAGAAGGATAGAAATTTATTCGATTAATGAAGAGTTGAGTCTTTCAATAAAGAAATTACAGTTATTCAAACATCAAGTTTATGGCAAAAGATTTGTTGTTCTAACTCGAACAACTCATCGTTGTAAGCTTGTTAGAGTTCCTTCTGCAACTCAGCCCTGAAAGACTCCTCATTAGCATTCAGTGTTTTCACAACTTCTTCCTCAACTTTAGCTAGCTTTTATTCCGAGAGCTTCAGGTTCTGGGATATAGTGGTTCGAGTTTCTTCTTCGTTGACCCTTGTCAGCTCCAAGACACTTAAGTTCTCTTCCTCCGCCTGAAGTTCCCGCCTAAGCTGCGCTATCTTGGCCTCACTTGACGCAATACAAGAATGAATGTTGCTCAGGGATGTTGATTTCTCGGCAAGCACGGTCTTAACCTGATCTACCCGATCCCGCTGTATCTGAACCTTGAGTCTAGTAAGAACGCGAGCATCACGCCATGCTTCCAGACGAGATTCCGCTCGATCGGCTATATACAGAGAAGCACCTGCTACTTGCAACTCCTGTAATTTCTGAAGCTCGAGTTCCAGATAATCAAGATCATCAGCAATTGCCGTGGCTAACTCTGGATAACCAGCATCCCTTATCAAAGCCGTTCTAGGATCAAGGACAGGCCTGAACTGACGGAGAGAAAGTCCACTGTGTAGAAGCTTGTCGATCATCATGTTTATGAGACAAAAGAACGAGCGGACTTCCATACAGATAATAATCTGATCTGAGTCGTTGTCTGACATCAGCACCCTCACTAGATCATAAAGTTGGGATGTAAGCCCTGCAAAAGATAAAGGGAAGGACATTTTAGAAACTTAGGTCAAAGACCGGCATAGACATCCTTAGCTGGATAATCTGTACCTGCTTCCGTCGGTATAGCTTCATGGGTTAACGGGGCTATCAGAAGGGTAACCGCCGTTAATGCACCGACTACTGCAGTTGGTCTTGCGACATGTTCATCAGGCACAACGGCCGCCATAGTAGCCAATTTTGGAGGAGCATCAGAATGAGGAATTGAAAAATGAGCCTCAGTAGGAGTTCCTGCTAGCAACAAAATGAATTCCTCAGATTCATCAAATTGTAGTTGTATTAGTTAAAAATGGCTAGTCCTACAATTAACGGAAGAGGGAGCCCATACCTTTAGAGGAACAAACCTCAATATTTTCGGGAATTGTTAGCTCAGGTGACATATCACCGGGAAGATGATCATCTCGGAGAGAGCCATATATCAAGTCAACCTTGGGGGTGTCCACAAGCTTGAGGGTCACTTTTCATCCGGCTCGGTTTATTCGAGCCTCATAATTATTCCAATAAGGTATACGAGTCTAAATTGTTTCCTATTTTTGTTGAGAAGTTTCTGGAGAATATTTTTATAAAATATTCTTAAGGATAACTCGACAACCCCCAATTTCCTCCCGCTGTGGTCAGTTCTACGACAAGCGTCGCAACGAAGAGTTTACCGACTAAAGGAGAAATCTCAAGAAGTTTGATGGTCAGTTCTACGACAACTCACCGACACGAGCTAAAACAAAAATTTTGAATTCTGAGCCGGTTCAAGATTTCGGCAATGATCGGACAATAAATGCGACACGCGACACTGAGCGTTTGATAAAGCACCGGATAATCTGGAAGAATTGAAGAAATCAAGATTTGAAGCTGTTTTCAGGTCCTGTTATGCCAATTGAAGGTTTGGGCCAATCATATCCAAAGTATTTCAGGCTCTTCTATAAAAGAACGAGACTGAAACACTTTGGAGGGGTTATCTGTAGTCGTTGAAAATTACCTATAAATCCCCGAACATGACTCGTGATAATGAGTTGACGATCGACAAGCCATCTGTCGACATAATAATAAGTGACCGCGACGCAAATGCATAAAGCAAGTCGGCGAAACGCATGAAGTGAGTCGGCAAAGCGTGCAAGTCAACGAAGCGATGAATCGCATGCGAGCGATGGGATAAATCTAATTCTAAAGCTTCAGATCAGCAAATATCGATGGGATCAATCAAGTCGGACTCGGAAGTGACAAAAACAAGTCCCGGAAGCACCCTTAGGGGCTCGGCAGCCGAAACCATCAAGTGACTTCGGTAAACGAGCCACCCATGGGTGGCTCGGTGCTCTTCCTGAGGGTGGGTCGGCCAAAGCCGAGCCACCCCAAGGTGGCTCGGTGGCCTAGCCACCCTAGAGGTGGCCGAGCCACCCCCTAGTGGCTCGGCCAAAGCCGAGCCACCAAGAGGTGGCTAGGCGGGCTTTTTTCTCGACCCGACCCACGTTTGAGCCTATAAATAGAGGAGGGGGGTCTCATTTTTTGGCATCCGGATTTTTAATAAGAAGCTGAAGCTCTGCCAAATCAAGATCTGAACTTGTGATAAAAAAAGGAGGGACTTTTGGAGGAGAGATCTGAACTTTTGCACGAGATCTGAGATTTTGGCGAACCCGTCAACACAAAGCGAAGGAGTTCAAGAGATCTTAGATCCGATCTACACGTGATTCCTCCGGATCAAACTTTGTTTTGATCCCGAGAAGAGTGGTGATCTCGCTTGGTCGATTTCATTCACTTCGGCGATTATTTCCTTCGTGAAATAATCCCCTTGATCGTGTAGATCTAGATCTTATACCGAATCATATCACGCGGCGGTCCACGGATTAACCTCGGCACAGGTAAAGATCCCACGCAAGCAGGGTTCTGATAAACAGGATTCTGCGTTTGTTCAAAGAAAGGTTGTAATTTTTATTCTTTGATTTTCATTGTAATCGAGTCTTATAAAAAGACGAAATTTTTGAATTCATTGTAATGCATAAAGCTTGTAATGAGTTCATCAATGAAGATCGAAATGACTTTTCCCGCGAACAATTGTGATGTTCTAAACTAACAAGGTGTTATTTATAATTTTTAAAAACTTTCAGGGTGTTATTTATAATTTTCAAAACTTTCAAGGGGTTAGTTGTAAATTTTTTACCAGACCACTTGTAGCTTTTGTAAAATTTAGGGGGATATTGTGATGTTCAAAACTAACAGGTGTTATTTATAATTTTAAAAACTTTCGTGGTGTTATTTGTAATTTTAAAACTTATAGGGGTTATGTGCAAAAGGAGAGAGAAAATACCCGCCACCGCCACATCAGAATAGATATACTAGTACAAAGCTGTTCAGCCCAAGCGGTTAAAACCGTTTGGGCAACTATAATCCCAAGCGGTTACAACCGTTTGGGCCAAAACGTTTGGACAAACCCGTTGGTGAGTTTGTCAAGCGGTTGGAACCGTTGGGACCATGCCCAAACGGTTCCAACCGCTTGGGCCAATAAATTTAATTATTTATTTTTAAAAGCGTAAAATAATTGTCCAAACGGTTCAAACCGCTTAAGATATCTTAGCCCAAACGGTTTAAACCGTTTGGGCATAACTTTCTTAAGCGGTTTGAACCATTTGTGCATTTACCAATATTAAAAGATTGCCCCGCTTTGCATGGCTCCCTCGCTTACAATTCAAAATATACATCACATGTACATAGTTTAAAATCTCACAATGAAATAAAAACAACCATATATATCATCAAACACATTCAACCCAACAATTAGCCAAATTAAAACACATTAAGTGGAAAGTTTCCACTAGTCTCAAATAAATGACAAACTAAAACAAAACACATATAATATATCTATGCCTAATATCCAAAATGTCTATAATATCCAAAATAAAAATAGACTAGTCTAATCCGTCACTTAAACAAGAGAAATTCCCTGAGAATTTCCTCCCGATAGGCCTAAACATCTCAAGTCGCAAACATCCTAGCAATATCCTCTGTGATAACACCTTAACTTGACACAATAGTCCTTAGTGGATGCATCCGGTATATATAGCCGCATGTGCTCTTGTCCACCGATGAGGAGTGAGTACCGGATAGAGTTTCAAAAGTGCAAGTGCACCACAGTGTCAATGATTTCACCTCTGCAATTCACCAAAATCCATATGCATATATATATATATATATATATATATATATATATATATATATATATATATATATATATATATATATATATATATATATATATATATATATATATATATATATATATATATATATATATATAATCAATCATCTCATTAAGAAATGTGTAATATGGATTTTAAAAGCCATTAGAAGTGAATTTACCAATTTCTCCACGGCCCGACTCATGTTCCTCGAGCCACCTGTATAGGTTGCTCTACCACTCTTGTTCGGTGCTCGGTTCTCAGTATTGCATGCCGCCTCAATCTGCACATCAATGTTAGATTTAGATTTGTAATCTGACAATGACAAAGCCAATTACATACTAAATTTTGATTTAATTAGTTTATACACTGTTCGCCTCGAAAGTCGGGATCTTTTTCATTGACGAACTCATTACACCTTTATGGGATTACAAATGAATTCGAAGAAAATTCGCCTTTTTATAAGGCTGATTACAACGAAAAAGAGTAAAAATTACAACTTTTCTCCTAAACAAATGCGGGATCCGTTTATCGGCTCCTCGCTTACGTGGGTGTCTTTGCCTGTGTCGGGGATTTCTTTTCCGTCCGTGGACTGCCGCGTAATCATGATCCAAAGAGAGATCTACACGGTAAACGGGGGTAATTTCACAAAGGGAATAACAGCCCAAAGCAGATGAGATCGACTAAGTGAAATCAATGCTCTTCTCGAGATCAAAATAAAGTTTAATTTCGAGGAATCACGTGTAGATCTGGGATCCGATCTCTCGAGCCTTTTCTGAGGGGATTATCTCACGAAGGAGGATAATAGCCTTGGAGATTATCTCACAAAGGATAATAATAGCCCTTTAGAGTTCGCCGAGATCTGGATCTGGTGTCGAAGAAGAACGGTCGTCGCTCCCGAGTTTAGATCTGAGGTGAGAAGGCAATTTGGCAGAGCTTCAGCTTCTCCAAAATTTTTTGATCTGAACAAATGAGCCCCCTCCCTCTTATTTATAGCCTTACAAAGCGGATACAGGTTGAAACTGGGCCTAAAAGCCCACCTAGACACCTAGGTGTCTCGGCCTTGACCGAGACACCACCAGGTGTCTCAGCCTTGGCTGCGGCAGTTTTGACTGTCTTAATTGTTTTGACCATAACTCTCTCGTCCGATCTCAGAATGAGGTGATTCAAGATACGTTGGAAAGCTGATGAAGACCGCTACAACGTTTATATTTTGAGCTTCTTAAGATTCAAATCGTATCGTGGCCAAAATCTGCGAGATATTTGGTGTCGCGGCCATGACTGATACACTTTTTTGTGTCTCGGCCACTTCCGAGACACCCTGGACTATTTTGGTGATAACTTCCTCGTCTGATCTCTGAATGAGGTGATTAAAGATGAATTAGAAAGAGGATGGGGAGAGCTACAACTTTTATCTTATTGAGCTTCTTCAGATTCAAATTTTATCATAGTTAAAATCTGCAAGACATTTGATGTCTCGGCCATGGCCGAGACACTTTTTGTGTCTCAGCCACTGCCGAGATAATCTACACCATTTTGACGATAAATCCCTCGTCCGATCTCTGAATAAGGTGATTCAAGATGCTTTAGAATTCTGCTGAAGAGAGCTACAATTGTTATGTTTTAAATTTCCTCATATTCGAAACGTATCATGACCGAAATGTGTGAGACATCATTGGTGTCCTGCAGGTGTGAAATAGCTTGGACCCTCTTGGTTGTTTCGGCTCTAACTCTCTCGTCTGTTCTCGGAATGAGTTGATCCAAGATGCGTTAGAAAGATGGAGAGGATATCTACAACTTCCCATAGGCGAGCCACCCATGGTGGGATCAAGACACACGTGATGCTAAGTCTTTTATGGGTATCCTGCAGCTCATGGTTGAGTCGTTTCTTCGTTATTTTGCCGTTCCCATTGACTCGTATGCTTCGCCGATGTGCTTATTGCGCTTTGTTCACTCATCATTGACGGTCCGTCAATCATCAACTCACTGTCTCGAGTTACGTTTGGGAACTTATAGATAATTTTATACGTCTACAGATACCCCCTCCAAAGTGTTTCGGTCTCGCTCTTTTATAGAAGAAGCCGAAATACTTTGGATATGATAGGCCTAAACCTTCAGTCGACATAATAGGACCTACGGAGTGGCTTCAAATCTTGATTTCTCCAATTCTTTCAGACTATCCGGTGCTTTGTCGAATGTCTGAAGGTGTCCGATCTTTGCATTTAATGTCGACGTGTCGAAATCTTGAGTCAAAAGCCGATGAATGTGTTTTGTTTTAACTCGTTTTGGTGAGTTGTCGTCGGACTTACCATCCAATTTGTTGAGACTTAAGCTTGAATCAGCGAATTCTCTGTTGCATGGCTTGGCGTAGGACTAGCCACAGTGGGAGAAAATTGAGGGTTGTCGAGTTATCCTTAAGAATATAGAAATATTCTCCAGAAATTTCTCGACAGAAAATAGGAAATAGTTTATACTCATATACCTAATTGGAGTATCAGAGGAGCAGTTTAACCATCATATCCGAGAAACTGGAGCTCACGGAACAAAAGCTGTTGAAGTTGAGGAGGAGGCTTCGAAAACATCAAACAGCAGCGAGGAGTCCTTCAAGGCTAAATTGCAAAATGAGCTCCAACGAGGATGAGTCGTCCAACATCCTATCTTTTACCGTGAACCTAATGTTTGGACAACTATAGGATTTTTGGCAAACCCTCAGCCATCAACGGATTTGATGAGCCTTTATCGATTACCGTTTAAATCGGGCTAGCGTGCTAATTATCTATACCCGTTCCGCACGTGACGTTGTGCTAAAAGAATGAAACTCTTTGAGGCTTAATGCTATGATGTTAAATACATAGACTTTGTCATCTTTTACGGGCAAGAGACTAACCGGCGACGCGTAGTAGGCGTAGACTTATCCCTTCTTAGGCTTCGGGATAAAATACCCCAGAATCGAACTCTGGTGTCTTCTTCAATCAGAAAAAAGACTAAACCGGCAACGCGTGGTAGACGTTGGCCTATCCCTACTTAGGCTTCGGGATAAAATGCTCCAAGATGAACTTGGTGTCTTTTTCAATCGGAGAAAAGACTAAACCGGAGTAAAGATGAAACTCCAATTCCGGCCTACACCTTCAGTCAGCCTGCCCTGGAAAAGGAGCTGGAGAGGAAGAATTTTATATTCTATCTCCGGTGAAAAAAAAGAAAACTAAAAGTGGGATCTCCACTTCGAGAATCAAAAAGACTTGGATAACTCTAACTGTCGGAAGGTTTGGTTACCTAATCTAAAAGCGGACTTCTCGTTTATCGAGAGGGAATTATGGTTTTGGCCCTAAAGGTTTGACCAAATGGGAATTTTGAGACGATCCTAATTGTAGGAAGGTTTGATCACTTGATTTGCAAGTGGACCTCTCGTTCATGGAAGGAATCGAGAGAGGAATTTGGCTTTGGTCCTAACTGTTAGAAGGTTTGACCAAATAAACAACGGAGTGGAAGTATAAATCACGGTGGTGGTGTTGATTTGTACAAGTCACTCGATGGGGTTGGTGAAATTGATCCGACAATCGTTCCAATGTGGGTTGAAGACGATATGACATGCTTCATCTTTAGGAACATTGAAATTCAAATGACCTACTTTCATCCGAGTCATCAAGCCGATTTGGTAATCCTTAAGAATATTATGTACAATATTCTCCGAAACTTCTTGTCCTCGTATCCACCCCGGCTTTTTGCGCAACTAGGTCCAATAGCGGATATATTGTATTGACCACCACGGTCGGGTTATCCTTAGGAATAATATGTATACTATTTCGGGAACTTCCGACAAAATAAAAATAGTTTAGACTCATATACCTTTTGGAGTATCGGAGGCGGTTTAACCTCTTATACTCATCGGAGGAGGGCGGTTTAACCTCTTATACTCATCTGAGGAGAGGGAGCAGCTTATACTCATATACCTATCAGTGCAAAGGGGCGGTTTATACTCGTATACACAGCCGGTGTTTGCCATTCTTGTTTGGCCTATTTTGGCGTTATGGCCGTCAACCAAGGCTTGGATGTTATTCTTGAGTAATACAAGCCTTGGTGGGGTGATGGACCCTCGTAGTGCGCCGCGGTACTTTGGATCCGAATATTGTTAGCTTCCTCGATTCATGATAGGTGGCAGCTTGATTTTGTTGTTAGCGAGGAGATATTTGAAGATGCCTGGGACTTCATCATCATCGAAAGAATAGCCCTCCTGGAATCTCAGTTTAGGAGTCCTTTATTGCCTCCAAGGTTGCTGTTGATGAATGTCATCAGCAGTTGCAGGTGCTTTAGCCATCGGTTGGCTTCTCTCGGCCTTTTTCCTTTTGAGAAAGCGTTCAGCTTGCTCCCCGCGCTCTTTCATCTCTTTCCAGATCTTGGGCGGTGCAACCCCCAGGACTTCCAAGACATTGATGGAAAGATTATTGTGGCACGTCTGCAGAATGAATTCCTCTGTGACAGGATCCCTGCAGTTCATAGCCTTGTTGCGGAAGCGTTTAACAAAGCTGTCAACAGACTCTCCATCCTTCGGCTTCTCGTCCAAAAGGGTTTTGATCGACACTTCAATGTCGTCATCAAAGAAATTATTGAGGAACGAGCTTTCCATGTTATCCCAACTATTGATGCTCCACGGCGAGGCGGTACCGTCGAAGCGGCTCCTCGAAGAGTGCCAACGAATGACCGAACCATCAAGGGCTCGTTACCAAAAATAACCCCTAAGTGGGACTTGAAATAGACCAAATACTGGGTGGGGGACCCCTTTCCGTCGAACAGTGTGAAGTTAATCAAATTAAATTTTGACGGATATGGGATCGACTCCCACTCTCTTGGGTACGGACGTGGCATCCCAGTCTTCTTTACCTCTTGAGCGGAAATCAAGGTGTTGACATTATCCTCCAGCTCTTTCATCATCTCATCCTCGCCTGCATTTTCCTTCAGACGATTTTGAGGAAAAACAACGGGAACACCCCCAGAGTTTTGGCTATTTGCGTTGCGATCTTCGTCCCTGTCTGATCGCTTTCCTCTTGGTCGGCGTTATGACGATGACTTGACTCACCCTGACGATTCATTAGTGCTTGGATTTACTGGTCATGCATCTCTCTCATCTGCTGCATGGCCATCTCCATTTCAAACTTGAAGTTCTTCGTCCGCTAGAGCGCCCCAATTATTTGGGTCACCTGGTCAGGAGTGACCACGAACGACTCCCGAGCTTGTCCCGTGCTAGACATTGTATCGTCAGAGGCGATTGCAGAGCAAGTATCCGAAAGTTCATCACTTGAGGATAGTCCTTCATGGATCTCCGGGTAATCCCTATGTCTGACGGCTTCTAGTTGGAGCTGAGACATCCGTTGAGCTATCCCTGAATCAATTTTTCTTCCAGGAGAAAAATCAGGATTAGAGACTTTTGAAGTAATTGCCGACTTTTCTTTACCAACCATGTTGATGGTGACTTCAAGGAATTCATCATCCTGGAGGGAGAATTTTCTCTGGTGGAAGCATTTTGGTTTGGGCTTCGATGCTTCAGCAGTAAGTTTCTCGAACATCGAGACCTTTTGTGGAACGGTTCTGGGGCAACTACATTTTGACGATACTATCCTGATAGGTCTCCCGTATGGAGAGTGAGAGGTGGTTTCTTGAACACTCTCCTTTTGGGATTTCTTCACACCCCCAGCCTGATGGTGCAACTCATTAGAGCAATCCATCACTTGTTAGTGTGGTACCCCAAGTATAACATTGTCTTTTGATGGACACGTCTTCTTTTGGGGATGAAGAACCTTGTTGATATTCTCGGGCTTTTTTGTTGTCGCCTTTGAATGATCCAAGGTCGCATCAGGAGTCGCTCGTTTAAGACCACCTCCTTGCGAGCATGGAGTCTTAACGGGCTCCTTGGCTTCGTCATGAACCCCGATCTAGGCAGCGTGGAATTCTCTTATGCGGCGCCGAACCGCATACATTGAGGTGTTCTGATTTGTTTGGATGCGACAGGACACCTTTGGGTAGTGGTCGGTTTGACGGGAGTGCATACGCGACCCCCAATCTCGAGGCCAAAGCGGCTTGGGTTGTGTCGGTTTTGGAAGGAGGATTCGGCCGTCTTGCGCTCTGATTTTTGCGCTGTCTTGGACTTTGGCACCCGGACTTGACGCGATTTTTGTGGTGTTTTAACCACTTCCTTCTTGTTCAAGTTCTATGTCCTTTTTGTAAGAACGCGAGCTTGAACGGCACGTGCACGGCGCCTCTGAATACGCTCCTTTAGGGTCGAACGAGTTCTCTTGACGAGAACCCATTCGTCTGTCGATGTCATGGAGGGATTGTCCGCGGTTTGATAAGGAGGCGGCTGACGCTTCCTGGACTCCAAGTTTGCATAGTAGCGGATTCCATTAACCTGTTTCCAAGGCCTTTGCAAGTTGACGAGCTTGGCGTTGGCGTCGGCATCGCCTTTGATGTGCCCTCTTCGATGAAGTTGACAAATTGTGATCTAAACCCCCGGCTTGTTGGATTGCCGGAATGAAGTCGCGAGGGGAGATCTCGGCAACAGTTGAGCGAGGGTTGTCTTCTTGCGTCCTCCTCCATGAGAAAGCTTTCTTTGGAGGTAAGATCTCGATCCGCGGTTGCGACACGACGATCTCAAATCTGAGATCGTTGGCTCCCATTGTGGTTGCCAGCTTGTTCGCCTCGAAAGTCGGGATCTTTTTCATTGACGAACTCATTACACCTTTATGGAATTACAAATGAATTCGAAGAAAATTCGCCTTTTTATAAGGCTGATTACAATGAAAAAGAGTAAAAATTATAACTTTTCTCCTAAATAAACGCGGGATCCGTTTATCCGCTCCTCGCTTGCGTGTGTGTCTTTGCCTATGCCGGGGACTTCTTTTCCATCCGTGGACTGCCGCATAATCGTGATCCAAAGAGAGATCTACACGGTAAACGGGGGTTATTTCACAAAGGAAATAACAGCCCGAAGCAGATGAGATCGACTAAGCGAAATCAAAGCTCTTCTCGAGATCAAAACAAAGTTTAATTTCGAGGAACCACGTGTAGATCTGAGATCCGATCTCTCGAGCCTTTTCTGAGGGGATTATCTCACGAAGGAGGATAATAGCCCTGGGGATTATTTCACAAAGGATGATAATAGCCCTTTAGAGTTTGCCGAGATCTGGATCTGGTGTCGAAGAAGATCGGTCGTCGCTCCCGAGTTTAGATCTGAGGTGAGAAGGCAATTTGGCAGAGCTTCAGCTTCTCTAAAATTTTTTGATCTGAACAAATGAGCCCCCTCCCTCTTATTTATAGCCTTACAAAGTGGATACGGGTCGAAACTGGGCCCAAAAGCCCGCCTAGACACTTAGGTGTCTCGGCCTTGGCTGCGGCAGTTTTGACTGTCTTAATTGTTTTGATCATAACTCTCTCGTCCGATCTCAGAATGAGGTGATTCAAGATGCGTTGGAAAGCTGATGAAGAGCGATACAACGTTTATATTTTGAGTTTCTTAAGATTCAAATCATATCATGGCCAAAATCCGCGAGATATTTGGTGTCTCGGCCATGACTGAGACACTTTTTTGTGTCTCGGCCACTTCCAAGACACTCTGGACTATTTTGGTGATAACTTCCTCGTCTGATCTCTGAATGAGGTGATTAAAGATGAATTAGAAAGAGGATGGGGAGAGCTACAAATTTTCTCTTATTGAGCTTCTTCAGATTCAAATCGTATCATAGTTAAAATCTGCAAGACATTTGATGTCTCGGCCATGGCCGAGACACTTTTTGTGTCTCAGCCACTGCCGAGATAATCTGCACCATTTTGACGATAACTCCCTCGTCCGATCTCTGAATGAGGTGATTCAAGATGCGTTAGAAATCTGGTGAAGAGAGCTACAACTATTTGAGCTTCCTCATATTCAACACGTATCATGGCCGAAATGTGTGAGACATCATTAGTGTCCTGTATGTGTGAAACAGCCATGACCCTCTCGGTTGTTTCGGCTCTAACTCTCTCGTCTATTCTGGGAATGAGTCGATCCAAGATGCGTTAGAAAGCTGGAGAGGATATATACAATCTCCCATAGGCGAGCCACCCATGGTGGGATCGAGACACACGTGGTGCTAAGTCTTTTATGGGTATCCTGTAGCTCATGGTTGAGTCGTTTCTTCGTTGTTTTGCCGTTCCCATTGACTCGTATGCTTCGCCGATGTGCATATTGCGCTTTGTTCACTCATCATTGACGGTCCGTCAATCATCAACTCACTGTCACGAGTTACGTTCGGGGACTTATAGGTAATTTTACACATCTACATACACCTTCGACCTTCTTAAAGCAAAATAGGCACGAAAAGCCGGCCATTTGTCTCTATCAATCAAAGAGAATGCCGGAGTATCATAGAGTCCTTCCCTCTCGCCTTCGGGAGTGTTATTCCATGGTTCATAACACTCATTCTTGACCTGACATCTATGATATCGAACTCTCTCTTGCATCCTCAACTTCACGCCTTGGTAGATAGCAAGATGATTAAGAGGGAGATGATTTAGGGAACAAAGAAAAAATACATGAAAAGAAATTGAATTTAGCCTTCCTTATTGTTGAAAAAACTGTACTTTGATGTTTAGGGAAAAGCCAGGGATATGATTATGATTCTCATATCCTGCCTCAAAGACCAATTGATCTGTAACAGATCTCTTTAGTGCACTTAAGTGTACGTGTATGCAGGTCAATTAGATTCATAACCTGACTTCTGACTATATTCTCTCCTCAACTACAAACTTAGATGTGTTTTTTTTAAAAAAATTTAATTTAGAGATTGGTGCCAGGTTGACAAATGGATAAAGGATTAGCCAAATCTTTTCACGGAGCTTTCCCAAAATAGAGGTCTGTATAATAGCCAACGTTTTCAATCCCGTGTAGCGAGTAAAAGGTTTAACCTAGACAATAAACTTTTTGTAAAGAATTGTTCATCTATAGTTGTTCAAAATATTGTAGACCACAATCAGCAAATATACTCTCAAATGCATGGATCATCATACATTTTTATCAACTTTTGGAAGAGTTCTAAGCTCAAGCATATACTTTAAGTCAAGCGTCGAATATCAGTAAATTTGCTTATAAAATATGCAACCCTGGTAATGCCAATGTGAATTCTCTTTGGAAAAACAGAAAAAGGAAACTTACAATTGCTTTGTGAGGTAAAGGTGAAGCGCTAATATCCGCCTTGGCTGCTGGGTGGCTTTTGTTTCGCTTTTGTTACCGGATCTTGGAGCTTCGGGTTTCGCGGCGAGGCAGCTCGGCGAACGACTCCTTTCCGACCTCCTACAAAGATAAAAGGAAACCAGGCTGGTATATAAACCTTTAAAATTGAACTGAATTTGGGTCAGTAGAAAGGTAATTAACACACCTTCGATGTTTCAACATTTGCCTCCTTTTGACTACCGTTCTTGCAATGCTTACTTCCTTGGAATACACTCAGTCCATGTCACAAATTGTTACAAGAAGCAAGAATATAATAAAACAAGGAAAATGCAAAACCAAATAAAGAAAATAAAGGGGTAAATTACTACTCCTTAGTTTATACTCTGTATAGAAACCCCCTCATCTAAAAGTTTATCATCTAACGAAACCTAAGACAACTTTACTGAAACTGATAACTAGTGAGAAGTACCTACAAGTTGCTGATATGCATGCATTTAAACAAAGCAGCAAAAAGACTCCGCACCTGAATAGGCATAAGGCTCCATAAAATGGAGTAAAAACAAATGCAATTTTCACATAGAATGATATATATACCTACCAGTCTATCACCACCATTCTGCATGCGTTTAGCAGCGTGATTAGGACGAATATTGAACATTATATAGTTGTTTTCGGACTTCAACTTAGGAATTCCATGATAAGTCCCAACCGCAATTACTGGTTCGTTAAGATAATGCACAATAAGGCCTATGCAAATGGAGACCAATATCAAAATAAGATTTGGTTTATCAAGAACTTAATGATGCCTAAAAGAGACACGAATACTGAACAGTAGAGAATGTTTTAAAAGAGGAAAGAAAATTATGTTTAAAGTCTATCAAAGTTTCTTCCTTGTTTAACTTGATTATTTTCTTCGAAAACTTGATTTCATTATGTTGTTTAAGTTAATATTCAACATGCCTTGTCTTTTAACCAAAAATGTATCGTATATGGAACAAAAGATCAGATTATCCATGAGAATGGAAATGCTCATTTTATTCCAAATGATCCTAGAAAGATAATGTCACCCTTCCACTTCAATGTCCATTATCTGTCAAAAGTTGTTGTCATAGGGCTCAAAACCATGTCATTTAATATGTTGACAAATCAAATTAAACTATGGAACCAATAATTTCATGGTTCTTCATTACATAAGACTTAGCATACATATCTGCAGTATCACAAATTTTGATATAAAATCTTAACTTCTCCACATATGCCTCACATCTACTCACAACCATTCACAAATCCCTATAAAAGAAACCATGTTCTTTCCAGAAAATCAATGACATTAGAAACCTCATCAGACAATCAACAAAATCTAGAATTGAGCATGAAATTAACAAAAAATTTCTAATTACCTAAATGTTGCCGCTGGAAGAGGAGAGGCTGGATTCAACGGTTGTGGATGTGTCTGAGGAGCGAATTTGCTGTTGGAGGAGAAAAACTAGGGTTAGATGGTCAAATTAGGGATTAGAGTTATGAGGAGAGAGAGGAGAGTACTTACATATCAAATTAGGTGGTCGATGGTGGTTTTCGGAGCCGCGGTGGCGGAAGACGACGTGGAGGACGCGATGGTAGCCACGGAGCTCAATGACGAGAAAGAGGAGGAGGAGGTCTGCCGTTCGATGACAAGGAGCACGAGGACGAGGAGGACGATGACGAGAGAATAGGACGAGGACTTCGGTGCTTTCGGCGGCGGCGAGCGAGGCGAGGTGCTCGGCGGCGGCGAAGATCGGAGGAGTTTTGAGATTTGGCAGCGGGGATCAATTTGGGATTTAATTTGGGCTTTTGGCGATTTTGTTAAAAGAAAATTGTTAATAAATTCGGCCAAACGGTTATACCCATTTGGGATTAACCGTTTGGGCGATTTTTTTTCTTTTTTTTCTTTTTTTTGGACCTAAACGGTTTAAACCGTTTGGATTAATCATATCCCAAACGGTTTAAACTGTTTGGGATTTTCGCGTTCGCCCAAACAGTTACAGGAACCGTTTGGGCAAGACAGGTTTGTACTAGTGATAACGGAAAATATCGAAAAGGACCTAATTTGATGACGGAGAAAACGTTAAGGATCTCTGTTAGATGACTTTCAAACATTAAAGACCCAAATAAAATTTGGCTAATACATTAAGAATCTATAGTGAAGTTTTGCCTTGTTGAAAAGTTATAAACACCCTGGACAAAGAATTCTTCATATTTAAAGTTGGCGTCTAACCCTTCCCCATTTAAATAAAAAAGTCATCACAATTTACGCAAACCCAAAATCATCACTGGACGAGGATAAAAAAGCACCAACACTAACGGGACAAACAACAATTAAACATCAGACCCGTAATCCGAAGTTAAATAAACAAAGCCTTATTCAGCATGATCAAACAAGCTCTGAAGAGCATCACACGTCTCAGATCCTGAATAATCGCCCGCAAGGAGACAAAGGCTTTCCACACAAACACTTGTTATGCTCAAACGCCGACGGCATCTCCATAAACGCTTTCATCTTGGGTATGGGTCCGCACAACGTATTATAGCTCACATCCAAACTACTTAACTTACTCAGCTTCGTTATCTGCCGAGGAATCCTCCCCCGTATCTTATTATGACTCAGATCCAACTGCGTCAGCGACAGCGGGAACCTCACCGGCGTCAGATCGAACTCAAGCTCGTTCCAAGACAAATTAATCGCATCCGCGGACTTCTTGCCCGCTCCGAATAGGAAAGAGGCATCTCCGGTGAGTTCGTTATGCGAGAGATCAACAGTGGCGAACTCAATACTCGCAAATGAGCTTGGTATGACGCCAGTGAGCTGGTTCTGATAGAGCTTGAGGACCGGAGTAGAGCCCTTCGCACGATCCATGAGACACGACGGGATCTTACCGGTGAGTTGGTTACCCGAGAGATCGAGGTAATTGACCTTAGGGAGGTTACAGAGGAAGGAGGGAATATCACCAGAGATGGCATTGCTACTAATAGTTAGTTGAGTGAGAGAGGTTAATTTCGATATAGAGGTAGGAATTGGGCCAACAAGGTTAGGGAGTTGGAACAAGTTGATGATGGTGAGTGCAGAGAGATTGCCGATAATTGAAGGAATGGGGCCACCGGAGACTGCAGTTTGAAAGATGCCCATGGAGGAGACTCGGCCGTGGGCGTTGCAGCCGACGCCTCTCCACGAGGTGCAGCAGTCGGCGGCACGGTCTGAGTTCCAAGAGACAAGTTCAGAGGGGTTGCCGAAGGAGTTCTTGATGCTGAGGAGGGTGGCCATGTCTGCTTTGTTGCATTGTTGTGAGGATATTGGGTGGATTGAGGAGGCCAAGAGGAGGAGGAATAGAGAGAGGAGAGAAGACATTGTCTTTGTTAAGATCTCAACGAAGTGTTACTAATTCAATTCCTTCAATTGATGAAGATTACTGCAAATAAGAAGTGGGATACTTAGGGGGTGTTTGTTTCAAATCCCAAAAATTATGGATATGGATTTCACCATGGGATTTCAAATCCATAAATTTTTTATGATGTTTTGGGATTCCATAACTTTGTTTGTTTCATTAATATTTTGGGATCCCAAATACTAAAATTTGTAATGTTTTGTTTGTTTCAAACTCAAATTCTAGCATTTCAATTTTTAGAATTTGAAATCTTGAGTTGTAGCAAACAAAGTTATGGATTACAAAAAGAATGTGAATACCCATTGGTGAGCTTACCTCCCACAAAATGACAAACACAATTCTATTAATTGGGGGTAATCATACCCATTCAAATTTAAACCCCAACGGCTATAAACGGTCATAAACGGTCATATTTTGCCAATGGCTATAAAATAGCTCAATTTCACATGAAGCCTCCACACATCAAGATGGAGATGCAAAAATGTGCTCTTGTAAAATCAGACACCCTTGAAGCAATGCAAAATGGCAAAAATCAAGGCCGTTACTATTGGGGTTCGCTAGGTATCCAAAGAAAGAATGTAATTTTTTCAATGGGTGATGATGATGGCAAATACATGAAGAGTATCGACAACAAGGAGGTATTGGTTGAAGATAGGAAAAAGCTCAAAATCAAGAAATTGAAGTCGAATTGAAAGGCTGAGCGTCAAATTCTAATTTGGAAAATGTGTGTACTTTTCTCAAATTTTTTCGTATTTCATTATTTAATGTCTTGTTCTTGCAAAATGTATTGAAGTGAAATGAAAATATTATTATCGCAATTCCAATCTTCAAAACTAACTCACGATAATGAAAAAAATTGTAAAATAAATAATAATACAGAGGCTAAACCGGTCAATTTTTCAACACCTATATAATGAAATATCATTGTTGATTGCATTCAAATAATAATGGATGCCTAGCCTAAAATTGCAATTGCAATCTAGGCGCATTTTCATTATTGAATGCCTCCTCAAAACAATGAAATCCATTGTAGGTGACATTATCAAAATCGACCAATCATCATAGCACAATATCATAAAACCAATGTCATAACAACCATTTCAACCAACTAAAACAAATAATCACAACCCGAGTAAGCAAGTAAACCAAGCGCAACAAAACCAACAAATGACCAAGTATGCAAGCAAACCCACAAGCGGCTCAATCAGCGAGCATTAGGTAGTGCAGTGAGCCACAACAAAACCCCAAGCTCAAATAAACTAGGCGCAAGCAACAAACCCCAAGCTCAAATAAACTAGGCGCAAGCAACAAACCCACAACAATATGGCAACAAAACCACAACAAGCCAAGGTTGCAAGCAACCCGTATAAGCAAAGAAGCAAAGAAACCCACAAGAAGATGGCAACAAAACCAACACAGCAAGCAACAAGCCAAGGTTGCAAGCAACCCAGGTGCAAGCAGCAAAACCCCAACCAGGAAGCAGCAAACCCACAAGAAGATGGCAACCAAAACCCACAACAAGCCAAGGTTGCAAGTAACCCAGAAGCAAGCAGCAAGCAGCAAAACCCGCAAGCAACAAAAACCAACAACAATCCAACAAACCCGCAAGCAACAAACCCACAACAATATGGCAACAAAACCCCAAGCTCAAATAAACTAGGCGCAAGCAACAAAACCAACAACAAGCCAGGTTGCAAGCAACAAACCCACAACAAGCCAAGTACGCAAGCAACCCAGAAGCAAGCAGCAAACCCGCAAGCAGCAATTAAACACGGCTGCAAGCAATAAACCCACAAGAAGATGGCAACCAAAACCAACAACAAGCCAAGGTTGCAAGCAACCCGTATAAGCAAAGAAAACCCCAACCAGAGGCAAAGAATTAAACAGGTTGCAAGCAACAAACCACAACAATATGGCAACAAAACCAACAACAAACCAAGGTTGCAAGCAACCAGTGCAAGCAAAGAAAACCCCAACCAGAAGCAAAGAAACCCACAAGAAGATGGCAACCAAAACCCACAACAAGCCAATGTTGCAAGCAACCGAAGCAAGCGACAAGCGACAAAACCCGCAAGCAACAAAACCAACAACAATCCAACAAACCATAAACAACAAAACCAACAACAAACCAAGGTTGCAAGCAACCCGTATAAGCAAAGAAGCAAAGAATTAAACAGGGTTGCAAGCAACAAACCCACAACAATATGGCAACAAAAACCCACAACAAAACCCCAAGCTCAAATAAACTAGGCGCAAGCAACAAACCCACAACAATATGGCAACAAAACCACAACAAGCCAATGTTGCAAGCAACCAGTGCAAGCAAAGAAACCCACAAGAAGATGGCAACCAAAACCAACAACAAGCCAAGGTTGCAAGCAAACCAATCAAAACCAGCATCAGGTAATAACTCAAATAAACCAGCAAAACCAATATATACTCGCAAGTAGCTCAGACCAGCAACAACTCAAATAAACCAGCAGCTCAAATAAACTAGACTGCAAGCAACAAGAAGTATTCAGCTTGCTCAAATAACTGAAGTTGCAATAAACCAAGGTTGCAAGCAACAAAACCAACAACAAGCCAGGTTGCAAGCAAACCATAACAAACCAGTACGCCACAAACCAACAAATGACCAAGGCTGCAAGTAAACTCACAAGCAAACCCACAAGCAAGCAGCTCAAATAACTGAAGTTGCAACAAACCAAGAAATAAGGGGCTCAGATATAACACTAAAAATTGAAAACATGGATTGCCTCATCTAACAATGAAATTGTAATGTAGATTGCAATCACATGAATGGATTGCCTCACCTAACATTTTAAATACAATGTAGGTTGCATTCTCATCCAGGATTGCCCTACCTAAACATCACAAAGGCATTGTAGATTGCATTCTCATAATATATGAATATCATCATTGCCCAAATTGAAAAATACAAAATAGCCATACCAATACATAGCGTGCAATGTAGGTTGCTATCAAGTATCATATCCTTCCATATTTGCATCAAGTATCACCTCTAATGGATATATAAGCCTGCAAAAAAGTCCAAATCATAATGAGATTGTAATAGGAGTAATGAAATATGCATAAAGTAACACCTCTAAGTGTTCAACTTACAAAAATAGCATACAAGTCCATAAGCGCTCAAGTACATCACTAAGTAGTTAATATGCAATGAGATTACAAAAGTAATAGATATGTCAAGTTTTCAAAAGTAGTGAAGTATCATGTGCTCAAAAGTCAAACCCAAAATGCAACCTCCTAGAATCCTTGATCTTTGATAATCTTCTCTATAAATAGCTTTTGAGCATTTTTGGTTTTGATGATCAACCTCCTAGCATCTGATTCATTATCATACAAGTAATCAAGCACTTTATCCAATGTGTCCTCGGGAAACTCATTCTCATCGCCATTAGAGCCTTCGCCATGACCTCACTCCAATGTATAGCGCGTTGACTTTGATTTTGAATTGAGTATGACATTGACTCAACAAAATCGTATGATATTGTCATCCTCTTTAGCCTTGCTACTCTTCTTCCTATGATTTGATGGATACAATGATGAAGAAGCTACCCCACTAGAACTCTTTAATTTTTTAGCTTGGGTTGTGTTGTTTTGCCCAATTGATTGCTTTCGGGCTCAAGATGTGGGCTAGAGGACATATCAACCTCATTATCATCAAGATCGACATGATCCTCATCAAGATCGACATGTTGCCTACCCCCAAGCGTTTCGGTCATATCTTTGGTGAGATCACCCTTTGCTTGGTCATCTCCCGCGATATAACTCAAGTTCTCATAATGGATGAGAGGAGTGTTCAAATACTCCTTCAACCTAGAGCTATTGCATTTTTTGTCCTATATAATGAAACATAGCAAAATCAGTATACTCGTTAGGAAATATTTAAAGTTTGCTTATTTAACACAAGTATTACTGTGTCCACCTATCAAAACAATCTGGATCCATGGTGACAATCTTAGTATCCGGATCATAACCATTACTCATGTTCATGGCGGTCGCATATCAAAATATTTACCCTTCAAGCACTTGACATGATTCATAACATTCTCCTTTGTGAATTGATTGCCACACTTCTTGTTGACCTCCTCTGCGGCTTTTCCATATGCGGTGGACTTAAAGTTTTGTCGACTTTTAGACCGACCTTCGCCATCCCAAAGAAGAATTGGGATTAACACATCATCATTCTCTGCGGTCCATTTAGCATTAGGCACCCCTTGTGTTATCTTTCTTGTTTAAGACTTTTGGTTGCATTTTCCTTTTAGCAACTGCCCTCCTCTTGATTTTGCTTGGTGAGGTAGCTTCATCCTCAAGATCAATTGCAATTGGTCTCTTCAAAGAATGAGTCTCACCAGAATGGGTGGTGGGGAAGTATGGGTAAGTGGGTGGCCACTATTAAGCATATTCATAAATGACATAGGTTGTTGAGTCATAAATGAGTAGTTCATATCATAAGGAGGATTGTAGGAGGGATAAGGTGGAGCAGTATTGGGTATGAGGGAAAGGTAGTGTAGTGGGTGGTGGAGGGAAAGGTGGAGGGAAAGGTAGTGTGGTGGGTGGTGGAGAAATCTTGTCTAGGTGTTCTAGGTGAAGGAGTGGCATCGCATTTATCACTTGTCATCAAAATCTGCCATGCGATTGATACAAATAAAACATATAAATAACATTTATACATCAAGTTAGTACGATATAAAAGTTCATTCATAAAGATAAAATATCCATCATTACAATAATATCAAAAGAGTACATAGAGATAGTAGACAATATGAAAGAACAATAATGCATGAAAAATAGAACTTAAATTACATCCCGGTCTCGGTTGTGTCTCCACCACGATATTTATTACAATAATCTCCCCACATTTCAATTGCGATATGATCCCTCTTTGCTCTCCATTCATTTTGGAATCTCTTTCCTCTCTTTGCGTCATAGTTTGAGTAAAGTCAACAACACCCTCTTCACCTTCATTGGCTATTTCATCACCATCTTCTTCAATGAAATTGTCCTCATGCAACAACTCATCTCCCGGATCTTCTATGGCTATATAGTTATGAAGTATAGCACATGCAATAACTATATCAACTTGAGTTGGGAAAGGGTAGTGTGGCTTCGCAGATAGGATTTTGAAACGGTTTTTCAATACCCCAAAAGTTGATTCAATTTTAGACCTCAGAGATGAGTGTCTTAAATTGAACAACTCTTGTCTATTATGGATTGGCCTACCCTTGTGCTCATTTAAATGATAGCACTCCTCGATATGGGAGATAAAGCCGGGCATAGTAGTGTAGCCGCATCACACAAATAATATTTTCCTACAATTACCAAAATAAAATTTAGTCTATTTTTAAATTTTAATTAAATAGACATACTTTATTTGATTTATTTATTACCGTCGTAAACTCTCAATCCGCGAGGTTGTGGTCTCGATAGAGCATCTTGTAAAACTCTATAATCATGAGCAGATCCCTCCCATCCAGCTAGAACATACGAAAATAACTTGTTGGGAGTGCATGCAGCTAGAACATTTTGAGTTACACCTTTACGACCTCTAAAACGTGCAACAAGATTAGCGGGAAGCATGGCGTCGATATGGGTTCCGTCTATCATGCCAATGCAATCCTATATGATGTATTAAACAATTATTAATAATAGAAAAGAAAAACTAAGTGTTATATTATAAGTAGTTATATTATCATAGTCGTTACCTTGAAATAAGGATAGTACAACGGGTTGGTGGCAATCTCTGACGACAATTCACTTGGTGCTTGCTTCATGTATCGCCCCTTAAGCGACCAGCGGCTTCTAAGCACTTGTTAAAGTATTTTGAAGCGGTTTCCCGATCTTATGAAATGTGACCTAACAATTCTATTTTTTGTTTTATGGCCTAATATATTAAGGAACATGAGCAATTGTTCTTCTACTTTAACACCAGTGAATCTTTTAGTAGGCGGTATATCTCATTATTCTAACAAGATTTTCAAATGCCGTGGCCTCATTCTAATATAAGCCCTACAACTCTCATTATAGCCATTGAACACACGATTTATGTGCCTAGCTCTAGAATCTATCTTTTCTTTTTCCCCACCTTAGGGTGATAAGTAATTGATTTCCTTCTACTCATTATCCTCATTAAACAAGCAAACACACAAATGACCATGAGAGCAGTAGCATTAGAAGCCATCCTCATTAATATTTCTTCATCAATGTAGTCCATCTACATTGTTTTAAAAGAAATTTTCCATATAAATATTAGAAATTGTTTTGTATTCAATAAGACAAATATTAGAATGATAATACAAAGATAAGAATCTAATTAGAACACACAATGACACTAATTACAAGATATCAATGTTCAGTTTTAATCAATCAGAACTATACTTAACACACCTAATTATATAATTTTAATATGTAAAGCTTACAAATCTGCAGTAGGATAATCATCTCAGGCAGCAAACAAACCAACACTGCAAGCAAACCCACAACAAAACCCCAAGCAAACCCACAGCAAAACAACCACGGTACAGCGGCTCGGACCAACACCACGGCCTTTCGGTACCAAGCAAACCGATAACAAATATGCAGTCAACCCACAAGAATCCAACAAGCAAACCCACAGCAAAACAACCACGGCTGCAAGCAGCTCAGACCAACACCACAGCCGCGCTCAGGCTGCGAGCAAACCCAACAACAAATATGCAGTCAACCCACAAGAATCCAACAAACAAACCAACAACAAATATGCAACCAACCCACAAGAATCCAACAAACAAACCAACAGCAAACCCAAAAATCAAGCAAACCCCCAAATCAATATCACAGAAACCCCCAAATCGAATCAACCAAGCCCTAGAATCAATAGAAGTTCAAATTAGCGAAGAGGGGTTGAGAGATTTACCTTAGCGGTGTGAAAGAATAGCCTGGATCCCTAGAAACGACGAATCAACGGAAATCGCTGAACCCTAATTCCGATCATCTTCCAAATGAAAAATACAGTGGAAATGGAGGAGGCGGCTTAAGATTCCGTCGAAATAGGCATGAAGAACTTGAGGGTTGGTAGCGGGAAATGGAGGAGGTGGGTAAAAGAGGAGGGAAGAGAAGATGGCGGTGACTCTAGGGCTGCGATTGTGAGGGGTGGGGGGGTTACGGGATATGGATTTGATGAGGTGGAGTTGGGCTGTCAGATATCCAGCCCAAATCCTCTCTTTGAGAGAGGATTTGGTAAATGCCAAAATCAATTACTATTTAATTGTTTTGGGATCTTATATCCCAAAAATAATTTTGAAACAAACATGGGTTAAGGAATTCTAAAACCCCCAAAAACCCACTTTTTCATCCATATCCCACCTATATCCCAAAAAATAGATGAAACAAACACCCCCTTAAAAGGGGTTATTATTAGGTGGGTGGTGGGAGTCATGACTCATGAAACATGCTGATAGTTTTATAATGGGTAAATTACACTAAACCCCCATGAACTTTTAGCCTTTTGCACTAAACCCCAACAAACTTTCTAAGTCACGCTAAACCACAACGAAATTTTTGGACTTGTAGAAAATCTCCACGAACTTTTAGACTTTTGCAAAAAAAAACTCTCAAACGGTATCAGTTTACTTTTTGTGTGGACTAAAATAACCCCCCCACCTTAAAAAAAATCCTCCCTGTTAAAATCTTATCACCTCTTCATCTTTTTTCCCCCACTATAAAAAAATTATCGAGCAAAAGGTTTTGAAGGAATCGGTCGGGTCTAAGGCTTTGTTGAAATTGGGGCTTCGCAAGAGTTGAGTCAGTTTCCATTAAAAGACTTTGAAAGCAGCGGGTCTAGGCTCGATATTAAGAGGAGAGTTGGGGGGAAAAATAAAAACGAGAGATTTATGATTAGAGCGGAATATATAGAAAAAGATCATAAATAAAAATTTTAAAAAGTTAAAGGGCATTTTGATCTTTTTTAGTCACGTGCACTACACGAGCCAAGTCAGACTTAACGGTGTTCGTATGGGGTTTTTCTGCAAAAGTTCATTAGGGTTTAGTGTGATTTTGAAAGTTCGTTAGGGTTTATTGCAAAAGGCAGAAAGTTCATGGGGGTTTAGTGTAATTTACCCTTTTATAATTTGGGTTATGAGCTTCGTCCCTGTTACCTTTTCCATTTATATACAAGTTTGAAAAATGTGCAACACGACTGACGTTTGTAATATTTCTGCTAATTAGTGATACAGTTGGTAGTCTTGATTGCCAAACCAAGTCACCTAGATGCTGGCTCTCCCATGTGATTCAATATCTGTGGCATGTTATGTCATATTTACACTTCAAATCTTTTACAGTTTCGAAGCAGAGGATTCCTACAATTGGGCCAGTTAAATAGTTAATTGGTTCCCGCGTTACAGAAAAGATGCCATTTTAATTTTTAATTTTTTTTTGCTGTGAGATTAATTTATTTTTACAAAATTAATACTTTTTTGCAAAATGCATTTATTTTCTTTATATTCATATAAAATCTATCAAAACAATTTCAAAATCTTAAAATATGCATAAAAAAACCTAGCTAATATTCATCAATGGCTGAGAGCTAGATGTATGTGATGTCTTATGCAAGGTCAGACATTGCTCATACATGCGCATATTTCTCTCTAATCTGAGCACAGTGTATTAGAATGCAATGAAGTCGATATTGAGATATTTCTAGGACACTTCAAGTCGGAAACTGAGTTTTGATAGTAACAAGCTAGAGCTAATTGATTATACTGCTTCTGACATAGGAAGAGATCTCGCACGCAAAAATCCACGTACGTCGTGGTGCATGATTAATAACTTTGCACTGAAGCAATGGCTAGGCAAAGTGTTGCTTTGTCAATGACGAAAGTAGAGTTCATGCCGCGAAGAAGTTTGTAAGGAATTACTTTTGTTGAAGATGTCCATGATGGAACTAGACTTCTCACAAGAAAGATATGTTTTTTTGTATGATAGTCAGAGAGCGATTCATCTTGGTAGAATCAAATATTTCATGCGAGATCAAAGCACATTGATATTAGGGATCACGAAATGTGTTTCTCTGAAAAGAACTTGCTCTTGAGAAGATCCATATAAAGGACAATGGTATGTACATACACATTGAAAAGATCCTAAATATGAGGAAGCAAGTTCAAATAGTGAAGAAAGATCACAGGGATAACGATTACCTACACCTAGTCACGAAGGGGGAGATTTGTTGGGTGTGTATTGTTTTCTTGTCAAAAGAAGTTACATAATACAAAGTTTGCATTGCCTTCCTTCTTGCTCAAAAAAATTACAATTTTTGATTTTAGAGAAGTGTGCCGAAAAAGACTAGATTCTTCGCTTCATTGACCACAAGGGACTTCGTTGTTGTCGAAGTTTATTCTTTATTCAATTAGAATGAGGGGAGCTCCTTTGGGTGGAACACAACTCGTCAGAAAGGGATCACCTTGTTTGAAAAAGCTACATCTTGGTAAAGAGAAGAAAGTCGAGCTTTAGAGACAAGACTAAGCCTGGATAACCAACTTTAGAGGCTAACACGAGACCGAAGATGAGTGATAAATTGGCTGGTGTGAGGTTAACTCGAGCAGCCTTCTCTAAGGCGCGAGAATAACTCTGCAGCCATGAAGGGAAAACTTTCAATCAACCATGAGGAAGAAGAAGCGACCCCCTTGAAAGTTGGTGAAGGGCCTATATATAGGCTGAAGTTTGGTTTTGGTGAGAGCTTAGACTGGCGCGAGCTTGGTAAATACCGTATTGTGCATTAAATATTTTGTAGAGCATACAACAGAACTACAACTAACCATTGTCAAGAGATGGAGCTCACGCCCACGCGAGCTTACCGTGTCAACTTCGCATTTAATTAGTCTAAAACTAGAGTAGCTTCACCAGCCTCACATGGGGATAGTGTGGGCTCGCGCAAGGTTAAAGTGGTGGTTTGGTCAAACTATTTGCTCATGTGAGGTAAGAGCGATTTTCTATCCATTTGTGGGCGCACGGGTTACAACGGGGCGCCATTGAAGAGAACTGTCCTATAAGAATCCTTAGCATCTAATGCAATGGATTTGCCGCTGCAGCACTGTCGGAAAGAATGATGACGCTGATATGGCACCATCAACTTGACTTTGCGTAGGCGCGAGGTTAACTCCTCTTGAACCTCACGACAGCATCAACTGTGCGCCATATTTAACATTGTGTCAGTTTGTTCCAATGTAAAGTTAAAGTTGTTTTGCAGCTTGTTTTGACATAGCATTTTTAGGTCCCCTATCCTTAGCCAATTTGGGGGCTCTCATGACTTTGATGAGCTATTAATCATGTTAAATGAGCAAATTATCCTTGGTGGGGGCCCAGGCTACATTTGGTTTATCTTTATCTAAAGATTTGTATTTTTTTGGCTGCCTGCATGGATCTCTTACCTATATGAAGAAGGTCCATGACACTGATGGCTTAGGTCAAGTGTGCATAACTTGCATTGATGGTTGAGATCGAGTGCAGAATAATAGATCACAAGTGGAAGGGGTCGACTTCTAATCATGGAAACACAGACCACCAACTAGCATGGTTAATTGTGTGACCGAGACTCAAGACCACTGACTATGCCAGTCGGAAGTTGGTCATGGAACTCAAACAATCGAATAGTAAGATCTGCTATCGCGAGTAATTCTAACGCAGCGTAGAAATGATAAATCTCGGAATCCATCAATGGGTGCTCTTTGAATCTACAAAGAACAATCTTCGAATCCATAAAGAGACAACCTCGAATCCACAAAGTAATATAAAAGAAAATTTTATTAATAAAAGTGATCTAATAATTTTGGAGTTACATGTCTCTTCTTAAATAGAAAAATAAGCGAGACTCCTGATAGGACTAGAATTACAAAGAAATAGGAAGTATTAAATCCTACCTAAAAGACTCCTTATAATATAGGAAATAAATTCATGAATCAAAATTGAATTTGTTTCCTAATCTAAATCGATTCAATATTGAATTTATTTCCTAATCTAAATAGACTCTTAACTTTACTACTAAAAATAAATTAGACATTAATTATTCTCAGTTTTTGCGAAAAACTAGTGATAATGATAAGATTTTAGAAATCTGACAATCTGGTTGGCTTCGTCTCGTCGAGATAGGCTATTTACATATATAATATATCAGAATCCGCCTTTCAGGTTGGAATATATAATCGTTTGTTTTCCGGAGTCAATAATATGTATGTATTCGCATTTAGCTTGTGATTATCCAGATCCTCCATGAAATTGTCGGTTAAGCGTTCTAAATCAAATTCCTAGTTTAAAAATAAAATCTTGTTATGTTCTGGAGTTGTTTTTGGGTTCGTACAAAAACAACTCTATATATTGGGTTTCGGTTATATAAAACATAAACCAAGAGAGAGAAGAAAACGGAAAATAGAGGAGGAAGATAAGGTTATTTTGGGCTATTGTATGCCCAGGTTGTTCCTCGGGTAGAAAGATCACCGGCTTGTAAAAATTTTTAACACAGTGGAAGTTTCTCTTGTGGGCACGATAGCCTTAAGGTTTTTTTCCTACAAGTGGTTTACTCATTAAAAACCGCCTATTTTTCTTATGTGGTTAGTATCTTTGATTGGCTTTCTTCAATTGTTCGTTAATTATTTTTTATTGACTTCTTAATAATGTCAGTAAATAAAAGGGGTTGGTTCCAGCCTATTGTTAATTAGGATTCCTAACAAATATAATAAACTTTAGTATCTAATGTGAGGAAAGCCTTTATTCTAAATTTTGCATTAGCATTTACTTTGTTTTGACTAATAATAGAAACTCCTTTGACACTTTCAATATTTAAAACCTTTAATAGATAAGAAAACTTAGGTGGTGTACAGCCTAGCGATTGGCTTAAACAAATATAAATACAACTTGCATCCATCCATGCATCACATGTTCAAAAGAAAAAAGAATAAAGTGCCATTACCAATAATATGTAGTAGTACATCTCTTACCTGTATATGCAATAGTTTAAGCTCAAGTGTGTCTCAGGAAGACAATTCAAAACTCGAAGCGGGCACCCCAATTTGTTCGTGTCATTTGACCAAAATCTAATCATCGCGTTCCTCTATTAACCTCTTTAAATAGAGTTCTCCTCTTCATCCCTCATCACCAAAACAAGAGAAGAAGAAGTTCTCCAAATTATCTTCTATAACCCAAACATGTCTTTTTCTACAGTACTCTCATGCTTTCTCTTGTTCATGTTGTTATCATCCTCATCCTTGCTTGTTCCTGCATTCGCTATCACATGCGACAAAGCCGACAAGATCACCCTCCTCAAGTTCAAGAAATCCTTCGGCGATCCCCTTACCCTTTCATCATGGAACCCGGCCACTGACTGCTGCAAATGGAAGGGCGTATTGTGCGAAATGTTCACCGGCCAACTTTATTACTAAAAATAAACTAAACATTAATTATTTTTGGATTTTTGTTCAAAACTAGTGATACTAATGAGATTATAGAAATTTGACAATCTGGTTGGCTTCCTCTCGTCGAGATAGGCAATTTGCATATATCATATGCCAGAATCTGCCTTCCGGTTGGAAGATATGATCATTTCTTTCCAGAAGTCAATAACATGTATGTATCCGTATCCGCATTTAGATTGTGATTGTCCCGATCCTCCATGAAATTGTCCGTTAAGCGTTCTACATCAGTCTTCCCTTATTGAAAGAAGCTTGACCTCGAGCTTATATTTTCTTGAATAATAGCTTCATTGATAAATATATTTCTTCTCCTACATCGATCAGCATCCGCCTTATACTTAGCATTGATTTTCTCCATCTGTTATTTTACCTCCTCAGTTATACTTCTTCTGAATTAAACTTTTGAATAAATCTTTCCCATATTATGCTTACATGATCAATGTCATATGAATCTACAGATGACTTGAAAAACTCCTCCAAATCCTTTCCTTATTGCTTTTTATATTCTTGTGCATGAAGTTTCATCTCAATCTTGTCGAAATTATTGTCACTCTTTATTTCAAGAGAAGAATTTCTCTTCCACTCCATCTCCTTTGTTCTGGGTCTTCCACTAAGCAAGTTACACATAATATTAATCACCTTGTTCTCAATTCTACCATTCTCTTTCATTGCAACAACATTAGCAAATGTAATATCACTCACAATGGCTTCAGGAGCTTCATGCATCACAGTGCATCTCGTGTGGAAGATATTATGCTCCGGAGGTAGTTCTTCTCTCTTTGTTGTTTCTTCACTGCTCTTTCCAACTCCAGGGTCTTGCTTAGGGTCAAATTGGGTTGCTTAATCTTTCCATGACCATAGTTAGAGTGTGAGCTCGGATGTCGGTTGAACACATAATAATAGATAGGAAGAAAATGAGCTTTCAACAATTCCTTCATATTCGCCCATGATCGAATTTTTTTGCTTCTGTTGATGGGCTCGATCCTCACATAATGATTGCCGCCAAAAAGGCTGCTTTACCCTTGAGCAATAGGCTACTCGCTAAACTTTCTGATCTTCTACAATTCCTAAGTACCCGAAAATTTCTCTACCTCATCAACTCAATCAAGAAAATCCTCGACATCGAGTTTCCCATTAAAAGATGGTAAATCAACCTTCATATTTTCAGTATCATAGATATCCCATGTTGAGTAGTCTTGACAACCATGATTTTGGCAAGAGACTTCATACTCATCGATGTCGTTGTTGAATTCTTCATACGGAGCTGTAGATGGTCAAAATGTATTTTCACTTAGGCCGACGATCAGCTTGGATTCAAGGAGTGAACGCCCATGGGCTAAACATTTCGAATGGGCCCAAAGTCAAGCCCACAATAAGCTATAACGAAGGTCACCTGATGAACGAAGCGAACCTCGCCAAGCAACTCATGCCGACTCAACTCGACCAAGTCAGACATGAGTCGACCCCCACAACTCGCCCCAGGATGAGTCAAAAAGTGTCATTAGTCAGCCAAGCCAAGAGTCAAATTCTGTGTCAAATTCGGACTCATAGGTGAAGCTCGCCAACTAATGAACTCCGCCCACGTGGACCAAGTCATCCACTTCCAAAGAAGACGCGCCCGCACTTGCAGCGACCTTCACCCACGTCTTCAGTGAACTTCGCCAGGCCCGCAAAGTTCGCCTAATAGCCGTTTCAGAGCTATTTTCAGGGGATAACCGCTCCCCACTATCTCCTACTTTTATGGCCACTTAATCCACAACTAAGGGGCCATTAACTCTCTCTTTTAGTCTATAAAAGGAGGGGGAGCTCATTCATTTTGAAGCATCTAATATAATTGGATCTATCTAAGAAGACTGTGTTATCTTCCAAAAGATCAAGAGATCAACCCACACGCATCGCACTTGCGAGCTCATTGAGGAATATTTTTAAGAGAAGACTGAGCTAGCTTCTAAGCAATTCGACCCTCATCAATTAGTAAAAGACCCATCATCTTAATCGGCCCGTCAACAGAGTACAAGATTTACACTCCACCGGCACACAGAAATGAACCCCAGGAAAGTATAAATTTTTTCTTCGTTTCAATTATAATTCTTCTATTGTAATCTGTGTTAATTGCAATATACAAAGAACCCGAAACAGGATAGCGACTCCGCTGGGGACTTCCTTCTCCTCCGACGAGAAGATTCTATTGCAAGCCGACACTAAGACCCTCGGGTCTTTTGCTGAAATGCTGGTCATTGAATTTGACCAAGAGAAGTTCGAGGAGTCTATCTCCATGAACAAAAACTCTTCGGCAGCTGTACGCAGTTGTCATAGAATTCACCGTAGTGCAAATCTCGGGTCTAAAATGACCCCCGCGTGTGAAAAGGCCACCTTCGCCGATGATAGTTTGAGCTTAGTTGGAAGCCAAACGAACTTCGCCAAGAGCCAAGGAAATTCGACTCTCGCCTTGAGCAAAGATCAATATGTCACCACATCTGATCTCGGACTTCAGTCTTCGACTCCTTTAGGAGTTCGATTTAAAGCGTCTCGCAACGCTCGCTATGCTTCCCCGATAGAAGCTAAGAATGGGGGTAATTCCTCATTAAAATTCAACTCAATGAAGGGATAGTATGTTCTGGTTTTTCTTCTCTGGAATTCCTAGAGCTTCTCTCCATCCATGATGCTCTTCCCCTAAATCCTCCTTTCCTTTTCCTTACTCATTCCTTGTATCTCATCCATTATCTCCTTCTACCTGCTAATCTCTTCTCAATAACCCTTTAAGCCACCAACCCTTCCCCCTAGTTAATATCTTTCACCTATCTCAACTACCACTTGTATCCTTACCACACCAAATCACCATGAATGCTGAAGCTGAAATTCTCATCTCCAAACTAAAAACCCTTACCACCACGAATCTTCCTGAAAATGAAGCCCTCATCACTGAGGACGACCTTAAAGATTCGATAGATCCTTAAAAATTCCTCTTTTTCACTGTGTTATCAGACAAAACCTACAAAATCAACAGTATAAAATCAAATATCCTTTAACTCTTGGGGCCTGGATGACAAAGTCACCATTATTGAAGCTCTTCCTAAGGTGGGACTAGCCTATTTTAATGAGGAATCAGATTTGAGGGCTATTCTTAGGAAAGGCACATGGTCCTACCGCAACGATCTGATACTTACAACTTTGGGTGAAAGAAACAAGCTTGTGGAAGAATATAACCTCAAAACATCATGAATGTGGGTTAAATTCCACAACATTCCACCATGTTCTTCCAGCCCTACCATCAGGCGTAAGCTTGGATCCATTATTGGGAAGGTTTTAGAAGATGGGGAATCTTCCTCCTCTCTGCCATGGAGGATATTTTTACGACTTAAGATTGAAATACCGATCAATCAACCATTGCGTCCTTCTATCCCTCTCATTCTCCTTAATGGGGATGAATGTCGAATTGACGTGAAATACGAATGTCTTCCAAGGTACTGCACCTTCTGTGGCCTTATGGGGCACATAATCCTCGACTGTGATTCAAAGAGTGAAGCTCGGATTGCACTCGAGGACCTACCCTCTTCGAAACTCAGGGCAAAATTCGCATATCTTTTGAATCCCAAATTTCTTGATAATTTGTGAGCATTTACAATGAAAAATAAACCCTCTCCCACATCCCCCTCCCCTCCACCGTCGGAATCTCCTCCAACAAAAAAAATCCCCTTCCAATCTCATCTCAATGCTAGACCACGATAATACTATAGAGAATACCATACCCTCAATCTCAACTTCCAAGGATCACTCTGACTCTTATACAATGGTCAATCCAATACTCCACATCACAAATAAAAACCCTTTATGTAATACCCATAACAGCTCCTTACCCCAACAGAAACAACAACAACAAATCACCGCTATAAATTCTCCATTGGATACAGAGGGTACAACCATGTGCGCCCAAACCCACTGCCCTCAAACCACCAACATAAACCACCTAAACAAAACCACCAATCCAAACCAAGCTTTTCCCTCTGACTCATACAACAAGCATCCCCCACCAACCACCCAAGTGATGACCCATGAGATAGCAAATAATTCAAAAAACCACATTTGTCCTCATGTGAGTTTGGTTCCCTCATCCACCTGCCAAACCCCCCTACTGTTTCATCTAAAAATCATAGAGCAAAATTCCCACCCTCCTCTAAATCAAACAAAACTAACCAAAAAATCCCTCCTCAACCTGTAGATCCCAGTACCCTTGTCACCATAACTCCCAACTCCTGTGCCCTGGCTATCCCGATCGAGTCGGTTCTGCGATCCCTCTCCAATATGCCAGGCTACCCTACTGACTCCACTGATCCAAAGTCCTCTAATCAAAATAGCCCCCCAACGCAATCCCCTATTCAGAATACTGAACCCCTTGACAAACCTGGGTCTTTGCTCGAGCTTCAACCTGATCCCTGCCATTATCACACTCCCTCAAAACGTTCCAGAGGAAACATCTTTTTGAACACTTCCCCATCCAAAAAGCCCAAAATCCACAACTCCATTCAAGAACAGCCCTCCATAACAGATCACCAAAATCAAATTCCTTGTGCGGCTACCTCGTATGGGCCGCACGCATCCATATGAAGATTTTAGCTTGGAATTGTCGAGGAGGTAGGAGTACCTCGACAATTCGTAAACATCTCTTACTCCACCTTAAAGCTTCATCTCCCCAAATTCTCTTCCTCTCAGAAACCAAATGCAGTAATCATCATCTTAACCATCTTCTCACCTCTCTCCCCTACACCTCCCATCACTCAGTCCCGGCAATTGGGCTCTCAGGTGGTTTGTGTCTGCTATGGAATAACTCTACCATCGATTCCATATCGGCATACTCTCCAAATTTCATTGTGGCTGAATGTACACTACCTCTCCCTTGGACTTTGGTTTGCGTTTATGGAGCCCCGGCCAAGAAGGATAGAAAATCGTTATGGGCTGAAATCCTTCATTTAGCTTCTTCTTTTACCAAGCCTTGGATGTGCATTGGTGATTTCAACACCATTCTTTCCTCTGCAGAAAAACTAGGTGGCAAACCACCTCGCCCATCCGATCTCAGTGACTTCAACGCTTTCGTCTCTAACTCTGCTCTTATGGATTTGGGCTATGATGGTCCGGCCTTCACTTGGTCGAATCGGCGTAGGGCGCATTTAAACATTAAAGAAAGACTTGATCGAGTGCTTTGCTCAACCGATTGGAGACTTTCCTGTCACTCTGCGGCTGTTCTTCACCTTCCGGCGACGGGTAGCGATCATTGCCCTATTCTAGTCTGTCTCCTTAGCAAAAGGAAAACAAAGAAGAAGGCCTTCAGAATGGAGGCTCGATGGATCAATCACCCTAACTTTATCGATACTATTACATCTTCTTGGTCCACTCTAGCCCCTCTATCTCACAAAACCTTAAGAATCAGAAAAGATGTTCTCAAGTGGAAAGCAAAAGAATTTGATTCTATGTCAACCAAAATTGCTAGTATCCAATCTGAAATCGCCAACATCCAAAGTCTCCCACCTATTGATGTCAATGTCGCTAAGGAGAAAGATCTGCATCTCACCCTCGATCATCTCCTTAATGACGAAGAACTTCATTGGCGTTAAAGATCGCAGGTGTAATGGTCCATCAATGGTGACAGAAACACAACCTTCTATCATATCTTCACCAAAAATAGAGCTAAAATCAATAAAAACTCATCTATCATGAAGCCCGATGGCTCTATCTCTACAGACAAAAATGAAATATGCAATGTCTTCATCAACTTCTTTCAAAACCTATACACCTCCTCATATGTCGAAAGTCTCCATCACCTCAACGTTTGGTCCTCTCAACCCATCTCTCCTCTCCAACTTTCAGCCATCTCAGAAACCCCAGATCCTCTTACTATTCGGAATGTCCTCGCATCCATGTCACCTCTTAAAACCCCAGGGTCTGATGGCCTTCCCGCCTATTTTTTCCAAAAAGCTTGGGATTTCATGGGTCCAGATCTTGTCGAGACTGTCCAAGATTGTTTCATCACCCACTACCTACCCAATAGCCTAAACCACACACACATTGTCCTCATTCCTAAAAAGACCTCATGTACCTCCCCTAATGACTACATGCCTATTAGCCTTACTAATGTTGCTTATAAGGCCATCAAAAAAATTCTTGCAAATCGAATCAAACCTCATCTAAAATCTCGTATTTCCCCCTTCCAAGGAGCTTTCATTGAGGGGAGGAGCATCACAAACAATATTCTCCTTGCAAGAGAAGCTTTTCACTACCTTAAATCCACTAAGGCTAAACCCGGATTTTTTGCTCTCAAGCTCGATATGTCCAAGGCCTTTGATCGGGTTGAATGGTTGGCCTTAGGCCATATTTTATTTCTAATGGGATTTGATGTTGCTTGTAGGTCCCTCATCCTTGCTTGCATCATAGCCCCATCATTATTAGTGATCGTCAACGGTTCTCCCGCCGGTTATTTTAAAAGTCATAGGGGTTTGCGTCAAGGTTGCCCATTATCTCCGTTCCTATTCATAACTTTTATGGAGGCACTCTCTCGTACGCTTAACAATAGTCTTCAGCTAGGATTTATCAAGGGGATTAAACTTTTGAAGGAGGGTCCTCCACTAACGCACCTCATTGTAGGCGTAAAAAATTGCCTAAGTCCCCGAACATAGCTCGTGATAGTGAGTTGATGACCGATGAGCCATCCGACGATATAACGGTGAACCGGTGATATCTTAACAAAAAGCGAGTGAACGAAGTGCAATAAGCACATCGGTGAAGTATACGAGTCAATGGGAACGGCAAAACAACGAAGAAACGACTCAACCATGAGCTGCAGGATACCCATAAAAGACTTAGTACCAGGTATGTCTCGTTCCCACCATGGGCATTGCGCCTATGGGAGGTTGTAGATCTCCTTTCCATCTTTCTAATGCATCTTGGATCAACTCATTCCGAGAACGGACGAGAGAGTTAGAGCCGAAACAACCGAGAGGGTCCAGGCTGTTTCACACCTGCAGGACACTAATAATATCTCACATATTTTGGCCATGATCCGGTTCGAATATGAGGAAGATAAAAATATAACAGTTGTAGCTCTCTTCACCAGATTTCTAAAACATCTTGAATTGCATCAATCGGAGGTCGTATGAGAGAATCAGAGCTAAAATAGCCGGGGCATATCAGACTGTCTCGGCCAAGGCCGAGACAGACTCGGCCCAGAACGCCAAAACGCGTTTTTTGACAATTTTCTCGGGATTTGAGCCTTCCAACCACCTTGATATTATCTCTAAACATGGTTAAGAGGTTATGGGCTGAAGATATGATCAAATCATCCATTCTTATCCGAAAACAAGGCTTCTAAAACCTATAAATACCGCTCGAGGGCCTTCATTGAAAGAGGCGGATCAGAAAAAGCTTTGCCGAAGCCCTGTCAGTTGGTAGAGCAAGAGGGGCACGAATTTCAAGGAGGAGGAAGAGATCTCGGTGAGTTCTTCAGCTTGTTTGCGGAGAAAGTTGGAGCGATTGTCATTGCTTCGAATCTGTTACACCTTTATGGAATTACAAACGAGATTCAGAAAAAGATCGCCTTTTTATAAGGATTTACAACGAACAATCAAATAAAAATTATAACTTTATCTTCCTAAAACAAACGCAGGAGGAGGAAGAGATCTCGGTGAGTTCTTCAGCATACAGTGAGAAAGTTGGAGAGATCGGAAATTTTGGAGAAGCCGAAGCTCTGCCAAATTGTCTTCTCACCTCAGATCCAAACTCGGGAGCGACGACCGATCTTCTTCGACACCAGATCCAGATCTCGACGAACTCTTAAGGGCTATTATCATCCTTTGTGAGATAATCCCCAGGGCTATTATCCTCCTTCGTGAGATAATCCCCTCAGAAAAGGTTCGAGAGATCGGATCTCAAATCTACACGTGGTTCCTCGAGATTAAACTTTGTTTTATTCTCGAGAAGAGCTTTGATTTTGCTTGGTCGATTTCATTCGCCGCTGTTATTTCCTTTGTGAAATAACCCCGCTACCGTAGATCTCTATTTTGGATCCGCGATTACGGCGGTCCACGGGCGGAGTAAAGTCCCCAAGACAGCAAAGACACCCATAGCGAGGACCGATAAGCGGATCCGCGTTTATTTTAGGGAGATAAAGTTATAATTTTTATTTAATTGTTCGTTGTAAACCCTTATAAAAAGGCGATCTTTTTCTGAATCTCGTTTGTAATTCCACAAAGGTGTAACAGATTCGAAGCAATGACAATCGCTCCAACTTTCCCCGCAAACAAGCTGGCGACCACAGTGGGAGCCAACGATCTCAGATCTGAGATCGTCGTGTCGCAATCGCGGATCAAGATCTTGCCTCCAAAGAAGGCCTTTTCATGGAGGAGGGCGCAAGAAGACAACCCTTAGTCAACCATTGCCGAGATCTCCCCTCACGACTTTATTCCGGCAATCCAGCAAGCCAGGGGTTCAGATCACAACGTGTCGACTTCGACGAAGAGGGCACGTCAAAGGCAACGCAGTCGCCAAGCTCGTCAACTTGCAAAGGCCTTGGAACAGGTTGATGGAATCCGCTACTATGCTGACTTGGAGTCCAGGAAGTGTCGGCCGCCTCAAATCGCTTGCAATTCCTCCAAGCCATCGACCGATGAATGAGTTCTCGTCAAGAGGACTCGTTCGACCCTGAAGGAGCGTATTCAGAAGCGCCGTGCACGTGCCGCTCAAGCTCACGCTCTTGCAAGAAAGACACAAGACTTGAACAAGAGGGAAGTGGTCAAAAAATCACAAAAATCCCATCAAGTTTGGGGGCCAAAGCCCAAGACGAAGCAAAGATCAGAGTGCAGTACAGCTGAATCCTCCTTCCAAAGCCGACACAACCCAAGCCGCTTCGGCCTTGAGATTGGGGGTCGTGTTTGCACTCCCGTCAAACCCATCACTACCCAAAGGTGTCCTGTCACATCTAAACAAACCAGGACACCTCAATATACGTGTTCATGCACCGTGCATAAGAGAATTCCAGTCGCGTCTAGACTGGGGGTTCATGACGAAGCTAAGGAGCCCGTTAAGACTCCACGCTCGCAAAGACGTGGTCTTAAACGAGTGACTCCTGATGCGACCTTGGATCGTTCAAAGGCGACAACAAATAAGCCCGAGAATGTCAACAAGGTTCTTCATCCCCAAAAGAAGACGTGTCCGTCGAAAGACAACGTTATACTTAGGGTACCGCACCAACAAGCAATGGATTGCTCCAATGAGTTGCACCATCAGGCTGGGGGTGTGAAGAAATCCCAAAAGGAGAGTGTTCGAGAAATCAGCTCTCACTCTCCATACGGGAGACCTATCAGGGCAGTATCGTCAAAATGTAGCTGCCCCAGGACCGTTTCACAAAAGGTCTCGATGTTCGAGAAACTTACTGCTGAAGCGTCGAAGCCTAAGCCAAAACGCTTTCACCAGAGAAAATCCTCCCTCCAGGATGATGAATTCCTTGAAGTCACCATCAACATGGTTGGCAAAGAAAAGTCGACAATTACTTTAAAAGTCTCTAATCCCGACTTTTCTCCTGGAAGAAAAATTAATTCAGGGATAGCTCAACGGATGTCTCAGCTCCAACTAGAAGCCGTCAGACATAGGGATTACCGGGAGATCCATGAAGGACTATCCTCGAGTGATGAACTTTCGGATACTTGGTCCGCAATCGCCTCTGACGATACAATGTCTAGCACGGGACAAGTTCGGGAGGCGTTCATGGTCACTTCTGACCAGGTGACCCAAATAATTCAGGACGCTCTAGCCAGGCACAAAGAAAACTTCAAGTTTGAAATGGAGATGGCTATGCAGCAGATGAGAGAGATGCATGACCAACAAATTCGAGCTCTGACGAATCATCAGGGTGAAACGAGTCATCGCAATAACGCCGACCAAGAGGAAGCGACTTCGAGCGAGGGGCGAAGATCGCAACCCAGATAATCAAAACTCTGGGGGTGGTCCCATTGTTCCTCCTCAAAATCATCAAAAGGAAACTACGAGCGAGGATCAGATGGTGAAAGAGTTGGAGGATAAGGTCAACACCTTGATTTCCGCTCAAGAGGTAAAGAAGACTGGGATGCCATGTCCGTACCCAAGAGAGTGGGAGTCGATCCCATATCCGTCGAAGTTTAATTTGATTAACTTCATACCGTTCGACGAAAAGGGGTCCCCCATTCAGCATTTGGTCTATTTCAAATCCCACTTGGGCGTTATTTCTGGTAACGAGCCCTTGATGGTTCGGTCATTCGTTGGCACTCTTCGAGGAGCTGCCTTCGATTGGTACCGCCGTCTCAAGCCAGGAAGCATCAATAGTTGGGATGACATAGAAAGCTCGTTCCTCAATAATTTCTTCGACGACGACACTGAAGTATCGATCGGAGCCCTTTTGGATGAGAGGCAGAAGGATGGGTAGTCTGTTAACAGCTTTGTTAAACGCTTCCGCAATAAGGCTATGAACTGCAGGGATCCTATCACAGAGGAATTCATTCTGCGGACGTGCCACAATAATCTTTCCATCAATGTCTTGAAAGTCCTGGGGGTTGTGCCATCCAAAACTTGGAAAGAGCTGAAAGAGCGAGGGGAGCAAGCTGAACGCTTTCTCATAAGGAAAAAGGCCGAAAGAGGCCAACCGATGGCTAAAGCGCCTACAACTGCTGATGACATTCATCAACAGCAACCTTGGGAGCAACAAAGGACTCCTAAGTTGAGATTCCAGGAGGAGTATTCTTTCGATAATGATGAAGTTCCAGCCATCTTTAAATATCTCCTTGCTAACAACAAAATCAAGCTGCCACATATCATGAATCAGGAGGAAGCTAACAATACTTCGGATCCAAAGTACTGTGCGTATCACAGAAGGGTCCATCACCCCACTAAGGCTTGTATTACTCTGAAGAATAACATCCAAGCCTTGGTTGATGTCGGCGTCATAACGCCAAAATAGGCCAAACAACAATGGCAAACACTCTGACAGGTATACGAGTATAAACTGCTCCCTTTCCTCCGATGGGTATAAGAGGTTAAACTGCTCCTCTGACACTCCGACAGGTATATGAGTACAAACTGCTCCCTCTCCTCCGATGAGTATAAGAGGTTAAACTGCTCCTCCTCCGTTACTCCAAAAGGGTATATGGCTATAAACTACTTTCTATTTTGTTGAGAAGTTCCTGGAGAATATCTTCTATAAAATATTCTTAAGGATAACTCGACAAACCCCAATTACTCCCTGGGTTCGATCTTCTGACGCCGCTGTAGCGTTACAATGAAAAATCGCCGATTGGATTTCAAGAAAAAAAAAATCCTGATGCCGGTCAACACGTCGTAAAAGAGAGTTCACCAATCTAAAGATACATTTCAAAAAAAATTCCTCCCGCTATGGTCAGTCCTACAACGAGTATCACAGTAGAGAGTTCACCGATTAAAGGACGAACCCTCAATCTCCTCCCGCTATGGTCAGTTCTCATGTCGGCGCAATGGAGAATTCGCCGATCCAAGGTTAAGCCTCACGAAATTGGATGGTTAGTTCGACTACAACTCACCAACGCAAGCTAAAATAAGAAAATTCATTCATCGGTTTTTGATTCAAGACTTCAATAGCGGTCAGATAATAAATGCAGCACCGCGACACTTTCAGTCATCCTACAAAGCACTGGATAGTCCGAAAGAATTGGAGAAGTCAAGATTCGAAGCCATTTTCAGGTCCGGTTATACCGACTGAAGGTTGGGGCCTATCATATCCAAAGTATTTCAGCTCCTTCTATAAAAGAGCGAGACCGAAACACTTTACAGGGGGTATCTGTAGTCGTCAAAAATTACCTAAGTCCCCGAACATAGCTCGTGATAGTGAGTTGATGACCGATGAGCCATCCGATGATATAATGGTGAACCGGTGATATCTTAATAACAAGCAAGTGAACGAAGCGCAATAAGCACATCGTCGAAGTATACGAGTCAATGGGATCGGCAAAACAACGAAGAAACGACTCAACCATGAGCTACAGGATACCCATAAAAGACTTAGTACCAGGTGTGTCTCGTTCCCACCATGGGCATTGTGCCTATGGGAGGTTGTAGATCTCCTTTCCAGCTTTCTAACGCATCTTGGATCAACTCATTCCGAGAACGGACGAGAGAGTTAGAGCCGAAACAACCGAGAGGGTCCAGGCTGTTTCACACCTGCAGGGCACTAATAATATCTCACATATTTTGGCCATGATCCGGTTCGAATATGAGGAAGATCAAAATATAAACGTTGTAGCTCTCTTCACCAGCTTTCGAAAACATCTTGAATCGCATCAATCGGAGGTCAGATGAGAGAATTAGAGGTACAATAGCCGGGGCATATCAGACTGTCTCGGCCAAGGCCGAGACAGACTCGGCCCAGAACGGCCAAAACGCGTTTTTTGGCAGTTTTCTCAGGATTTGAGCCTTCCAACCACCTTGATATTATCTCTAAACATGGTTAAGAGGTTATGGGCTGAAGATATGATCAAATCATCCATTCTTATCCGAAAACAAGGCTTCTAAAACCTATAAATACCGCCCGAGGGCCTTCATTGAAAGAGGCGGATCAGAAAAAGCTTTGCCGAAGCCCTGTCGGTTGGTAGAGCAAGAGGGGCACGAATTTCAAGGAGGGGGAAGAGATCTCGGTGAGTTCTTTAGCATAAAGCGAGAAAGTTGGAGAGATCGGAAATTTTGGAGAAGCCGAAGCTCTGCCAAATTGTCTTCTCACCTCGAGATCAAACTTCGGGGCGGCGGCCGATCTTCTTGACACGAGATCCGGATCTCGGCGAACTCTTAAGGGCTATTATCATCCTTTGTGAGATAATCCCCAGGGCTATTATCCTCCTTCGTGAGATAATCCCCTCAGAAAAGGTTCGAGAGATCGGATTTCAGATCTACACGTGGTTCCTCGAGATTAAACTTTATTTTAATCTCGAGAAGAGCTTTGATTTTACTTGGTCGATTTCATTCGCTTCGGGCTGTTATTCCCTTTGTGAAATAACCCCCGTTTACCGTGTAGATCTCTATTTTGGATCACGATTACGTGGCGGTCCACAGACGGAATAAAGTCCCCGGCACAAGCAAAGACACCCACGCAAGCGAGGACCCGATAAACGGATCCCGCGTTTGTTTTAGGGAGATAAAGTTATAATTTTTATTTGATTATTCGTTGTAAAGCCTTATAAAAAGGCGATATTTTTCTGAATCTCGTTTGTAATTCCATAAAGGTGTAACAGATTCGAAGCAATGACAATCGCTCTAACTTTCCCCGCAAACACTCATGTTCGCCGATGACATCCTCCTCTTTGGTACTTGCAACTTGTCGGAATGCAATGTTGTTAAAGCTACTCTCACTTCCTTTGGAAAAATAACTGGACAAGCAATTAACTTTGATAAATCGTCTATCTTCTTCAGTAAAGCAACACCACCTCATTTGAAGGACTCCATTCGGGCTATCTTCAATGTGGTCGACATGGATTTGGATGATAAATATTTGGGCACTCGTATTCTCTCGAAAGCCGGTTAAAACAAGGACTTTGCGGACCTCATCTCCAAAACTCTAGCCACCTTAATGGGATGGAAGAACAAAGTCTTGTCTCAAGCGGGGAGAACAGTCCTTATTCAATCCACTCTCTCGAGCCTCCCCATCTACCTCATGGGTACCACCATTTTCCCCAAGAAAATATGCAATCAACTTGATAGAATCTATACGTGTTTTTGGTGGAATCATGACAAGTCAGAAAGAAAAGCCCATTGCATTAGTTGGAGGAAAATCCAAAAACCCAAGTTCCTCGGTGGATTGGGGATCCGAAGTTCTCATGAAACAAATTTGGCTCTACTTAGCAAGCTTACTTGGCAATTTGTTAATGACAAGAACGCTATTTGGATCAAGATTTTTGCAGATAAATATCTCAAGAACAATAATTTTTGGTGCATTTCAGCGAAGCCTTCCGCATCAGCTATTTGGCGAATCATTTTGAACGGGAGGAAGCTTGTCAAATTGGGTTGTTCCTGGTCCATTGGAAATGGTTGCAGCATTTCCATTTTTAATGATCTCTGGATGGCGAACCAATCATCTCTCATTCCCCAACCAGTTTCCCTCCCCTTCCCTATATCAATGGTTGGAGATATTTTTGATGTTGCCTCAAATTCCTGGAATGCCAATCTGATTTCTGCAAGCTTTGATTATGCCACCTCTGAGGCAATCCTCCACACGCCCATCCAACATTGTACGCATAACCTCGATCAGCCTGAAGATTCTCTGGTCTGGAAGGGGCTGTTCTCTCCCTCCTTCACAACAAAAGCAATATACAATCTCATGTGGTTGGACTCTCATTCACACAACAATCCCCTTATTCCTGAGTTGAGAACTGCAAAGAAAATTCTCCAAGTTAAGGTCATTCCTCATCGTGTCAAGATCTTCATTTGGAGGGCCTTAAATAATGGACTTGCCTCCTGGGATATATTAGTGAAACACAGTATGTCTATTGACCCCCTTTGCCCACTTTGTGGTATGGATAATGAAACTCTACACCATCTCTTCATCACATGTCAGTACTGTCGCTCTATTTAGGCTCAGGTCGGTTGTGCAGTCCCACCCCCCTCTTCCCTTGCTCATTGGCTGAATCATTGGTGGAAAAAGCCTTTCAATTTGCCCATGCATGATCTTCCAGCAGTAGCTTTCGCTACAATCACCACTTGGTTCATTTGGAAATCCCGAAGCATCGCAGTCTTCAATGGTTCTATACCTTCCCCAAAAGCTACTCTTACTCTTGCGGAGGTTTATGCTCGCTTGCAATCTTCGGGTACGACATCTTCAGGCTCCTTATTCAACATTAGTTCACCCTCCTTCTGGACCGCTCCACCTCCCAATGTAATGAAAATTAATGTGGACGCTTCTTCTCAGTCTGATTGCTCGGCTTTTGGGGTTATTGCTCGAGATCATCTTGGCCACCACATTGTCTCATATTGCACCTTCAGGCCTCCACTTTTACCTCTTGATGCCAAAGCTCATGCCTTACTTACAGGTCTTCGTCTTGCAGTTTCTTTTGGTTGGATGAATATCATACTTGAATCTGATTGTCTCAACCTTGTGCTCATGTTGCACGGGGTCATTGATCACCCGTATCAGCTCTCGACAATTTTTGGTAAATGTTGGGCTCTTCTTAAGAGTCTGGACTCTTCTTATGTCAGTCACGTTCACCGCTCGGGTAACTATTGTGCGCACAATTTAGCTCAGTATGCTTGCAAATATAAATGTACCTCCTTTTCGGACACTTGGGATGGTCCAGACTATATTTGTAATCAGATTCTTCTTGATGCTATGTAATAGAATCACTTTTGATTCCTAAAAAAAAAGTCCAAGTCCAAGTCCAAGCGTAAGATGAAGACTTGCAAAGCCATCTCCGCAATCATTGAAGAGGAATCTATGCATGTCACTTTACTCACTGACTCAGAGGGAGAGAAAGTGGCCCTGACAAAGATGAGATCTGGTAAAGATTACCCAAGGGATTATAACTAGCCAGGAACATCCAAGCAACCCAAACCAGCCAAGCAAAAAGAAACTCGGTTCGATAAAGCCTTACAACATCCTCCAAGTGACCCTAAGGCCCCGTTCAAATGCAACATCATGGCTTAACTAGCCAACATTCCAGCTCGTATTACCTTGTACGAACTCTTACATTTGTCTAAGGATACGAGAGAAGCTTTGAAAGAAGCCCTAAATGACAGTGAGGTGTTTCTCGCCCACATGACCGAAACTCCTCAAGATGAAAGACATGAGCAGTGCTATCAATACCGACAGTAGATGCCTTACATCACCTTCACTCCGGAAGACATGCTTGTCAAGGATCATCATCACAACCGACCTCTTTACTATACTGGGTATATAGGGTCGTCAAGGGTCAAAAGGATCCACATCGACCCAAGCTCCGCCCTGAGCATAATTCCATGAAGACTTTTGAGCTGTCTAGGAATCCCCCTTCACAAGCTTTCAAAAACTTCTGTGACCATACTCGGCTTCAACTTCAGTAGTAGCCGATCTCTTGGAAAGATCCGACTTAAGCGTCAGATCGAAAATTTGAAGATGAAAGTGACTTGCTATGTCATCGACGTCGAGACACCTTACAACCTTCTGCTCGGACGATCTTGGATCCATTCCAACGGGCTCGTCCCTTCAACACTTCATCAGTATTTCAAATACATTGATGAATAGGGGGTCCAATAGAGAGTTGAAGCTGAAAAGCATCCTTTCAAGGGGGTGGAGAATTACTTCACCGACTCTCTCTTGTATGATGAAAATCACACAATCGAGATTGTCCTTCCCAATGATGAGGATAGCGGTAATGAAGCAGATGTCGAGCTAGATCCTATTGATGATTTAATCTGGGAGATAGATCCACTTGTAATTATCCTAGAAGACCTCTGTATCGACCAATCTACCGAAGATCAGGTTGATTGGATCTTTAATGAAGAAGAGTTTGCTTACGACTACTCTTTAGACTCTGAGTCTAAAAACACAAGAGTCGAAGTACTGATGGCCAAGCTAGCTTTAGAACTAGCATTGCATATGCCGATAAACGAGTCGTACTCTACTCACAAGCAGTTAGACAACTCATAAAATGCCACCTTCATCGTTCTGCCCAAAGGGAATATCTTGAATCTGATCATTTTCGGAAAAGTTGAGACACAACCTCACTTATCGAACTGCGATGAATAAGCTAAAGCAACACCGGTATTCTCACAATACAGTCTGCAATCTCAATAGATTATGGAAAAGATGGGATACAGCCTTACCGCAAAATAAGGGTTAAATTTTAATAGAGGACTACGAGTCCCTATGATCCCCCTTACACCAGAAGGTGAAGTTTTCGATTATTACAATCGGACCAAACGTGGGCTCGGTTACATTTCTCCTGAAGCTAAGTCACAAACAAGACCAGCATCTGATGACTTTCTAAGCAGCTCTTTAGACACGTCCAATTGGGATTTCGACATCAGACTCAGAGTCTTATTCATGGCCAACATGGCCTCATATGAGCTAACCATGGATCTCGATGAATCAAAAGTGTTCGAGGATCCTGAAGATGATTCATGGGCAAAACAACTTGAAAAGTAATGAGAATCACATTTCAAAGTCAGAAAATCACCTACCGAAGATAAAGTGGTTCAAGTCAACATAGGCGATGAAACCAACCCTAAACCCATCTTCATCAGTAAAAGTCTATCATCCGCTAAAAAGGAAGAACTCATAGTTCTTCTTTCAAAATACATCGATGTTTTCGCCATGAGTTATGAAGAAATGCCGGGCCTAGACCCCAACATGGTTGTGCATCGCCTTGACATCAACCCTAGCGTTAAGCCAGTCAATTAATATAAATAGATCTCGCATCCATCCATGCATCACATGTTCAAAATAAAAAAGAATAAAGTGCCATTACCAATAAATTGTAGTAGTAGATCTCTTACCTGTACATGCAATAGTTTACGCTCAAGTGTGTCTCATGAAAACAATTCAAAACTCGAAGCGGGCACCCCAAGTCGTTCGTGTCATTTGACCAAAATCTAATCATCGCATTCCTCTAATAACCTCTTTAAATAGAGTTCTCCTCTTCATCCCTCGTCACCAAAACAAGAGAAGAAGTTCTCCAAATTATCTTCCATAATCCAAACATGTCTTTTTCTACAGTACTCTCACGCTTTCTCTTGTTCATGTTATCATCCTCATCCTTGCTTGTTCCTGCATTCGCTATCACATGCGACAGAGCCGACAAGATCACCCTCCTCAAGTTCAAGAAATCCTTCGGCGATCCCCTTACCCTTTCATCATGGAACCCGGCCACTGACTGCTGCAAATGGAAGGGCGTATTGTGCGAAATGTTCACCGGCCAACTCCTCGGCCTCACCATTGCTGATACAGACACCATATCCGGCCCAATCCCTTCCATGATCGGTGACTTCCCCGTCCTGTCTTACATCGACTTCCACAACCTCCCTAATCTCACAGGCCCAATACCCCCCTCCATCACCAAGCTCACCCTCCTCAAACAACTCACAATTACTAATACTGGCCTTTCGGGCTCAATCCCCTCAGTTATAGGAAACCTAACTCAGCTCCTCACTTTCAACTTGTCCTCCAACAGGCTCACTGGACCCATCCCCGATACTTTTGGAGATGCGTTTTTTGACCTCGACTTCAGTAGAAACCAGCTCACTGGACCCATTCCTGCTTCCCTCTTTCGCGGGTCGTTATCCAATCCTATACTCCATTTGTCTCATAACCACCTCAGTGGTCCTATACCGAGAGAGCTCGGTAAGATAAATTTTGACACTATTGATCTTTCTCAAAACCATCTTACTGGGGATGCTTCGTTTTTGTTCGGAACGAATAAATGGGCGAGGGAGATCAATTTGTCGAGCAACGAGCTTAATTTTGACATGTCTAAGCTGAGGTTCACTGAGAACTTGGTGACATTGGATCTTAGCCGGAATAGAATTAGAGGTGGTATCTCTCGGCAGATCACCAGGGCTACGGGATTGATGAAATTGGACTTGAGCTACAACAGGCTTTGCGGGAGGATTCCGACGGGAGGCAAGATGAGGCGATTCCACAGTCCGTCTTACCTCCATAACAAGTGTCTCTGCGGAACTCCACTTCCACGGTGTCGCTGATGAGTGTGGTAATTTGCTTGATGACGAATGTTTGTGTTCTTTTCTTTACCGTGTATGGAGATGTGATTTCCTGAAATAAGAGTATGACGATTAATATTCCCTTAAGAATCGTGTTAAGATGGGAGTTAATGTTAAGCTTTGAATGTGAGTAAGAGACAGATGAGACCAATTGCGCTTGTGTCCTAATTTTTTGAGGATAAGATTCTCTTTTGCTATCAAAATTAGTAGAGAGACCACCGTCTTAATCATAGAAGTCAATTATCTAGTGCATGGTTGCCATCAATTGCTCTTGAGTGAAAAACTGGGATAAACTATAGAGTTAAAATAAATCATATAATTGTTTACTACTTTTTAATAGTGCACATGATACAAAGGCTATGTTTGATTAGCACAACCCTAAAAATAATTACACTCCTTCCTCTCCCTCATTCTCCCTTTCCTTCTTCCTTGTAGAAGTCCCTTATGCTCATTATGATAACAATATTTGCCCTAGATAAACATTAATATAATTTGAGGGGAAGTATAAATTCTATTTATTTATAATTCTTGACTTAAAACAACTTACAAAACACATTACCAACATCCATATATATACTAGTACAATGACTCTTGGATTCTCAAGCAAGATTCATGTATCTAATAGTATTCATGCATTAGACTCCTCGAAGAACTAAATGAGGTTTTATATTCCCATTAACTTTAATAAAGTTTGCTTTCAACATTCTCCCTTAAACTTGATCCATCAATCATACCAAGCTTGCTTCACAATAAAGGGAACACATCATGCTTCAGTGGAAATTGAAGATCTTTGAGTAAATTTTTCAACCGAAGTGCATGAGTGACACCTGATGATGCAGCAACATATTCGGCTTCACAAGTTGAAAGAGTGACTATCAGCTACTTCTTTCAAGACCAACTAAATGCTATATCACTGATAACGCAAGCAACTGTACTCTTCCAATCATCAACATCTCCGGCCCAACCGCTCTCGGTGTATGCAAGAAACTCAAAGTTGTTAGCACGTGAATAAAATAAACCAAAATCTAATGTACAATTGATGTACTAGAGAATCCTCATTGCTTCCAATAAGTGTGAAGACCTTGGTCTTCCATGAATCTACTCACGAGCCCTACACCATAGAGAATATCCAGCATCATGCAAGTTAGATAGCGAAGTAGATAGCGAAGACTACCAACCAAGCTCTTGAAATAAGTTGCATCAACTTTGCTTCCACCATCTTTCTTAGACAACTTGACTCCACACTCAATGGGAGTACTTACAGATTATTATCCTTCATAGCAAACTTCTTAAGAATTGATTTTGCATATCCCTCCCGAGAGATAAAAATGCCATGTTTGCTTTGCTTCACTTCAATGCTAAGATAATACAACATGAGTTCGATGACTGTCATCTCAAACTCACGAACCATAGAGCTTTTGAACTCCTCAAACATGTGTGAATTACTCCCTATAAAGATTAGATCATCCACATACAAGCATAGAATAAGAATATCTCCATATTTATTCACCTTAGTGTATAAGGCACGCTCATAAGGACATTTAGTAAAATTATTAGCAGATAAATATTCATCAACTTTGCTATTCCAAACTCACGGTGCTTGTTCCAATCCATAAAGAGTTTTCTTCAGCTTCAACACCTTTGATTCTTCTCCATACTTAATGTAGCCAAGAGATTGTTTAATATAAACCTCTTCTTCAAGAACAATATTCAGAAATCCTGACTTCACATCTAGTTGATAGATCGACCATTTTTTTTGAGCTGCTACGGTAATAATCAGTCTTATAGTTTCAAGACGAGAAATGGGAGAGAATACCTCGTCATAATCAACTCCAGTCTTCTGCTTGTAGTTTTTTGCAACTAATCTCGTTGTACCTTTCAACTTCTCCATTCAAAGTCTTCTTCTCTTTGAACACCCATTTGACTTAACTTGCCTTCTCACCTTTAGGATGTGATGCAAGCTCCCAGATATCAGTAAAGTCTAGAAGCTCACAACTAATCTCACATTGATTTCTTTGTCCATAGTCCATCTCCATCTTTGATCTCGAACTGCTTCTTTAAAGCCTAGAGGGTCACAACTAGTGAATAAATAAAATAATGTTAAATCATCTTGATTTTCGGTTACCTGACACAACTTGCTCAAACTCCTAAACTTTCAAGGTTGTGGGCTTGATGATGACGACGTCGATGATAATGAAGAAGTCGACGATTGAGGTGTGGTCGGTGATGATGGAGTGGATGTCAATGGAGCATGTCTGGAGCATCTTTCTCGATCTCTGCCTCTTCATTAATGAAAGTAATTGGGCAGCTACAAATTTCTCCCTTGCACCAGTCCCCTAATTTCTCCTCATCGAATTGCACATCTCGGCTCACAAGAAACTTCTTGCCACATGGATCATACATCTTGTAGCCTTTGGTTCTTGAATCATATCCAATGAAAACATATGGGATACTCCTCTCGTTGAGTTTCTCCTTTTCTATTCTGGAATATGAACATAGTCGATATTGCCGAATACCTTAAAAGTTGCTCACATTTAGTTTATAACCAGTCTAGGCTTCTTGCAGAGTGATGTTATGAAGAATTTGAGTTGGACATTGGTTGAGGATCTAGATGGCACAGGCAATAGCTTCAGCCAAAAAGGTATGGGGCACCTCATGACCATATGTGTTTATTGTTGCATTAACCTCATGGCACGCCAATAATAGATTGCAACAAGTTTAGACCAATAAGGTACGTCAAGTGATGTAGAGCCGGTATGAAGTTGCCATTGCTGTCATCATGTGCTTCACAGTAGCTATCCGTGGACTCTAATTTCTGCTGGAGTGAGCCCAGGTTCATATTTTGAGTGTTCAGCTTGTTTGTGAATCAAAACTTGACAATTCTATCAAGTGGCATGTATTTACTGAGCATCTCTCACGATAAGCATCAAATAAATTTATTTTAAGCTTTTCTGATTGCATTAGGACAGCAACATATAGAATAATAAAGATTTTAGCATGGTTATGGGTTAAGATTTTATTTGATTAATTAGTCCTTTTTCAAGTCAGCTCCACCTATAAAAGTTAAAGACTACTTTATTTAGATTTTCATTTAAAACGCATGCCTTACCTTATTAAAGGCAGCTACTTCTGTATTCAGACTCTCGACTATCAAAAAGTAGTGGAGAGACCATACTTAATCGCAACCGTTAATTATATAGTGGATAGTTATTATTGTTTCTGTGAGTGCAAATTAGGAATGAGTGCAATACACAGAGTATGGTGAGTGTTAGATTTAGAATGTATCACAATCACCCACTAGGTAATCAATGATTGAGGTTAAAAGAAGTGGTCTCTCCACTAATTTTTTGTAGTGGAGAAAATCCAAATTTGCTACTTATTTAGTTAGGTTAGGAATTTTAGAAAAAAGTAATTGTTGGGTCAATACCGAAGCTTTATATCACCTGAGAGAAGGCTTTGTATATTCCCGTTTCACGAAGGAAACAAGAATAGAAAGTACAATATCCCAACAAAGTGAGATATCTACTCTTCCTCTCAACAGTACTAGGACTGAATCAAGGAAACCTACAAACAATAGCAAATTCACAGCAAAACAGTAAAGACACGAGATTTACGTGGTTCGGTAAAATTGCCTACGTCCACGGGAGGGGGTGATGGGAGATTTGACTATAAAGAACACCGACGACTTGTACAATCCACAAGCTCGTCCCAAAGAAAAAACTTTGATTTTTACCCAAGAGAAATTGACCTCTCTTTTGTAGAATCTCTCCAAGCTTTCTCTTTTTCTCTCTCTAGCCGCCGCCAAAAAACCCTAGCTTTTTCTCCCTTTTTCTTTCACTTTTCTCCACACCAATAACCCTAGGTTTTAGTTCTTTATTTATAGAAAAATAAAAAACTATTTCCTTTAAGTTTGGCCGATGTAGGACTAAAATATTTTGTTTTTTTGTCTTTCTCTTGCGATCGCGCCTGTGAGAGAACGGGGCTGATGCATCCCACGGGATGTTCCCCCACGCTCACAATTCTCCACCTCGCACATCATTTGATAAACCTCAAATTTTGGATCTAATACCGAAGAACACCGCTAACATTACTAGAGAGATCTTCATCACCAAACCAAAGCTAATCCAAATACCACTATACCGCTGGCCGCCTACTTACCCTCCACCAGGATCAAGCTAACCGTAGTTCTGTAATTGTTCTCTATATAGTCTCCACCTCACCCCATCACCGCCCCGAAGGGCCATGCCCTCTTGGGCAGATCAACACGGGTTGATATGAAGCAAGTCCAAGCAATGCTTAAACTTGCTGCCTGTGACCACCTTGGTTAACATGTCCGCGGGATTCTCATTTGTGTGTACCTTCATGAGAGAAATATCGCCTTCCTCTATGACATCCCGCACGAAATGATACCTGACATCGATATGCTTGGTACGAGCATGATGAACTTGATTCTTCGCCAAGTGAATCGCACTCTGACTGTCGCACCACAAGTTCACGTTCTCCTGCTCAATCCCCAAATCATCTAGAAGACCCCACAACCACAATGCTTCCTTCACTCCCTCCGCCATGGCTATGTACTCGGCCTCTGTAGTAGAAAGTACCACTGGAGCCTGCAACATCGATCGCCAACTAACCGGAGCCCCATGTATCCTAAATACATAACCAGTATTAGATCGCCGTCTATCTAGATCGCCCGCATAATCAGTGTCCACAAACCCATCAATCTGACATGTTTCTCCACCAAAACACAGACCCGTATCAACGGTACCCTTTAAGTACCTTAGGACCCACTTCACTGCTTCCCAGTGTGTCATTCCCGAATTCGCCATGAATCTACTGACCACACTGACCGCCTGTGAAATATCCGGGCGATTACACACCATTGCGTACATTAAGCTGCCAACTGCACTAGCATAGGAAACACGCTCCATATGCGTCTTCTCTTCCGCTGTAGTGGGAGATTGTTTACTAGAAAGCCTAAAGTGTGGAGCCAATGGAGTCACCACCGACTTAGCACTTTGCATCCTGAACCTCGCGATCACCCGCTCTATGTAGCCCTTCTGACTCAAGAACAATCGTCGGTTCGCCCGCTCTCTTCTAATCTCCATACCCAGTATCTTCCTAGCAGCGCCCATGTCCTTCATCTCGAACTTTTCACCAAGTTGAGATTTCAGCCTATCTATCTCCACCCTGCTCTTAGAAGCAATAAGCATGTCATCCACATACAAAAGGAGATAGATATAATTACCTCCACGAAGCTTCTGGATGTAAACGCAACAAGCATAGTCGCTTCGAAAAAACCCATGCTTCAGCATGAAGGAGTCAAATCGCTTGTACCACTATCGGGGAGATTGCTTCAATCCATACAGTGACTTCTTCAAACGACACACATGATCCTCCTTATCCTCAACCTTGTAGCCCTCAAGTTGATGCATGTAGATCTCTTCATCCAAGTCTCCGTGTAAGAAGGCCATTTTAACATCGAGTTGTTCCAGCTCAAGATCACCATGAGCAACAATACTCAATAGCACCCGAATAGAGGTGTGTTTCACCACCGGAGAAAAGATCTCATTGTAATCCACACCCTCTCTCTGTGCAAAACCCTTAGCCACTAGCCTCGCCTTGTACCTTGTACCGCCGAGCTCAGAAAGATCTTCCTTTCTTTTATACACCCACTTACAACCAATAGTTTTACTTCCTACGGGCAATGGGACCACCTCCCATGTTTGGTTCTTCCGGAGAGATTCCATCTCCTCCTCCATCGCAGCCAACCAACTCACACTATCTTTATCCCGAATAGCTTCCTTGAAAGAGACCGGCTCTTCCTCCTCCACCGAGAGTGCGTATTCAACTACATTAACCTGCCCATAGTGCTTCAGGGGTTGATCAGCCCCCAGCTTCTGTACATGCTTGTATGCTCGCCTTGGCCTAGTGGAAGCCAAACTATCCTCGAGCCGTTGTTGTAGTGCTCAGATATTCTCCTCGCTGAACCTCCTCCCCGCCAAGTTCATCATCTACCTGACTTCCCACTTGAACACGACTAGAACCTGGTTGGTCTTTAGGTTCTATTTCAATAACCTGAGACTTAGAAGTCTCATCAGTCCTAACACCATCATCCTTGGGTGCCCTAGCAATCATGGATTTCTCATCAAAGGTAACATCCTGGCGATCACGAACTTGAATCTTACGTACACCAAAGGCGATAGCCTTTACGCCTTCGCATATCCCAAGAATATTACCTTCTTGGCCCTGGCGTCAAGCTTTCCTCGTTGACGGAAAGTAGGCGGTACATCCAAAATTTCGAGCCTATCATAATCGTGATGCTCTCGACCACACCCTATAGGGTGTATCACCATCCAATGTCAATGTGGTGAACGGTTCATGATGTAACAAGTCAGTAGCCACCGCCGCCCACCATTCGTTGCCCAATCCAGCGTATGATCGCATACTCATTGCTTTCTCCCGTAATGTTCGGTTCAGTCTTTCTGCGACCCCATTCTGCTGTGGTGTTGACTCGACCGTCCAAAGGTCGAACAATTCCCTCGATCCGAGAACTCCTTGAAAGCACCATCTCGATACTCGTACCATTATCAGATCTCAGTGTCTTCAATTTCTTTCCCGTCCTGTTCTCAACCATTGTTTTCCACTTCTTGAATGTCTCGAACACCTCATTCTTATGCTTCGAAAATAAATCCAAACATACCTCGAATAGTGATCTATGAACGAGACATAATATCTCGAACCACCCTTAGAAGTGGTCTCGAGCGGACCCCAAACATCCGTGTGCACATAATCTAGTATCCTCTGCTCTTAGACTTGCTTCTCGAACCGAACCCCGTGCGACTTTCCATACACACAATCCTCGTAAAATCCATGCTAGGTTCCTTCAGATTCTTCAAGAACCTCTTTACCAAGCGTAACTAGACCATTCTCGACATATGCCCAAGCCGCCTATGCCATAACCGTGTGTGCTCACATGGGTCTCCACCACTTTCTTCGCCTAACCGCCGTGATCTCCGCCACCGCTGCATTCGAGAGTATATAAATTACCGTGACGAACACCCTTCATCACTACAAGGGAACCCCGAACAACCTTCTTTATTCCGTTCTCCGTAATAATTTTACAACCACCGGAGTCCAATGCACCAACTGAGATAAGATTCTTCCGCAAGTCGGGAACATGCCTCACATCCATCAAGGTTCGAACCACTCCATCATGCATCTTGATTTTGATATTACCTAGCCCCACCATTTTACAAGCATGGTTGTTCCCCATCAATACGGTTCCACCATCAATACCTCTGTAGGTAGTAAACCACTTCCTATTTGGACACATATGGTAAGAGCAATCAGAATCAAGTATCCACTTCCCTGAGATATCATCGCCACCTGTGACGACATAGCACTCCTTATCGCTCCCTTCCTCTGAAACGTAGCTCGCCTCTTCCTTGCCCTCTCTTCTCTCAGTCTTGTTGTTCTTCTTTCTACCTACTCTCTTATTTGGACAGTCGACCTTGAAATGCCCAACTTCACCGCATTTGAAACACGATTTTCCCGCAAGAGGTCTCGATTTAGATCTAGACTTTCCTCCCTTGCCTTTTCCTCGCTCATTGCTCCTTCCTCTAGCAAACAATCCCTGCGCTTGTTCTTTGTTACCACCAGTAGTCATGTCACTGGTTGCAATCTTCCGAAGGTCATCCGCTAGAAGTACCGTTCTAGTCTCATCCATCTTCAAATTGTCTCCTACAAGCATCAGTGTTTGCACCAGGTTCTCATAAGACTTGGCGAGTAGTAGAAGCGCCTGATCCTCATCTATAACTTTCACATCTATGTCTTTCAAGTCTGATATGATCCTATCAAACTTGTTGATGTATTCCCGGATTGATGAGCCCTCCTCCATCTTGCAAGTATACAATTTGAATTTTAAATAGATTCGGTTCGTTAGACTCTTCGTCATGAAGGTACTTTCTAACTTCGACCACACGCCCACAGCCGTTTCCTCTCCATCTACCAAGAAAGCTACATTCCTTTCAAGGCAAGGATAATCGACGCCCGTGCTTCCAGATCCAGCTCCTCCCAATCCTCATCAGACATATCCTTATGCTTCTTCTCTTTTCCAGCCAAAGCCTTGTGCAAATTTTGCGAAATCAGTGAGTTTTTCATCTGCATCCTCCAATAGGAAAAATCATTCTTCCCATTGAATTTTTCAATCTCGAATTTTCCCACTTTGACCGATTTACTGGTTGACGCCATCTTCCGTTTGTATTAATAAATTCGCTTCTCTCAGAAATTACCGAGCACCACTTCAAACCAGAAGCTACAGCACTTCCAATCTGAATAACAGCTCTGATACCAATTGTTGGGATGCGGGGTCATGCCGGCACGCCGCGGAAGCGATATCACCCGAGAGAAGGCCCTGATTTATATTCTCGTCTCACGAAGGAAACAAGAATAGAAAGTAAAATATCCCAACAACGTGAGATGTCTACTCTTCCTCTCAACAGTACTAGGACTGAATCAAGGGAACCTACAAACAATAGCAAATTCACAGCAAAACAGTAAAGACACGAGATTTACGTGATTCGGCAAAATTGCCTACGTCCACGGGAGGGGGTGAGGGGAGATTTGACTATAAAGAACACCGACGACTTGTACAATCCACAAGCTCGTCCCAAAGAAAAAACTTTAATTTTTACCCAAGAGAAATTGACCTCTCTCTTGTAGAATCTCTCCAAGCTTTCTCTTTTTTTCTCTCTAGCCGCCGCCAAAAAACCCTTGCTTTTTCTCCCTTTTTTCTTTCACTTTTCTCCACACCAATAACCCAAGGTTTTAGTTCTTTATTTATAGGAAAATAAAAAACTATTTCCTTTAAGTTTGGCCGACGTGGGACTAAAATAATTTGTTTTTTTTTTCTTTCTCTCGTGATCGCGCCCAGGAGAGAACGGGGGGGGGGCTGGGATGCATCCCACGTGGGTGGCCCCCACCCACGTGAGATGTTCCCCCCACGTTCACAGTAATTAGATAAGATACTTCTAAGCAAAGTTTCCTTCTTGTGATGATACTAACTAAACTAATTAGGATAACAATATTTAACAATATATTACTTATTTAGTTATGAAAATTAACAGTTGTATCTCGCGTTGGTTCAAAAATTTGTTTAAAGATATTAATTAAGATAGTAATTTTTAAAGATGGAATAATCAGTTATGGGATGATATTAATTAGGATACTATTAGAATCTGATAGGATAGATGGACACGTGACTATTGTTTTTGTACATATGACATGTTGTTATTCCTTTAAGAATAGTTCACCAATTTCTCTTTATACATCAAAAAGAGATTTATGGCCCTATAACCATTGAGTTTAACGTTACATTAACCTCATGACGTACCAATAATAGATTGCAACGAGTTTAGCCCAACAAGGTACGTCAAGTGATGTAGAGTCGGTATGAAGTTGTCATTGCTATCGTCATGTGTTACACAGTAGCTATCGGACTCTAATTTCTGCTGGAATAATCTTGAATGTTGAGCTTGTTTATGAATCAAAGCTTGGCAATTTCTATCGAGTTGCATGTGTCAAGGGTAATATTGACCATGAAATATTTTCCCAAACTCACACTTTAATAAGGAGTATGACATGATTTTTCTAATGGGCCAAGCCTTAAATGACCCAACCCCAAGATCCAATGTATTAAAGAGCTAGTCAACATCTATCTTAAGATCAACTTGACACTTCGATTCTTGATATGTGCTCTAGTTAAAAGTTTTTTAAAGTGAAGGAAATAGGTAGCCTTGCATTGCTTGAGACCAAAAAAAAAGTTGTGTATTCATTGTTACATTTGCTTATTGAGTTAATGTTGATATTATCAATTACAGCAGCTTTTGTGAAGAGACATCTTTTGTAATGAAAATTGTAAAGAATCTTCTTCGAAATTGAATGGTAGATCGGTAGATGAACGATAGCTTAGTAACTTACATTAAAAAATATGTATATAGTGGTATTCCAAATGATGCTGTAATGCAACAATTTTAGAACATGAACACAAGTAGGGTCAATTGTAATTGTAGTTAATTAAATACAAGGGTTCTGCCCGTGCTTGCACAAGGTGAGTCTTATTTCTTTGGTCTTGTGTGGATAGTTTTCATTACAAAATTTTTAAATTAAAAAGTAGGGAAGGACACATAGCCTTTTTCAAGATGTAAGACTAATACTCAATTACAAATATTATCTCTTTTTATATAAAGAAGGGGGATTCAAACCACTTTTTCCATGTCCATCCTTTTATGCAGTTCAGTTTGTTCTTTATATTTTTCACTTTTAAAATAGTAGATCCGCACTTTCTTTACTTATGATACCTTTTACTTAATTATCCAATCAATTTAGGATGTTAGTCTCACATTAAAATAATAGGCAATGTACATTATCAAAGAGGCAATCAATAGATATAAGGTTTTCACGTGCAACAGCAAATCTACTCTATCGTAAAAAGTGAAATATGGGTAATTAACCCCAATAAGATTGAGTATTTGACATTAAACCCCATTACCTTTGAAACTCTCACTAAACCCTTAGAAATGTTTGGCAAAAATATTAAATTAACACTGTTGGTACATTTGTAGTCAAATGACCAAAATACCCTAATAAATTTTTGGTTAGATTGCTCAATAAGTTTTAGTATTTATCAATTAACCCCAATAACTTTTGGCAAAACCCCAATAACGATTGTTTATAATTTTTATATGTAGTTGTCGATTTTTCAAGATGTTGTTTGTAATTTTTAGATTTAAAAGGGGTTGTTTGTAATTTTGGTTTTGCAGGGACTTATTTATAATATTTTAAAAATTTTGGTAGTTTGTAATTTTTAAATTATTAGGAGTTGCTTGTAATTTTTAGATTTTTCAGAGGGTTTTTTGTGATTTTAGATTTTTCAAGGGGTGTTTGTAATTTTAAGATATTTAAGAGTTTTATTTGTCATTTTCATATTTTTTAGGAACCTATTTGTAGTTTCTGGAATTTTCAAGAGGGTAGTGTGTAATTTTGAAATTTAAAGTAGTTGTTAATAATTTTTAGATTTTCAAAGATTTGTTTGTAATTTCATATTTTTTTGAAGGATGTTTTAATTTTTATTTTTAGGTATTTGTAATTTCAGATTTTTTCAAGGGGCAGTGTCAATTTGTTCTTTATAGCATAAAGAAAAGAGAATTAAGAATATGATTATTTGACTTTTTAATAGGGACAATTATACTTTGATTAGGTTTATCCAATATTTGATTACAATTAGAAATTCTTTTTGTTAAAGTGACATACATAAAACATGGGCCTGGATGCATTTATGATTTCAATAGGGGGTGTTATGCAAAACTGGAAGTATGAGGGGCTTAAGTGCAAAACTGTGCTTATAAGTTTTGGTGGTGCATGAGAAGAGTATGGATCGGCTCTTTGAGTGATGGAGAGTATTGTATAAGATTGAGAACTTAATTATATATGTAGACATATATGTTAGAGGGGTCCATTTGGAAAATATGGAAGTTTGGGGTGTTTTGTAAAAGACACGTTATGAATTTCCACGCGCGTAAAGGCACGGTTCATAAGGGGATCTTTATGAAATATTAGAATTTTAAATTATGGATAGTCATGTTTTTATTAGCATCACCAAATATTTGATTACGATTGTAATTTCTAGTTATGTATAGATTTAATGTCATGAGAATTCTTAGGTGAATATAGAAATAAAGATATGATACATGACATTATTTTGTGCACTTAGGTGGCGTTGTTATGCGTTTTTAGGACTAGTTTACCAATTTCTCATTATATATAAAGGAGGAATATCATTTATATCTCATTAAAGTTTCAGATTATATTGAATATTAGAGAAATGTTAATAATAATATCTTTTCAGTCATAATGTGACATCATCATTAAGAATTTCTAGCTCCGCCGTTGCCAAAGGCGCAAATTTAACGGGTGGTTTTGTGAAATTTACCCTTTACTTGTGTATAATAATGTCGTATGGCATCTATACGTATGGTCATGTTCGAAATTTTAACTTCTCTGGACCGATCCGAGCTTGTTTTGGAAGCAATCTCTATATTATTGACTTCAGCTATAACCAACTCTCCGGGCACATCCCATGCTCATTATTCAGGGGATATGGTGGCAATGAAACGATCCTTAATCTGCGCCACAATCACCTTACTGGCAGGATTCCACTGTCATTCAGTCCGCTCAACTTTGTTAAATTTGACTTGTCAGAAAACAACGACTTCATCGGAGATGCTTCTCATGTTTTTGGAAGGTCGAAATTTACCGAAGAGATTCACTTGGCGAATAACGAGTTCAGCTTCGAATTGTCCTTGGTGACTTATCCGCTTTATCTGTCGTGGCTCGACATTAGCCATAATCGAATAAGGGGAAGTATAAATGAGCAGATCACAGAGCTACAAGGATTAGGGATTCTTGATATGAGCTACAATAGGCTCTGTGGACCTATACCGAGTGGGGGTATGATGAGGCCATATGATCAGTCTAGTTTTGTTCGTAACAAATGTCTCTGTGGAACTCCGCTCCCACCCTGCACCAATTAATTGGAATCAACCCCAATTCGATCTTCTGCACGTTTAAGCTAATTAATAATGATGATCATGCTCTGTAATTTACGGTTGTGCTAGAATTATCTATTTATACCATGAACAGACTTTAGTATTATGAATGAAAAAACCTTCATTCTCCTGAAATGAATTGAAGTATGTTTTTCCATCCCAGTACAAGCAGGAGACCTTGATCTCTACTATTCTAAATGTTGGTCATTATTATGAGATGGACAAGCAAATAAGTTGGTGGATAATATCTTATGTTAAAGATAAGATATTCATAATCCTAATAAATGTAGGACTCTATCTCTAAGCCCTTTATATATAGATATAGGGTATTCATGATGGGTGAATGAGAGAATAGACCATAAACATTCACATCGCTGTCATCTCCTTCTCCGTTCGAATTCATGCTTTATGCGGTAGTTTCGGGGTGATATGCGGGGGCTTCTCGCTGGTTGCACGGTGTGGTTGCTCTCCTGCCGTTGATCAAGAAAGGCATGGCAATTCTTTAGAAAAGCTCCGAATCGGCAGCCCTAAACTTGTTGTTTACAATTCCTAGAAGCATGCTTAATTTTTTTTATTTTCGTTGTACATAATCTAGATGTAGATTTACTCTATTGCATGTGTGTAGTTATCCAGTTTTAACATTAGTGTTAGAGCTGGATCTAGGATCATTCGTCAGTTTCTTGATGGTGATTTGGGTCCCTGGAATAGAAAAGATGGGATTTTTATCATTAAAAATTAATTTTTAATTAAAAAAATAAACTTTTGGGATAAAAATCCTATTTTTAACATCCAGGATGTTAAATCTGTGGTAAAAATTCAATCTTTATGAACTAGGGGGACATTTTTAAATAAATCGGGGATTTATTAACCTTTTTTTCAAAAATCAGATTTTTTTTTCTATTTTCAAAAATTAAAATCAATTTTCCAAATTTCTAAAATAAAAAAAACTCTAGATCTAGCCGTCACGCTTGTAATTTTGGTGTGAAGGCTACCGCTACTACGCGCCACGGCGACAACAAGGTTTTTTCAAAAAAAAATAGTTAAAAAATATAAAAAGGGGGTTTGATCGGATGCCTCCACTAGCGTCTGGGGCGCTGTTCGGCGGCGGGACACGATGAAGGAGGCTTAAGCACTGGGCGTCGGAGGCCAACCTTCAATCACTGCCGGCATTTCAGCCTATAGCGGTGTTTTTTTATTAAAGAGAAAGATCAATGGCGGCCAGAGGCCGGCAGTCTTTGGAGTCACCGTATGCGGCAGACCACCGGGCTTGGCTTGCGGAGACCCCGACTAGTGGTGAGAGGCAACCCGCCACCGCCGCCGCCGCCCTCTAAAAAGACCCCTAGCGCATTTGAAACCCTAGGGGCATTTTGGTAAATAGTTTTTTTGAAATTTGAATTTTTGGATAATGGTTTTTAAATCAAAAAAATATTTTAAAATAATAAAAATATCTAAAAATTTTTAGAAAAATTTAGAAAATATTATTTTTTTTCTTTAGAAGTTTTTAAATTTTTGATGTGGGGCCCACTAGATTTTATCATAAAGTTATTTTTGGGATTTTTACATAAATAGTTTTTGGACTTTGAAAGTTTAGAAATTATTTTAAACACTAGAAAATTTTATTTATAAAATCCTAATAAAATCTTGGAGATTTTGATGGGTAGCTGTTCGAGTAGGAGCGCCGGGGGCGCCATACCAATTTCACGAGAAACGAAATACCCTAATAAAATTGACAAGACAAAATAAGTAGTTAAATAAAATAGTGAAATTTCATGTTTATATTTGTCATGCCGCATATTCAGACGCATATCGAAACATAAACAAGTCATTTCAAGTAGGAGATTTCGGATAGAGATGGTACTATAATTTAACTACCCAATCTAGTCTTTCTCTAATAAATCTTATTTTCAATTTTTAAAATTTTATAATAATTTTAAAAATTATATCTTTGAACACTGTGGTTGGGGGCCTAGGCCTTGTTCTCTTTATTTGGGATGTAATTTTGTTATCGATATAAAAGGCTTGATGAGATGGAATGTTCTTCTAGAAAGAATACTACTCCACGTAAAGTGCTACTAATGTTAACGTATCCAAAATTTGAGTGTCTTAGTCCTTCTTTTAAATAGGTACCAACATAATTTTCCTACTTCAGTCTGGGACTGATTAGTTGTAGATACTTCTGTCGAAAGATCCATTTTTTCTGAGACAATGAGATTTTGGCGAGTACTGAGGCGGTGATGTCCGAGTCGGAACATGGTTCAACTCGGACTCAAAGATGTGAGACCGATCAGTACAATGTATGGAAATTGAGAGATCGTTCAAATGGTTCACTGGTGGATTGCAATGAGGAGCGATTTTATCAGGGAATTTGAGGATTATCCGAATTCAAAGGGCTTAGGAGATGTTCTTAATGCGACATTCAAATATGTCTCTCCGATGAGGATCCAAATTCTTATTATTAAGTTGATATGTCTGCTAGGCAGAACATTGAATTTACCTTTGGATGTTAACCTTTATGATTAGTGATCAAGAGATGGCCGGAACTGCGTTGTGCTGGGAGCGGTAGATCTGGGCGGTATATATTTTAAACTGTGTACCTTCTAGATCAGTATAGTCTACACCCTATGAGTAGCCGAGGGCTGGTGTTGAATCACTATATTCATGTGGGTGCGTTGCTCACACACATATTCATACTACTTCTTATTGGTATGAGAAGTTGGACCCTAGAGGAAAGAAGTGTATGTGTATACACTAATTTCGGGGGTGTGTTTACATGTGAGCAATATGAGGAGACTGTGACTGAGAAAGTTGCGGATATTGAGTTCCTCAGGGAGGATTTCCTGCACAAAGAAGAAATAGATCAGGATTTGGGTTCATACAAGATACCTTTAGATGACTTGGAGCCATCTTAGGAATCCCAACTTCCTCATTGATCATCGCATGGACTAGTACCCGCATGATATTTTGATAAAGAGGGGAAATATTCGACATCATCGTATGTTATTGTGGAATCCAAACCATATGAGGATGCTATTTTTTGATCTATAACAAATGGGTGGAAAGTAGCAATAGAATAGTAGCTTGAGTTCATGAGGAAGAATCAAGTCAAGGACTTGGTGGATCTTCCATCTGAATGCAAGACCATTGAGAACAAATAGTTTATCAAGATCAAGCAGGATGAGACACTCAAGTGGTGCAGGGCATGCTTGATGGTGAAATGATACACCCAAAGTTATAGGGTGGATGATGAGGAGATGTTCTCTCTAGGAGAGAATCATCTTTAGCCGAGTATTGACTTTGTAGCAGATATAGATCTTGAACTAGTCCAGATGGATGGGAGATAGCTTTTCTCTAGGAGAACTGGAATAGGAGATCTATGTGGATCAACGTATATGTTTCAAAGTCAAGGGACTTGAATACAATATGCCCAAGTTAAAGAGCTCTACCTATGATTTGAAATAATATTCCAGTATGTAGTATATATTTGGTTATATTAGACCATACTGGGCTATGGTTCTATAATGATCGATGAAGATAATTGTGTCTACCTACGCAGAGCTGGTAAGAGTTTGAGATCTTTATCATCATTTGTCGATGACATTTTGCTGACTGGGTGTGGCGTGGAGACTAGTGGGACTCTAATTACTAAGAGTCAAGCTTTAAGTATAGTGTAATGTCCCAACATTAAAGCAAAGAAGAAGTGAATGTTGATTATCCCTTACAGGAGTGTAGTCGGTAGTCATATATGCGCACAAGACCCGACACATCCTTTGCACTAGGATTGATGGGTAGACATCAGTCCAATCCTAGTATGACTTACTGGGATGAGCCAAGAAGATCCTCATATATTTAATTAAAACTACATTTATGCATTGTGCATTGGCAGAATTGACACTAGTCTATGTTATATTCAGATGTCGACTAGCCCGACGATCTGGATGAGCGATTGTCGTCTTCTGGTCATAGTTTCTTACTAAATGGTAGGGCCATTTCATGGAGTAGTAAGAAGTAGTAGTATATAGCCTATTTCCACTAGGAGCGGAATATGCGACGATATACATGATAGAACTGGAGGTAGTCTCGGAGAACTTGGCTGTAACTCGACATGGAGAGAATGGTGTAATTCTCTATTGTGATAGCATGTCAACTGTTGGTTATTCCAAAAACCCAAATTAGTTTAGAAAATTGAATAAAATTTAGATCAGGTACCATTTTATTCAAAGCTAAGAGAAGGAAGAGGTCGTGTTGTGTGTATCTCTACGAGTCAGATGATCGGGATCTACTAATAAAGACATTAGCTGTGGAGAAACTGGGATAACATGCTTAAGCCTCAAAGGCTACATCTTCAATGATGATTTTTAGTCTAGATGAGACCTCAGACACTTAGAATATTATAGATGACGGCTTTATAAGACATTATATTTGTTTTGATTCTTTTTCCATATAGGCATATTTGGGATTGCTAATGTCTTACTGTTGTTTAATTATTATTTGGGTATGGAATATATTTGTATATGATGTGTAAAAGGTACACAAAGGGTACTGGGTACACCATAAGGAAGTTACATCGGTAAGTAGGAGCTCTTATCACACAAGAGATCCCCATTAGAGCTGTGGCAGCTGTCGAAGCTGAGGCCACGTGCTGGATGTTATTCATCTTGGAGCAATAACAACACTAACATTTTACTGGGTATAGCAACCGTGGGAGCACTCTATTGGTTGCCTTGACTGAGTCAAGATGAGGTTGTTGTATACTTATACGTTGGGGCGACCGAAGTAGAAACTCCACGTCCACTTTACTTGTTTACTATCAGCCAGATTAAGTGTCTGACTTGGCGCACAAGGTGCGGGCTTGTCCGGAGATCCCAGGCATATCGCGGGATGATATGGTCGAATAAGTTCATTACGGGGCAATGGAACTCAGGTTTGTACGGTATTCATTTAATGATGTATGCTCTCAGGGTGAGAGAAATAATATGGTAGCACGTTGCCATATGACTTGTGCGTGGACCGGATATAAGGAGGTTGAGGGATGGATCCCCGCTCTCTCGCTGTGTGAGCCCTTATCGATGACCACCAGTAATGGAGGGCAGTCACTGTACCCTTAGAGACACTGGGCTATCTAGAAAGGCTGTTATGAGCATCCACTACGTTTGCTACTGTTTCCTGCTACGATGAGATAATACCACACATATGGGGCAGTGTCAGGAAAGCGGGTGATTAACATACTCAGCTATTTAGGACTAGAGGAAGATCGATTAACATGTCTCCTGATTGCATCCCTTGGCCAACTCTTATTTATGTCGAGGACAGGATTGAAGAGTGCGATGAATCGAGGGTAGACCGTGGTGTTCATGTACGCTTGTTTGAGGGATCAAAGGTACTTGAGAAGACATAGTTTACTTGAGAAGACATAGTTGATCACATCTGGGGTACGAGATACTACATACTTACACTATTTGTTGTGTGTTTTTTATTTCAGGGAGATCCTTGTGTCGGTCCTAACGGATCTGGCTGCAACGCTAATTGCTTGCTGGTTCTCAATGGTCCACGCCGTACTAACAATGTATGGACATGGATTTGAAAAGAAATGTGATTCTCAGGGAGACTTTGACTCGGGGAGTTAACGACTCAGAGAGTTAGCTCAGGGAGCAACAGATGGCACCCACTTATTTGTGTGAGTGGGAGTATGTTGGTTATTATTATGAGATAGACGCCCAAATAAGTTGGTGGATAATATCTTATCTTAGAGATAAAATATTCATAATCCTAATAAGTGTAGGATTCTATCTCTATGCCCCTTATATATAGATATAAGGTTTTCATGATGGGTGAATGAGAGAATAGACCATAAACATTCACATCGCCGTGATCTCCTTCTCCGTTTGAATTCATGCTTTATGCGGTAGTTGCGGGGTGCTATGCGGGGGTTTCTCACTGGTTGCACTGTGTGGTTGCTCTCCTGCCGTTGATCAAGAAAGGCGTGATGATCCGACAAACAAGATCCGAATCGGTAACCCTAAACTTGTTGTTTATGTTTCCTAGAAGCATGTTAGGGCTTCTTTATTTTTACTGTGCATAATCTAGATGTAGATTTACCCTATTGCATGTGTGTAGTTATCCGGTTTCAACACTAAATAGAGATGACAAGTAACTAGTGTACATGGAGTCAATGGGACAAAGACAATATTTGTACTCCTAGGTAGATATAGATTGTAGAGGGTCTCCTACAGAAGGCCGGGCTTTGATAGAAGATCTGGGGCTGGCTCCATTGCACTGAAGGGAGGAGGAGTTGTCAGATAAGACATGCAAAGATAAAGGAGGGTGAGCCCACTATCACTACGGGACAAGCTGTTCTAACTATTACGGTGGAAGATTCTTTAGATGATATTCAGTCTTTTGAAGCAAATGATTCTTTAGGACAGATCTCATGGTAGCAAGAGTTATGGGGGACAATACGAAAGTGGAAGGTCATCATCAGCTCTGGAGATCATCGTGGAGTTCGTTAGAAAAGGCATGTGTCATCTCTCGTGCTTATCGTTTTCGGCTTCATCACCCTTTTCGGGTTTGATCATGATTATCTTTTTTTTTATCATTCTTGACTCTAATATTTAAGATTCACATCATTGACATCTTGTACGTAGAAACTATATTGTGATTAAAATGAAGTTGTGGTATTGTCATGCCCTGGATATGGGGTACGGCTTGGTCGACAGAGTATTCATTGAGTCAATGAGAAATACTCCACAAATACTCTGTAACCTGTTTTAATTATAGATTGACAACCACACATAATATAGATATAGATATACATAAAAGTACAGGTCTTATCTCAACATCAACAACATCACAGAACACATCACAATGCGGAAGCAACAAAAAGATATAGTCAAGTCTTTAATATCCAACTAAAATAAATAAGAGTCTCCAATCTCTAAAATAAATACAAGTCTTGGCTCAAACAGGTTGCAAAACTAGATAAAAAAACCTAATGAGATATAGTCTGAAACAACTATGAAATGACAAATAAGTATCCATTTAATTGTTCAAACAAAAAACTGCTATTGCAACAACTAAATGTCATCACTTCCTCGCAACTTGCTTCTTCACATACTAGCTTATCCGCTGCAGTCGGATTAACTTCATTACCTCAATGTAAGGTTCAGAAAAAGTTATACAAAAGTGTCTAAGCGAGGATATAGTATCAAAGGTCTATGAGGATCAAAGGTTAGCTGCACAAATAATACCTTATGTGAGCTAGATAAAAAATAAATTTAGTATCAAATGAATATGATATAAGGCTACAACAGGATATAATATGTAGTGTTGTGAACATAAAAGATATATAATCAAAATTAAGCGCATTATTTAAAAGAATATATTAATTTACATTCTTCCTTCAAAATGCAAATGAGCGAGCCTAAATGCTTACGGTGATATAAAAAAATCATGAAGGAGCCCGGTGGCTAAATAAAGCCACGTTAAAATGCTCAGTTATCCTCCATCCCCGATGTTATTTATATTCCACATGTAATATTGTTCACTAATCCCGATCATATGACAACCTCACACAACCTAGGTAGTGGTAACGAGACCAACATAGAACAGTGATCAGCCACCTAGTCATGCCATACACTAGAACTATCTATGCCAGGGTACCTCCATAGCCGAGGATGAACATACCTATACACCAGTCTATATGTATAATGATTACGGTGTGGTTCCTATTGTAAAAATACACTATCAACTTGTAAAGGGAACTAAACAGTTCCTTGACATAGATACAAGTGATATCTAATCATAAAAATGATTTGTATGACAAAGTTTGTAGATGACGAAACATCTAATGGGTTAGTGTAAGTGTCACAAAAGACTAATAATACATCACAAAAAACATCAAAGCATGAATATGCTGCTACAATAAATATGAGGTCTGAAAAAGGACCCTTCATTAAGTTACGGACAAAATCCAAAATGCTGGAAAAGCTCTAAAAGAGTATATATGATTAGATCCATCCTAGAACACAAAAATATCTACTAGAATAATTAGGAGATGGAATCCTAGGGTTTAACTAGAGAATCAAAAGAATTAAAGCTGAAAGAGCAAAGATGTCGAGGAAAAAGCAAGAGGAAATCACTCACCTGAGATATGGATTGATTCCTCCTGTTGTTCTTCCCTCTCTTCTGGTCATCCTGTGCTATAGAACTCCTGCTTTAAGGAATACATCTCAAAAAAGAAGAGAACCCCCAATTAGAACGGATATATAGAGGTTGGACCTATTTGCAAATATTATTTAGTTTGGTCTAATAACCCTTAGGGTTATATTTGCAAATTCCTTTACTGTTAAGTCCAAACATATGTTTAACTTAAGAAACATGATAAAATAAAATTGTACTTTAGAGAATTTGACAAATTGAGTATTCTGGAATTAATTATATTGTAATTTACAACCTCTGATATTATAAATATTAACAGAAACAGGGCCCTACAAATTTCATGAGTTTTGGTTTTGTAGGTAGTTTTAATGAAATCCTTTTTCAATTAGGTCTTTGTATATCTGATCATGGCCAATTGTGAAACCTTAGATTTGAAGTTGAGAATATGTTTAGAAATCTTATCCTAAAGTTTTTCCCAAAGTTTGGAGATTCCAGCATTCAAACAGAGCTCAATTCACCTTCCGGAGTTGTCTGAAATTGCCGAAAAAGTATTGACGAACGCAACACCCAGGCCTGATGGTCTGACCGGCCGTTCCAACCGGCCGGTCAACCGGCAGGGCATTGGGACTTGTCCGAGTGACCAGTTACACCGTCCATCGACCTCATTTTGTGTTTCTCAAACCCAAGACATGTTTCTAGCTGTTTTATCTTATCTAGAATGAATTCTTAATTGGCTTAGGAGTCTAAACTAATTGATTAAGTAGGGATTAAGATTCTTAAGAGATGGTAAACCTAGTTATAGTTAAACTAGGGTTAGTTTTGTTAGATCCTATATGTAGAGTGATTAGTGTACCGGTAAATCCTAAGGCTAGCAGGATATGAGATGTGCTGGTTTGACTATGGTAGTAAGTTGAGACCCTAAGTTAAAATATGAAAGCATGTGAACCCTTTGATACTAAATAGAGTTGATGTGCTAGTTTGACTATGGTTGTAAGTCGAGATCCTAAGTTAAAATATGAAAGCATGTGAACCCTTTGATACTAAATAGAGTTAATGATTGACCCCGTCCCATTGGTTAATCGATAAAAGATGACTGATAGGAGTTTACTGCAGTGGCATATGAGACGAGTTAGCAATAGACGAGCTTGATAATAAAGATTGATGGATGGCATGAATGAGATAGGTAGATAACATGATAGAATGAATAAATGGGCTAATGAGATTTACTCAGCTTCTCTCATTGAGCCGTACCCCTAGATTTAGGTATATACACCATGTGTTTGGGTATTTAGGATTGATCAATACCCCTAGATTTAGGTACATACAGCATGTGTTGGGCATATACACCATGTCACTACAACAAAAGTTGTATGTGTCCACATTTATTTTATAACACATATAAACGTGTTATTTTATTTACAAAGGATAAAACAATTGTGACACAAATAAAAGTAAAGCAAATCACAACACATATTTGTGTCATTAGATATACAATTAAATATAATTGAAAAAGGCTAATAGTCCAACATGAGTTGTGAGAGGATCTATTAATGTGCTTAAATAAAAAATCTTAGATTTTAATTATGAAGATGATTAAACATTTATGATAGTGAATAAACTAAAAAACTCCATAGTTAAATGTGCTTTTGTGAGAGTAATCTTAGGATAGGTGACCTTCTGGGAAGTAATAGTGTTGAATGATAATACTTTTTTGTGGCGTTTTTTGTTGCGTGTGGGGGCCACCACGTGGAGGCGGTCGTGGAGAACGAGAGAAAACGCGTTTTCTCTCGTGTGGGGGCCACGTCCGTGCTTCTCACGCGGTTTGAATGCGTTCCCTCACGCGTTTTCCCCCTACGAACCCTATAAATGGGTAAGGCTGAAGCTAGGGTTTTGAGGTATTTTTGGAGGCTAAAAATAGAGGGTTTTTGAGCCGTCGTTTGAGAGAGAATTTGTGAGGATTTAGAGAGCTTTGTTCTAGGGTTTTGGTGTGAGATTGTAAATCCTATTTGTATTCTCTTTCTCTCTTGTAGTAAATCTCTCCCCCTCCTTGCCCCGTGGATGTAGGCAACTTGCTGAACCACGTAAAATTCGTGTGTCTCGCTATTGCTGTTGATTTGATTTGTAATAGCTATTTGTGTGATTTGTAATAGCTTTTAGGTTCCCTCGACAGGTCAGTCCTAGAACTGATGAGAGGAAGAGGTAAATATCCCACTTTGTTGAGATATTTATCTCAGATTCTTGTTTTCTTGGTGAGACGGGAATTTTTATTGCGATCTAGCTCTCTTGTTGTGGCCATTATTCGGCAGAGGTGCTGTCGAAATTTTCCACTGTGCATAACAAGTGGTATCAGATTTCAGGTCTAAGGTTTTGGAGTTTGGTGGAGGAAGATTCTTGTGTGAAGCTTAGTTCTTGGAGTTCTCGGCTTCGGTGGAGATAGCATTAGGAGTTGCCGTTGGAGATTTCGTTTTTCTCGTGTGGTTAGGAAATCTATTTGGAATCCGATCTAGGGTTCAGTTGGGTGATTCTTTAATCCTATCAAAGTTGTTCTTTCTCTATAATTTGGAGTTAGTTTGCAATGGGAGAAGAAGGTGAAAGCAGCAAGTCAATGGCGAGTACAATACAAATGCAAGTTGATTTTTAGAACACCAAAATTAATGTGGTGAAGTACGACGGCAAAATCAACTTTGGTTTGTGGATGAGCGACGTACAGGATGCGCTCAATGCTCAAAATTTGGAGGAGACCATCATGGTCCAAGAGAGGCCACCTAAATATGAAGAGGAGGTATGGGATAAGATGAATAGGAACGCGTGTGGGGTGATCAGGTCCTGTTTGGAACAGGAGCTAAAATATGATGTGATTGGGGTAACGTCTGCAATGAAGATGCGGAAAATTCTCAATAATAAGTATCTCACGAAGAGTGTTGAGAACAGGTTGCACTTGCTGCGAAAACTCTTCAGGTTTCAGATGTCCGGGAGCACCTATCTAGCGGCTGATGTGAACAACTATACTAAGTTGTTGTCCGACTTGGCAAATATTGATGAGAAGATAATGGATGAGTACAAGGCAGTTATTTTATTGGGCTCCTTACCAGATGAGGAGTATGACACCTTTACACTCACTTTGTTGAACGAACATACTTCTATCAGCTATAGTGAAGTTACTAACGCATTGACCAACCATGATTTGAGGGGGAAGGACAATGAGACTTCCCATGCGAGTACTTCAGGCGAGGCCTTGTCGACGAGAGGTAGAAGTCCATATTCGAAAGGTGGCAATAGAAGGAGGTCAAAGTCAAGAAGCCGCCACCAATTGTCAAAGAACCAATGTGCATTCTGCAAAGAGCAGGGACATTGGACGAGAGATTGTCCAAAGCTCAAGGAGAAAGAAAATGGCAAGAAAAAGGGCCCGAAGGCCAATGAGGTGAATATTGCTAAAGGCGATGATTCCGACGATTCGTGCTATTCTCTATTGATTACTCCGGAGGAGAATCATGTGGAAGCATCAGATTGGATGCTTGATTCCGGCGCTACTTATCATGTGACCCCTAGGCGAGACTGGTTTGCATCTTTTGAGAAAGTCGACGGGGGTGTTGTTGTCATGGGAAATGATCAACCCTGTGGTATTTGTGGGATAGGTACTGTGCGGATTAGGATGCATAATGGAGTAGTTCGTGAGTTGAAGGAGGTGAGATTTGTTCCTCAGCTGAAGAAAAATCTTATCTCAGTTGGAGCTTTGGAGGCGAAGGGATTCAATGTGACTTTCAAAAACGGTGTAGGGAAGGTTACTTAAGAATCTTTGGTGGTGATGAAGGGAGTCCGCAATCGAAATTTATACTATCTGAATGGGAGCACCGAGATTGGCCACGTTGCTTCAGTTGTTTCAGAGGCGGTCAGGAGCAGGCTTTGGCACAATAGGTTAGGGCACACAGGTGAAAGGTCACTGCAGGCGTTATGCAAGCAGGGGCTATTAAAGGGAGCCAAGAGTGAAAAAGTTGAGTTCTGTGAGCATTGTGTTCTTGGCAAGCAGACAAAGGTGAAGTTCGAAACAGCTATCCATCAGACGAAGGGTATTCTGGACTACGTGCACACAGACATTTGGGGTCCCACCAAGACGGCATCACTTGGTGATAGACATTGGTTCGTCACATTTGTTGATGACTATTCTAGGCGATGTTGGGTGTACATCATGACGAAGAAGAGTGAAGTCCTAGATATATTCGTGGAGTGGAAGAAGAGATTAGAACTGCAGACTGGGAGAAAGATCAAGACGTTGAGATCCGACAACGGTGGTGAGTATACTTTAGACCCCTTTCAGCAGCTATGTCGAGACGAGGGCATAGAGAGACACTTCACGGTTAGTCATACACCGCAGCAAAATGGGATGGCAGAGAGGTTGAATCGGTCTTTGCTGGAGAAGATTCGATGTTTATAGGCGCATAGTGGTTTGGAGAAGATCTTTTGGGCTAAGGCACTTACATATGCGAGCCACCTCATCAACAGGCTGCCTTCATCTGCGATTAGGGGAAAGACCCCTATGGAGAAGTGGTCAGGAGAGCCAGCACGAGATTATGACCAGTTCAAGGTATTTGGGTGCCCTGCATTTTATCATGTGAGAACAGATAAATTAGAACCGCGAACTAGGAAGGCCATATTTGTAGGATTCAAGCGTGGTGTCAAAGGATACAAGCTATGGGATCCAGTTGATAAGAAGATTGTGCTGAGTAGAGACGTCACATTCGATGAGGCTTCTATCTTGAAGCTTCCCAACTCTCATCAGAAGGAGATATCGCAGGTGGTGGAGATCGATGCAGCTCCACATTGTCCAGATGGTACAATATCCATTAGAGTGCCGAATGAGGTGACGCCAGGTGAGCACTACAATGACACGGAGGATATGAGTACAGATGTGCAGGATCAGGGACCGACGGCTCAGGTATAGGATTCTATTGCGGTTCGGAGACAGAGGAGAAACATATATATGCCAAAGACGGTATGCCAATACGCTTGCATATGCACTTCGGTGGAAGTATCGATGAGATGATACCTACTACATTCGAGAGGCCGAGCGAGTTCTGAGGTCGATTCGTGCGTGTAGCTATGCAGAAGAGATGGAGTCTCTTCACAAGAACGATATATGGGAGCTTGTTGAGCTTCCAAAGGGACGGAAGGCAATTGGTTGCAAGTGGGTATATACTAAGAAGGAGGGCATTGAAGGCACTCCATTGAGGTTCAAAGCTAGGTTAGTTGCGAAGGGCTATGCATAGGAGGAAGGTATTGATTATAATGAGGTCTTCTCTCTGGTGGTGAAGCATTCGTCGATTCGGATTTTGCTAGCATTGGTAGCACAGTATGGATTGGAATTAGATCAGTTGGATGTGAAGACAACATTTCTTCATGGTGATCTTGATGAAGAAATCTATATGACTCAGCCATTGGGATTTCAAGCTGCAGGGAAAGAAAAGTTGGTTTGCAGACTAAAGAAATCGCTATATGGTTTGAAGCAGTCTCCTTGACAGTGGTATAAGCGATTCGATGGTTTTATGCTTGGTCATTCATATACTCGGAGCCAGTTTGATCCTTGCGTATATTTTCGCAAGTTGAAAGGAGGTGCGTATATCTATTTGTTATTATATGACGATGACATGTTTGTTGCCTCTATTTCCAGGTCTGCTATAAATGAATTGAAGGCATAGCTTTCAAAGGAGTTCGAGATGAAGGATTTGGGTGAGGCTAAGCGCATTTTGGGGATGGAGATCGGTAGAGACAAGAAGAAGGGTAAAATTTATTTGACACAGATGGCTTATTTGAAGAAAGTTCTACAGCGGTTCCATGTTAGCATGGATACGAAGCCAGTCAGTGTACAATTAGGAGCCCATTTAAAGCTTTCAGCTGACCTTTCACTGAAGACAGTTGAAGATCGAGAGTTAATGTCGAAGACTCCATATGCGAGCGCAGTTGGAAGCTTGATGTACGCAATGGTATGTACGAGACCAGATTTGTCACAGGCGGTAAGCATGGTTTCGAGATACATGCACGATCCAGGAGTAGGTCATTGGAACGCGGTGAAATGGATTTTGAGGTACATTCGAGGTACGCTCAATATTAGTTTGGTTTATGAGCGGGACACTACAGGTGGGCAGTTGTGCATTGGTTATGTTGATTCAGATTATGCCGGGGATTTGGATAAACGCCGGTCTACGACAGGGTATGTGTTCACTTTGACCCGTGCGCCGGTGTGTTGGAGATGCACCTTGCAGTCTACGGTTGCTTTGTCTACAACGGAGGCAGAGTATATGGCTATTACGGAGGCTGTGAAGGAGGCGATTTGGCTTCGAGGACTTTTGGAGGAACTTGGTATATCGCAACGGTCCGTCACCATTCATTGTGATAGCATGAGTGCTATCTATTTGGCGAAGAACCAGGTTCTTCATGCGAGGACAAAGCACATTGACGTTCGTTATCACTTCGTTCGTGATGTTCTTGAAGATGGTGATGTGGAGATTGTGAAGGTCCACACGAAGGATAATCCGGCAGATATGCTCGCAAAGGTGGTTCCGAGTAACAAGTTTGATCATTGCAGAGACTTGTTGCACATTCGTGATTGTTGAGGCCGTTGGCGGCCATTTGGGTGAACTACGTGAGGCTTGATTCCTTGGGCAAGAGGATACGTAGACAGTCTTTATGATGCAGCCGGTGTTGGTTTTGATGGGGAGGAGATTATTTGAACTCTTGTTTGGGTTCTCGACTTGTTGTGGATTGAGTTCGTTGTCGTGAATGGTTTCACTTCGTACTGGACACAACAAGTGAGACGTTTGGTTGGTATTGGTGTCGGCTCAGTTTGTGTAGGGGTCGGCTCAGTTCGTGTTGGTGTCGACTCAGGTTTGAGGAAAACATTAGCCGAGGTGGAGAATTGTGGCATTTTTTGTTGCGCGTGGGGGCCACCACGTGGAGGCGGTCGTGGAGCACGAGAGAAAACGCGTTGAAAATGCATTTTCTCTCGTGTGGGGGCCACGTCCGTGCTTCTCACACGGTTTGAACGCGTTCCCTCACGCGTTTTCCCCCTACGAACCCTATAAATGGGTAAGGCTGAAGCTAGGGTTTTGAGGTATTTTTGGAGGCCGAAAATAGAGGGTTTTTGAGCCGTCGTTTGAGAGAGAATTTGTGAGGGTTTAGAGAGCTTTGTTCTAGGGTTTTGGTGTGAGATTGTAAACCCTATTTATATTCTCTTTCTCTCTTGTAGTAAATCTCTCCCCCTCCTTGCCCCGTGGATGTAGGCAACTTGCCGAACCACGTAAAATTCGTGTGTCTCGCTATTGCTGTTGATTTGATTTGTAATAGCTATTTGTGTGATTTGTAATAGCTTTTAGGTTCCCTCGACAGGTCAATCCTAGAACTGATGAGAGGAAGAGTAAATATCCCACTTTGTTGAGATATTTGCTTCAGATTCTTGTTTTCTTGGTGAGACGGGAATTCTTATTGCGATCTAGCTCTCTTGTTGTGGCCATTGTTCAGCAGAGGTGCTGGCGAAATTTTTCGCTGCGCACAACATTTTAAAATTTATGCTTTAGACACAACTATGTGTCACTACTCTTGACACATATATATGTCATGAGTTTTATGAAGCATGTATGTGCCACCACTCTCGACATATATATGTGTTGTGAGTTTTGTGACACATTCGCACATGTGTAGAAAGACGCTCTCCACACATGCTCTAACCACACTTTTAATATGTGTCGTGCTCTATTTGTGCGACACAAAAATGTATCGTGTAGAGATAAAAAATGTATCATAATTTACAACTTTTATTGTAGTGTGTGTTGGGTATTTAGGATTGATCCCCTTCTGCGTGCCAATGGTGGGAGATCTCCTCAGGGTTGGGCATCTATTATATTTGGGAATGACTGGTGGTAGTGCATAACATCGTGTACAAATCAAATGATAAGAAAGAGGCAGACTAGGGTTAAAAGGATTAGAGTTAAGCACTTTTATATTTAAGTAATTAAGGAGTTGGGTCCGATTATCAAAAGATGGGCCTAAATTACGTTAGCTATATGTTGGATAGAACTCAGGTCCAAATTGCAACGGACCGAAAATAACTATGCACATTGTCATATAATAACGTTTAGCTATAGGTTGGCTAAACATGAAATTGGATTAAAATATTAAGTTTTATGAGGTTATTGAACTTAATTTAATAATTCATAGTAAATAATTTAGACCTCGAAAAATTATAAAAATTTTAGGCGGGTCATGTATAGCTAGTGCCAATAGCACGAACTCAAGCTGAACTAATACAAAACTCATCTCGAGTTTAACTACTTTCAACCTAGACTAGTAAAACTAATTGCCTAAAAACACCCCAAAAGATTATAAAATTAATAACTCATATTTTTCTGAGTAATTTATAATAAATTTCTAATTAATACAAATTACATTCCTATACCTAATGGGGAAAATGTCAAAGATACCGAAATATCAGAACAGAAGTTCATAGGCGTTACCATGATATGTGGTTGCTTCAAAATCCATGAATTTACTTCTATCTATCGTCATGTGGTTGCTTGCTCCATTATCAAGATACCATGTGCTCTACTCACCCTTAGACTCCTCTTGAAGTGAAAGGAAAAAAGGATGACTCCGCTTCATCGTCTTGGTGCTCGACTAGTTTTGCCTCTTCTTCTATCTTCTTGGTTTGATACTCCCAAGAAAAATAATTGAGCTTATTGCAAGAATAGCATTCAACCTGAGACATTTATTTCTCTTCTCATTGTGTCTTTCGTAGTTGCTCCAACCTCTTTCTCTTCCTCAGCCTCCAACAAAATTTTAGCTTATATTCTCAAATTGAGAATTTTATTCATCTCTTCCTGTTCTTTGTCCACAACCTCGTCCGTGACCTTGACCCCTTCCACATCCATAGCCGCATCCTCTCCATAAAGTATCTCCTCTAGACTTTAAAGTCATGTTATAGAGCTTATTCTACCTGGTCTTTGATTGGTGTAAAAACGGGATTACCTTTAAGTTGCAAGTATGCAACCTTGATCAAGTTATAGTATATAAAGTTATCGATCCCACGAGGAACGTGAAGTAGGAGTTATCCAAGTTTGGTTTTTTTTAGATTATGTGCGCGACAATTAGGAGTTATTCAAAATAAAAGTAAAACATGGTGAAAGTGGTGGTGAAGAGGTTAGAGAAAGTGGTTGTGGATTATGCGCAATAAAACGAGGAAGAAAATGAGAGTGGAGAGATTAGAAAATGTGCATGATAAAAAAGAGGAAGAACGTGAGCGTGGAGGGATTTAAAGATGGAAGTGGTAAAGTGAAAATAAAAGAAAATGAGTTTGAGAGATGGAGAGTGATTGTGATTTGTGCAAATAAAAAGAAAAAAAATCAAGAGAGGAGAAAGAAAATTGAAGGAAAACAAACAATGAAAAGCAATGATAAGAGGAAAATAAAAAAGGTAAAGTATGGAGGATTAATTAAAGATATGAGGAATCTAGAGTAGATCCACTTAGCTTATCTCAATCTTATAGGAATAAGTTGGATTTGTTAGCTAGTTTCAAATAATCTCTAGGGATCCCACAAATATTAGCTCCACACTTAGAAAAGGATAATTTCCTAGAGGGCTCTAGCCTCAAGGTGAATTAAAGAAAAGAAAAATCTATACTAGAAAGGAAATACAAGAATTAAAGACATTGTATGAAAGTAAATTGCATGAAAGTAAATTGCATGAAAGTAAATCTAAGCTACAAAGCATATAAATGAACAAGAAATGAAAAAAATAAAAGAAATAAAAAAAACCAACAACTCATGATCTTCATCTCATTCTCCTTTTGGTCCTTGGACAAAAAGAAGAGAAAGGAAATTGAAGGGGTGAAAAATTTTATTTATTGTGTAACAAAGTTATAATTTTTGGAAGGTCTTCTCAATTAAGAGTAACCCTCCTCTCCAAATGGAGTTTTTATAAAATATTTCACACTCAAACCTCTCCCCCTCTACACCTATTTATAGCCCAATGGAGTGAACATGAACCATTGGATCAAACTTGGCCACCAAGGAGTTGAAATCAGCATTTAATTCGGAATCAGTTAAAAACCAATCGGTTGGCCAATCGGTCGGTCGACCGATTAGTTTCCAACCGATTTTATCTTTTTCTTGATATTTTTGCACGAATTCTTCTTGGATTACTTGGGTGTCTTGGGCCTTCGTTTGTCTTCAGATTTGGGCTTCAAAAATTGGTAGAAATTCAGAGGATTTGAGTCGTATGGGCTCTTATTCATTAATACTCCATTAGCCTGCAAATTAAGATAAAAATAGTTATTAGCAGGATATTTATTCATATAAAATAGGTAATGAGGGTAAAAAACTATAATTAAATTGTGATTATCAAATACTCCCACACCTAAACTTTTGCTAGTCCTCTAGCAAAGAAAGAAAATAAAAGAAAATTCCTAAATCACTTTCGCAGGAATCGCGGTTGTATTTAGTGCATACAACAAGCCTTTAAACCCCTAGGTTACCCCAGTGGACGCGTTGTAGTCTCGTGAGGGTTTGCAGTGAATATACCCATAAAATTTAGTCAACTTGCCAATTTAAAGAAGTTAATAAAATAATTAATTTATTTGATATATTCAAACATTCCAATTGAAGTTGGTTAATACTCAAGAAAATATTTTTATCATAACTCCAATGTAATTTTCTTAAGAAAATGCTTCCATTATAGTTATACAAAACCAAGTTTAACTCAAAAATTTAATTTAAAAGTCTTGAAAAGAACATGCTAACTCTTTGTTTTAAATAAACTTCAAGTTTTTAATCCATTTAATTCTTCAAGAATATATACAAATATAACTATATATAAAAACATGGTTAGTATGATTTTTTAAACTCTTTATTCCTTGGTGGTTTTGTTCTTTTTAATTGGGCTTTCTAAGTGACCATTTAGCGAGTTTTGGGCCAATGAATCCCAACCCAATTGGGCTTAGGTCATTAAGCATAAAAATACTCCTTGGACTTAATTACTCACCAACTTAGGCTTAGTAAAATAGAACCACTAATGATTTTAAGAGAAATTTATTTAGTGCCCATTTTTCGCACTCTTCTTTTTGTTAAGTTAGTATAATATATATATGTGTATATGTATATATATTTTGAAAAATATTTGGATCAAGACAGATTTAAAATCTATCAAATAGATCAATTAATAATCAACTCTATTACGTTGGCAAGTGACAAAAAATTATTTTTTAAATATAATTATATTAAAAATGGAGAAAAAGAGGAAAAATGGCTAAAACAAAGAGGAAAAATGACTAAGCCCACCCCACACCTAAATTTTGCATTGTCCTCAATGCAAATTCTATTATGCACAAGGTAAAATATATAATAATTGAAGCACTTACAGTTATTGATTAGACTTGAATAATGATAAAATTCTGCAATTACCTTTGATATGAGGGTGATGGAGTCAAAATTTATTCTCTATATATCTCTCTTTTTTCACAAAATATTTTTACATATATATTTTCTTTTCTTTTTTTTTTTTTTGTTTTTTTTTGAAACAAAGAAGAATAAGAAACTCTCACATGAGAGAAGAATAAATTCTTTTATTATGAGACAAAAATAAAAATGTAGAATAAAAGATGAAACAGAGAAGCTCACATTCTACATTAAATCCTACCTTATTGCTGAAAATTTTTCCGAAATTTAAAGAATTTCAAGATGATATAATCAATGATGTTCTCAAATTCTAAAAATTCCAAGGTTTTCAATGATTTCTGCAGCAAATAAAGGTAGGTATTATTGGTGTTATGCATTTTGAACTTAGATTTTTGATTAATGAAAATTTGACATTTTGGTTGTTGTTTCAAAAATCTAAGCTCATCAGAAAAGAATTCCTCTGCATTCGAGAGGCATGTATTCAACACAGTTTCCTCGTTTTGAAAAACTAAATCTAATTTTTTTAAGATTTCCAGCTCCTCATGAAAGATTTCCTCAAAACTAAGGTCTGATTTATTGTCTTCTTCTTCTATCTCTTCAATCGAGCTTTCCTGGATGTAATTTATTTCCATTGATTGATTATCTGGTAGGTTTCCTAGGTTAAAAATGTTGAGATTAGAAGTCAAATTCCCAAAGGACAGCTTCATTTGACTAGTTCTACAGTTGTTGAGAGCATTAGAAGTGGCTAAGAATGGTCTTCCTAAGATAACAGGTATTTGTCCTTTGGGATTGGAAACAGGCTGTGTTTCCAAAACTACAAAATCCACAGAAAAGATGAAATCCCCAACCTTAATCAGAATATTCGTTATTTCACCCATGGGGATCTTAACAGATCTATCAGCTAACTGTAGGGTGCATCTGGTTGGTTTGAGCTCCCCAACACCTAGTTATTGGCAGATCGAAAATGGAAGTAAGTTGACACTGGCACCTAAGTCTAAAAGCGCCTTATCGATACGAGTGATACTGATAACACATGGGATGGTAGGACAACCTGGATCCTTATGTTTCAATGGTACAGATTTTGAGAGAACATCACTGATATTGGCGGCAAGAAAGACTTTCTTTGGAACATTTATTCTCCTCTTTTTGGTACATAATTCCTTCAAAAATTTGGCATAAGAAGGAATTTGTTCAATGACATCTAAAAAAGGAATATTGACCTTCACCTGCTTGAAGATTTCTAGGATCTTCTCCTCCTGAGGGGAGTGATTCCTAGGCTTGAGTCTATCTGGGTATGGAGCAACTGGTTTAAACCTATCAAAATTAGGCTCAGATTCGGGTTCAGGCTCTTGGTCATTGAAAACGGGTGATTGCTGGATAGATTCATCGAAAGGAGAGATAATTTGTTCTGATTCAAGGGTTTCACTTAGAGGCGCTCTAACTTGATTATCAACTTGTTTTCCTGACCATAGTGAATGGATTGCATTCACTTGAGCTTGGTAGGATGAACTTGATCCCGTGTCCTTAGGGTTGGTCACGGGTTGACTCGGAATGTTCTTTTTTCTCTCTCACTCGCAGCACTAGCTAGTTGTTCAAATTGGGTTTCTAATCTCGCTATGGCTTGAGTGTTAGAAGTGAGAATTTGTCCGATTGATTGCATAAAGGTATTCAAAGTGTTGGATGTTTGAGTTAACAAGTTGGTGGTTTGTGTAGAGGCCTTAATTATGGTTTCTAAACCCTTTTCCAAAATATTGAGATGTTTATCGTGTTCGGCATTTGGAGGAGTGGAATTTAAGGACTGATGGTGAGGAGACTGAAATGACAGATTCGATTGTTGAAAGTTGGGTTGAGAACAGAACGGAACCGTGTTTCCTCTAGGAAATTGTTGATTTGAAGCGGGAGTGAAAGTTTGGTTACCGGAGAAGTTTCCCTTGTTCTGTGCAAGATTTGGATGATTTCCCCAACCGGGATTGTAGGTTGGAGTGAATGGATCATTCATCGGACGCTGGAATGCAGCGTTGACCTGACCTAGTGGTTGATTGTTTCCTAAGAGAGGACATTCCTCTGAAACATGAGATGGAGAAAGACAGTTGTGACAACCTGAGGCAGAAACTTGATTCATTTGAGCTGGAGCTCGTTCTTTAATTTCTAAAGCTTCTAACCTACGAATGATTGTAATCATCTTTGCTTCAGAGGCTATGTTTATCTCTAAGGAAAGACCACTGGATTTGGGTTGGGGAACTGATGAGATTCGGTCATCACAGTGTTCCCACTGCATGGTTTTCTCGGATAAACTCTCTAAAAAGTTTCAAGCTTCGTCAGCATTTTTCATCATGAAATCCCCATGACACATTGACTCTAAGAAAGTTTTTGAAGAATAATCCAATCCTTCATAGATGATTTGGCAAAGTCGCCATTTTTCAAGACCATGATGAGGGCATTGGATGAGAAGATCCTTAAACCTATCAAAATACTTTCAGAATGGCTCGCCCGGGACAATCCTAAAATTTTGAATGCTATTTTTAAGCTTAACCATTTTGTGGATAGGAAAAACTTTCTTTAGAAAAATGGTGAAAAATTCGTCCCAAGTTGAGATAGAATTTATAGGCAAGCTATACAGCCATTTCTTGGCTTTGTCCTTAAGAACAAATGGAATAAATCGAAGCTTAATCGCATCCTCAGATAAGTCTCTCATTTTAATCATGAGACAAACTTCTTCAAATTCGGAGATAAAGATATATGCGTCTTCGGTTTCATTTCTTAAGAATTTTGGAAGCATGTTAATAAAATGCGGTCGAAGTTCGAAATTAGTTCCATTGACATCGTATCGGATTATGTGAGATTTTGATTGTATTCAATCATGATAACATGTTGTGTATATAACAAAATTAATAAAACAAGGCTCTGTAGATAAACAAAACAGAGGCGTTTCTTATCTCCTCTCGTTCTCCTTCTCTCATCTCTTCTATCTCTCTCTCAAACTTCTAATCTCATAGTACATTTGATTACATACAACTCTGAATTTATTTCAAAACACTCTTTATTCTATTCATTTTAAATTTGCTGACAAGTATGACAAAGTCTACTATATAAAATAATTTCAAACCATAGCTTATACCATTATTCAGTAATCAGTAATTTTCTTCCATCCATCAATACACTTCAGAGCAATAATCAGGACATGCAACTTATTCACCTAAACCCAATTTGCGTTTTTACTTGCACGGAGGCAGTGGCGTTCCACAGAGACACTTATTATTGGCGAAGAACATCGCATCAAACTGACGAAAACTCCCCCCGCTTGGAATCCTCCCGCACAATTCATTATAACTCACATCCAAGTATCCAAAATTCGTCAAGTTTGTGATCTCGTTCGATATACTCCCAAAAATTTTATTATGGCTCATATCCAAATACTGCAGATTCTGGGAATACTTCACATTAGTTAAATCGAACGCGAACTTATTTTTCGACAATATTATCTGGTTCACCGTCTTTAACTCGCCGAATAAAAACGAAGCATCGCCATCGAGCTGATTACTCCCCAAATTGATGTTAGTGAAATCAATATTTGCAAAGGATTTAGGGATCGGACCTTTCAGTGTATTACCAGAAAGATCAAGGTCCGCTAACGATCCTTTAAGTTTGCTGAAGAGAGAATCTGGTATGGCTCCTGTAAGTTGGTTACTTGACAAATCAATTGAAGTCAGGTTAAAAAGATTTCCTAGTGATGACGGTATTGTACCGACAAAGTTGTTTCCAGCGATTTCAAGCTCTTTGAGGCCAGTGAAAGTAGAAAGAAAAGAAGGAATAGGGCCTGAGATTTTGGTCTTGTATATAGTAAAGAACTGGAGGCCAGTTAACTTGGAGAGCTGAGATGGGATTTGGCCGGTGAGTCCAGGGAGTTGACTGAACTGGATGGAATTGAGAGCGGGGAGTTGAGCGACGAAGGATGGGATGGAGCCCGAGAGACCCGGGAGGTTGCTGAAGCTAAGGGTCTGGAGAGCGGAGAGTTTGGTGATTGATGAAGGGATCGAGCCTTTGATGTATTTGTTGTCGGAGATTGAGAGAGTGATGACTCGGCCGGTTGTGTCGTCGCATTCGATGTAGTCCCAAGCGCAGCAGTCGATTGAGGCTGTCCATGAATTGGGTAAGGAGTTTGGAGGGAAGGAGTTCTTGATGGCGAGGAGGGCGGTTAGGTCTTGTTGGTTGCAGGCGGAGGAGAGTGTGGTGAGGATGAGGAAGAGGGTTAAGATCAAGAATTTAGACATGGTTGTTTCTTCGTTTGCGGAGTGTTTATGCTTGAAGACATATTGAAGTCTATTTAATAATGCAGCAGGGCGGGAATTGTTGAAAACTAGTAATTCTCGGTACTTGAATTCATATTGGCCTTCCAACTTGGGGAAGCGGCATCAGCCGCCTGTTTGGAAGGGGGAAAAAGTCCACAGGGCCGCAAGAATACTTTGGGACGTAAGCGAGACTCATATCTGCTCTAGCACGGATGTAGTGTACATTTTCAATAGGATGGATAGTTCTAATTAAATCGCATTCTTCAAACTATTCCTACATTATACTATATATATATTAAAGTGTGGGGTCCATTCTTTTGGATTGGCATCAAAGTTGATCAATCATTAATGATTCCACAGTATTTGGATGCAGTAAATTGAGAGCAGTTAATTTTTATCAATGAACATAAATTTCCATTCACCAAATGAGCATGCAGTACAGAATTACCTCAGGTATAACCAAGAGGCTACAATCACTCGTGAAACACAAGTACAACAACAATTATATACATAACCCTCACCAACTGCTTCATGTATCAGCAGTATAAACACGAACAAACTTCCTAAACAACAAGATATGCCAAACTCAACTATAAAGCATGAACCAATTCCTAATGTGGAACAAGAGCTCTGCTGTTATACAAGATGATAAATATTGCAGTCTTAATATGCTTGATCATTTGCTCAAAGCTTCTTTTAGGTTGGCCATGAGCTCTGGTATTTCTTTCTCGCTAAAGGCAATATACTGTAACAAAGAGGGTGGCTCTTTTTACAAACCTATAATATTTCAATCCCCACCTCCCACCCTAAATAAAATAAAATAAAATGTAGTATTATACCAACTAATAAGATGACTGTTGGATCTGAGATGCAAGCCTAGAAGAGGGGAGGGGTGAATAGGTTTGTTATAGTTTTTCGCTAAAACACATAATAAGCAGCAGAAATATAGAAAATTAAAAGCGAACAACTAAACCAAAAACCAAGGAACAAACGAGATTTTTATAGTAGTTCGGATAACAATCCTACTTCTGCTCTTCCTTTTTAGGAAAGGGATTCCTCACTATGAAAAGAGTTCACCTGAATCACAACCCTATTCAGTAAGCTTACAAAGACTGCACCTTGGAATCTACTCGAAACCAATCATCTAACCTAACTCTCTATAGTGAGTAACACCTAGCCCTAGCTAGTCCCAACCCTCAATCATCACCGGCTTCAGTACACCACAAAAATAAATTTAAAATAAACTATCAAAAATAGTTTAAGCACAAAATCAGAAAGATCTTACAGCCCTTTTAATTAGCAAACTGTTTTTTAAAAGATTGAAGCGAAGCTCGATGAAGAATGATGTAGATATTGATTCTAAGGGTAACTCATCTCACTAAGGCAATCCGATATTGTTGAGTGCGATGAGAAAGAGTTTTTTGAGGCTTCGGGGTTCAGATCATAAATCAATCTTCTTCTCACAAACAATTGAATTTTCTCTCTTAAAGCTCTCTCTTTTCAAACCCTAGAACTCTCTCCAAATATCATATCTTTCAAACTTATATAGCCTCTCATAAATTAGGGAAGAGATATCCAAATCATAGTGGCAGTTGGAGATGAAAGGGATCAACGAACGGTTGTGATTACCTCTTCAAATCTGCCAAATACCGTCATCACCATTGATGGTTCCCTGAGCACCATCGATGGGCACCTATAGATCATCGATGGTTTGATTTTGAGTTTCTAAAAATCTACAATTGGTCACTGTACACCATCGATGAGGTGTGGTGACCATCGATGGTTCACTATAGACCATCGATGGTTCAAAATAAATTCTCTAAATTTCTGCGATTGTTCACTGTACACATCGATGAGCCTTGACCATCGATGGTTCACTGTAGACCATCAATGGTTCCAAGATTAAAATCAACATAAATACTGATTTTCACATCATTTCGCCTCGTAACCTTCATATACCTATTTTCATATGTATTATATCATCTCAAATAAATATTAATACCAAAAAAGAGTTTGTTATTACTCAAATAAGAGCTATTGTATGGACTACATCCTAACAATAACTCCAAATATAGCTTCTTCTTCTAAACTTAAGTTAAACCATGATAGAATTCCAAATCAAAGCAGAACTCACAAGAGAAGAACAAGTGACCATGAAATTCAATTTAATTAGTTCATTCTTTACATAAGAAGCAGATGTTTGAATTTCAATATCTATCTAAAGTGAGGAGCCTTTGCTGCATGTCTAACCAAAGCACAAAAGTATGCTTTGGCACATTAATCATACCCTAGTGCACATGTACAGTTTGCCACCACTCCACCTGATCAGTAGAGCATCTCAACTTATGATATGCACTGTAAATAAGAAAACAACCACCAGAGCTCCATTTACTAAATTTAACAATTACTTGACCTTTAGACCCCCAAATGAACAGAGCTCTATCCCTTAGTTTAAAGTGCTGCTTCTAACACTAGCTGAAGTATATTCTCGGTTGCAATCTTCTGGCATGACATCTTTGGTGTCCCTATTCAATATTGCATCACAACAGTTTTGGTCCCCTTCTCTGCCCAATATAGTGAAGATTAATGTGGATGCAGCTTCGTTCCTTGATTGCCCTGGTATCAGTGTTATTGCTCGCAATCATCTGGGCGCCAATGTACTTTCATACAACACTTTTCCCCCCCCTTAACCCCCCTTGAAGTTGAAGCTTATGCTGTCCTCGTTGGCCTTCGCCTCGCCCTCGCCAATGGGTGGAATGCCATCATCATAGAATCTGACTGCTTGGATCTTGGTCATGCTTCACAGGGTCATCGCTTACGCATGTTTTCTCTAGCATACTTGGTGATTGTTGGAATCTCTTCAAATTATTCACCTACTCCTATGTCAGCCATATTCGCCGCTCGGGCAACATTTGCACGCACAAATTAGCTCATTTTGCTCGCAGATATAAATGTACCTCTTTCTCTAACTCTAGTGATGGTCCAGACTATATATGTACTTAAATTCCTTGAAGCTATGTAATAGAATCTTTTTGATTCCTTAAAAAAAAGCAACAACAACAACCAAGAATCATCCACTGAAATTTGAACACCATTTAGTTTTGGAGTAGTTAATTACTGCAGTAATTAAAACTAAATCTTCATAAACTTTCAGTGGTTTGTAGTAAGCCCCAATGAACTTTCAAAATCACACTAAACCCCCAATAACTTTTGCAGAAAATCTTGAATATCTTTTGGGTAAATTACACTAAACCCCAATAACTTTCAAAATGTCTTTTATGTTGTTTTCTGGTTCTAATTTATGGGGGTTATATGCAAAATGCAAGAACTTAGTGAGGATTTTCTGCAAAATAGAAAAGTTATCAGGGGTTTAGTGTGTTTCTGAAAGTTCATAGCCGTTTACTGGAATATGCTGAAAGTTCATAGGGTTTAATGTAATTTATCCTAATTATTATTCATGGACCATGCATGGGCTGATCCACACGGCCCCAGCCTCAACTCTGAAACCTTTAGTTTTATATACAGCTTTATATCTAACAGGTGTCTGACCCAATCTTGTTTATATTTGTGCCTTACCCAAAATCTCTTTTTGTACATTTTAATACACCTTAATTAGTAAAATGTACATCTTTGTTAAGTTAAGATTAATATTCATCTCAATTAAATTGGCTGTACAATATAATGGAACATGAAAAAAATGATGTATCAACCTTCGATCATGTACATTGGAAAGGATGTGTTTAATGATATCAATGTCAAACACAATCAATCAACTATTTCAAGTATAGAAAGCCAGACAATACTCCTTTTTTTCCTGGAAAACTTAAAATGGATATTTTGATAATAGAACTTTTGGTTTTATATATTTCTCTTATCTTTTAAAGGGTTGTTTGGTTCAGTCAATTTTGTAGAAATTGTGTGGAAAACTACCTGAAAGGGGCAATTGTAAATAAATGGTTTCCGATGATTTCTTAAAACTTTGATTGGTTCATCTCTCTTTTATGGAATAGAGTTTCTATAAAGTGGGAAAAAATAGGATTTTTTTTATAGAAATTCAAATCCTCTCATAATGGGCGGAATTGGGATAGAAATCTTACAAACTCTCATTTCATATTCCTGCAGCCCATCTTTTATTTCCGCAATTTCTATAAAATGGCATGCTTCCATTTTTGAGTGGGTGTTCTCCAGCGAACCAAACAAAAGAAAAAGAAAGAAACCTTTTCTTCATTTTGAAATTCCATGTTTGGCGCTTTTGAACCAAATTGGAAAAGGTATTAAAAAAATAGAAACCCCACTTTTTGACACTACCAAAAACCTTTCCATAAAAATTTATAGAAACATATGGAAATCACTTTTTGGGACAATTTCATTTTCCTATAATTTATGGAAAATGAACCAAACTGGCCCTAAGAGTAAATGCAATCTTTCCATGGAATGAAATATTTCTATTTCTATAGGTGCCGTTTGACAACGGGTTTAGTGAAGGGTTAAGAAGACTTAACCCCTTTTTAACTCGCTAAACACCAAAAATTTATACAAAGGTTAAAGTGAGTTAACCCTCTATAATTTGCTAAACACTAAAAATGCACAAGGGTTAAGCTAACCCTTCTAGAGGGATTAAAATGAGTTAAGCCCTCAAAATGAGTTAATCCTATTTAGAAGGATTAAGCGTTAACCTCTCTATTTATAAAGAAAATAGTCAAAATCCTTGTTATTTCCAAACACTAAAAATGATCGTATGGGCTAAAATAAAACTTTATTTAACAAGTTAATAATTTAGTCCTTCGGGTTATCGAATGTGCTAACAACACCAATACTTCTAATTAATCCCTCTTCCTTAACCCTTTGCCAAACAAGGCCGTACTGAAGGTAGCGTCGCTTCTGATCTTGCATGTTCAGAGTCCGCATCGTCTTGGTGTTCTTGGTCCTCTTCTGGAGGGTCTTCGCCAATTGGCCTTTTCCCTTTTGAAGAGCTCGCTCGGGGATGAGGATTCAATAAGAGTTGCTCAATCATCTTTTCTAGACGTTCGATCCGGTCATCGGCTTCTTTCTTCTAAATTACCATTTGAGTCAGAATGTCGTCTCGGTCCGTTGCATTTACTTCCCACCGCCATTCTTGACTTGAACTAGGGGTTGGATTAGATGTTATGGCCGAGTTGGCGTCACTAGAGGTTGGTTGATTTGCTTGAGACGAAGATTGTGGTGTTTGCATGGAAGAGTAGTCAAAAGGAATTGCCGTTCTCCTTCTTAGCCTAGTGTTGAGATACACACCCTCTGCTTCTGGAAGTATGGCCCTGATGCCAGGAGAGTATATTGGATCAGGTGAGCTATTCGTACTTTCCTCGTCGTCTCTGGAGGTTACACTTGTCATGTTGATAGTGAATACTTGTGTCTTGCCTTTTCAGGCACGTCGTCGTCGTTTAGTCCGAACCTCTGAAGGCTCAGGAACATGACCGAGATGGTTAAAGACTGATTCTTTACATTGGCAACTCTTTTGAACTTCCGAGACCACTTCTCTGAGGGTCACACAATGCTGACATTGGCGAGCTCTCTTCAGAGTTATGAATTCTCTTAGATCAATATTGGTGCCAACTATGCTGGTTTTAGCCTCGGGGTGCGAATGTCGTTGACGACGACGCGGGCCAGATGTTTGTCCAGTGGGATCATCAATGATGAATTTATTCCTCTGAAGGAATTTTGATGAGGAATTACCACCATTCTTAGCTTCTATCAGGGAAGCATAGCGAGCGTCACAATATGTTTTAAATCGGATTCCCAAAGGAGTTGTGGACTGAAGCCCGAGATCAGATGTGTTAACATCTTGATCTTTACTCAAGGCGAGAGTCGAATTTCCTTCGCTCTTGGCGAAGCTCGTTTGGCTTCCAGCTAAGCTCAAACTATCTTCGGCGAAGTTTGCCTTCACACACGCGGGGGTCATTTTAGATCCAAACTGATCATCGACCTAAGTGAAAATATATTTTAACCGTCTACAACCATAGGTGGAGAACTATAAAGGAGAGGGAGACCCGGCCGAGCATGTCCAGAATTATTATGATATGATGAGCATGCTGTAGGCGACTGAGGCAATCATCTATAGGTGCTTCCCCATCACTTTGTCAGGAAGCGCCAAGCTCTGGTGGAACACCCTAGAGAAGAAGTCCATTAAAAGTTTTAAGCAACTCAGCCAGAAGTTTGTGCATCACTTCTTGGCTGACACCAAGTAGAAGCCACCTCCTCATGTACTAATACAGATGAAGCAAGAACCCGGAGAAAGCCTCCGGAAATACTTCAAGAGGTTCCAGGCAAAGAGACTAGAGGTTGACGACCCTAGGAGCCAGGTCGCCATGTCCGCTATTGTGGCTGGCTTGCTTGATAATGAACTGGCCTACTCACTCGCCAAGAAGCGATGTACCACCTACGAGTAGTTGATGACTAAAGCTCATGGGTACATGGACATGGAAGACGCCCGAGCGTACAAAAGTGTAGCTAGGGTAGCAGAAGCAGCGATGATAGCAGCAGCAGCAACAGCAGTGATGACTTCAACAACACCACCCCTAGTACCAGTAGCTTCTGTGGTGCCAGCTGTAGGCGTTGAAAATTGCCTTTAAAGCCCCCGGACGTAGTTCGTGACGACAAGTTATCGACCAACGAGCCGTTCGACGATGTAACGACGAGTGACCACGACGCAAATGCATAAAGCGAATCGACGAAGCACATAAAGTGAGTCGACTAGGAGTCCAAGACAGCAACGCGAGTGGGCAAAGCATACAAAGCCAACGAAGCAACGAACCACATGCGAGCGAAGGGATAAACCCAACTTTGAAGCTTCAGAGCAGCGAAAGCCGATAAACCTGAACCAAACCAGACTCAAAATATCGGAAGACGCCGAAAAAGACCGAAAAACAAGCCGCTTGGGCGGCTCGGCCAAAACCGAGCCACATGGAAGTGGCTAGGCGGGCTTTTGGGCCCAGTTCTGACCCGCATCCGCATTGAAAGCTATAAATAGACCAGGGGGGTCTCATTTGGAGGGATCTGGATTTTTGGAGAAGTGGAAGCTCTGCCAAATTAAAATCAAGCTTCAGATCTAGATCTCGGGAAAAAGGGAGGACTTTTCGATGATCATCTTCGATAACCAGATCTTAGTGAACCCCAGGGCTATTATCCTCCTTCGTGAGATAATCCCCTATGAAAGTTCGAGAGATCTCGGTCAGATCTACACCATTTCCTCCGGATCAAAACTTTATTTTTGATCCCGAGAAGAGCTATGATTTCGTTTGGTCGATTTCATTCGCTTGGGCTATTATTTCCTTCGTGAAATAACCCCTTTTTACCATGTAGATCTTTCATCGGATCGGATCATGCGGCGGTCCACGGACGGAATAGAGTCCCCGGCATAGGTAAAGACACCCACGCAAGTGAGGACCCGATAAACGGATCCCGCGTTTATTTAGGTGAAAAAGTTATAATTTTTTGTTATTTTTTCATTGTATCAGCCCTATAAAAAGGTGAATCTTCTTTAAGTTCATTTGTAAAACCATAAATGTAGAATGAGTTCAGCAATGAAAAAAGCGCCAACTTTCACCGCGAACAAGCTGGCGACCACAGTGAGAGTAAATTAGGGGTCTTAGATCTGAGATCGTCGTGTCACAACCGCGGATCCAGATCCCAGTCGAAGAAGAGGTCGAATACGAGTTCGACCAGTAGAAGTTCGAGGAATACCTCTCATCCTCGTCCAGATCATCCTCCCCCCGCAAATCTCGAAAGATCTCCACTGCAAGGAGGATCCGTTGGGCATCGGATCTTGAATCCTAAGGCGAGAATTCCGATCCCGCCGCTGCCAAAGTCGCAGCAAGCAGCATCCCTCCGGCATCCAAGACGACCGGAGATGAAGATCTGAACTCCTCCGTGCAGGAGTTGATCACCGACGGCGCGCCAATTCTTTCGAAGAGAGCCCGCCAGCGATGACACCAAAATTTAGCACGCTGATTCGCCAAGGCTATGGAGTCGGTGGACGGGATTCGCTACGAGGCGGGTCTCAAATCCAGAAGAGGCGGAAAGCCTAAAAAATAGGTGGTTAGAGGCTCCTCTAAGTCGTCAGCAAGCAAATGGGTCCGAGTCAAACGGAACCGTTCAACACTCCAGGAGCGCATCCTAAAGCGCCAAGATTGCTTGCGACGCACGGCTCTAGTTCGAAGCCGGATCTTTGAAGGAAGAAGTGGCCAAGAAGCCGCCAAGGACGCGCCAAGTTTGGAGGCTGAAACCCGGAATAACGGTTCAGGCCAAGGCTGAAACATCAACTAAGGATCAGCCACCCCAAGCTGATTCTACAAAGGCTCGGCCACCCCAGGATGGCCTCCGGCAAGGGAAGTCCACCTCACCACCAATTCCACTTCCGACGATCACATCCAAATCGTCGTCCACCTCAATTCCCACTTCGGTCGATCCCGTCGGCTCATCCTGAAGAAAAAAGGCGATTTTAGAGCGCCTCGGCCCATTGCGTGATGATCGTGGCGAAGTTCCGATCAAAGAACACTTGGGCCCGTTGAGGAAGCCCCGGGTCACTCCCAGTGCAGGGGGTCGCACTCACCTCAACCATGACAGGAAGACTCCTGTAGCTGCTCGCACCGGGCTGCAGATTGAAGTCCAAGAGCCCGTCAAAGATTCACACTTGCGAAAGCGTACGTCGCGGCGAGTGACTTTTGAAAGTCCTAGTAAGGCAATTCACCCTCAGATGGAGATGTTCTCGTCAGACGACGAGGACGTTATACCTGAGAAGTCGTGCCCGCACACAATGGGTTGCTCCGGCATCCATGCCGATGAGTTGTACTATCGTACTGGGGGTGTGAGTAAATCTCGAAAAAGAAGTTCCCCAGAGCAGAACACGCATTGTCCATGCTTCAGATTGATCAAGGCGGTGTTATCAGAGTGCAATTGCACTAAAATAGCTCCGGAGAAGGTGTCGGTTTTTGATAGACTTGGCACCAAGGTGCCGGAACCCAGATCAAGGCGCTTCCACAAGAAGAGATCGGTGCCTCAAGGTAAAGAATTGCCAAAAGTCACCATCAATATGACCAGCAGAGGGACGTCGTCGCGTGCCATTCCTGGGGCATCGCAACGAGTGACTCGATTGCGGTCCGGGACTATCATGCGACCAAATTATCACAAAGTACAGAGGGGATTACCTTCAGATGATGAAGTGTTGGACGCTGGCTCTACAATGGCTTCCGATAATACGGTTTCCAGTGTGGGACAACCCCGTGAGGCATTCATGATCAGTGCAGAACAAGTGGCCCAGATGCTTGAAGAGGCTATGGCCAAGCAAAAGGAGAACTTCCAGTTCCAGATGTAGATGACCATGTGTAGAGTCGAAAAAATGTATTGATTGAATGAATGTATTACAATCGAATTCTCTCGATTACAGAGGAAGAGGAGGTTGATTTGACTCCTCTTTTGTATGGGTTCTTGGTGGCGAGAGGATGCTTCGCTTGATGCTCGAGTCGAGGTTACTTCCCGTTGACGATCAGATCAAAGCTGCGGATGATCTAGAGGGTGCTGACGAGGTTCGTGGTCTCTCCCCTACAGGTGCTGACGAGGTTCGTGGTCTCTCCCCTGCGCCCAAGTATTGATCTTCCAAAGAAGTCTTAGACTTTTTCCCAGCTTGCCAGCCCTCCAGCCTCGTTGGGCTTTTTGCTATTTAATGGAGCTGCCGCGCGTGTGTCGTCGCATTTTCGATGCTGCTGGCTGCCTGATAGCGGTACTCTACGATTAAGCGGAGGCTGCTACGGTTAGCTGCTTCGATAAAAGCTGCTGCGATGCTTGGTGGCGAACCTCGTCGGACTCACGGTTGTCGCGAGCGAGCCGTTTGAATGTCGAGGTTCGCTGGCGTGGCGAACCTCGGTTGAGTGTCGGGGTTCGCTGGCGTGGCGAACCTCGGTTGAATGTCGAGGTTCGCTGCTGTGGCGAACCATGGTTGAATCTTGAGGTTGAATGTCGAGGTTCACCGCCGTAGGCTAACCTCGGTTGAGTGTCGAGGTTCGCCGCCAGCGAACCTCGCTGACTTTGATGTCGCGCAGCCTTGTCAAACTATCGCTAGGCGAGCCTTGTCAACCGGCTGCTGCTGTAGGCGAGCCTCACAAACTTCGACGCTTGGGCGCAGCCTCACAAACTTTGACGGGGCGGCCTCGGCGACCACCGCTGTAGGCGAACCTCGGTTGAGTGTCGAGGTTCGCTGCTTGGCGAACCTCGTTTGACTTTGATGCTGCGGGCGAGCCTTGTCAAACTACTGTTGTAGGCGAGCCTCGTCAAACTGCTGTTGTAGGCGAGCCTCGTCAAACTTCGACGTTGTGGGCGAGCCTCGTCAAACTTTGACGTTGGGGGCGAGCCTCGGCAGACCACCGTTGTAGGCGAACCTCGTCAGACCATTGTTGAGCTTCGTTTCTCGTGCGAACCTCGTGTTAAGATCGAACTCCGCTCCACGTGCGAACCTCGTATTGAGGTCGAGTCTCGCCTCTTGAGCAAGTCTCGCTTTGAAGCTTGCACTGGTCTAGCCTCGGTTTAATGTCGAGATTCACTGCTTGGCGAACCTCGTCTGAATGAAGAGCTTCGCTGCTTGGCGAACCTCGTCTGAATGAAGGGCTTCGCTGCTTGGCGAACCTCGGTTGAATGTCGAGCCTCGCTGCAATGATGTTGTAGGCGAGCCTCGTCAAACTTTGAGGTTGTGGGCGATTTTGGCCTATGCAGACGAGCTTCAAGCATGCGGGCGAGCTCCAAGTCTTCATGCGAGCTTGTGCTTGAGGCGAGCTAAGCTCCTTTCGCGGCGAGCTCTACGGTGACTTGAGAACATGCTACGAAGAGCGGTCGTAACTTTCAAACCGTATGTCGAATTGGGCCGAATTATATATGAAAATCGACTATCTCGACGAGACGGAGCCAATTGTTTCGGCCATTTTGCCCAATTCCTTCCGGTTCGAGAGATATCAGCACTTTTGTCTATTTTATAAAGTCAAGCATTCAGGTGAACTTAACCTTTAGGCGGACCTGACTTCACTCAGATGGACCCTTAAGCTCTTTTACCCATTCCGAGTTGTTGTGCAGGGATTAAGGCAATTTTATTGCCTACAAAACCCTCAAAGTTTTGGACTTGAATGTGGTTGAATGGAGTCCGGAACACTTTGGATATGAAGACTTGTAAAATGGTGGCCGTCTTGACGGGCGAGGAACCTTCTAACGAGCACGGTAAATTTGCATTCTTCACTTGCAGCCAATGATCGCCCTCTAGGATTTTTAGCAAACCCCCAGCTATCAACGGATTTGATGTGCCTTTACCGATTACCGTTTGAATCGGGCTAGCCATACTTTTCCCTCGGTATGGTGAGTTTGCGAGGAGTTTCTTTTAGGCTTAGTGTTAAAATCTCCCTCTATCCTTAGCCGTTCAAGGCGTTGGATTAAAAGATAAGGGCAAATAGCACGGTAGGCCATCATGTGGAAATGATCGAATCGTTGGTGACATAAAAGTATAACGATCGCGATCAAAAAGCAATCAAGTTGTTGATGGCGTGAGAGTATAACAGCGGTGATTACGAACAAAATCATTTAGAGGAATGATCATGTGGGAGTAGTCAAATGGATTATTGACATGGGAGTATAGCGACTATGGTTGAAATAGGGCACATCGCATGGTAGGCCACTATTAGGAAATGATCGAATCGTTCATGACATAAAAGTATAACGATCGTGATCAAAAAGCAATCAAGTTGTTGATGGCGTGAGAGTATAACAACGGTGATTACGAACAAAGTCATTTAGGAAATGACTTCTGCGGGGTTAGTCGTTCGATGACATGGGAGTATAGCGACTATGGTTGAAATAGAGGCACATCGCATGGTAGGCCACTATTAGGAAATGATCGAATCGTTCGGTGACATAAAAGTATAACGATCGTGATCAAAAAGCAATCAAGTTGTTGATGGCGTGAGAGTATAACAACGGTGATTCTGAACAAAATCATTTAGAGGAATGATCATGTGGGAGTAGTCAAGTCGCTCGCTGACATGGGAGTATAACGACTATGGTCGGAATAGGGCACATCGCATGGTAGGCCACTATTGGCGAGGAGAGATAGGGGTATATTGCTTGGTTAACCACTATCTAACCCAAAGTCACTCGGACAAGTGGCGATATGGAAATGATCGGTGGATTCGGTGACCGCGAGGGTATAACGGCGTGATCGATTAACAATTGAAAGAATAGAATATTGGCACATCACTTGGTAGGCCAATGGTGGGCGTCGTAAAGATAAAATATTGACTTGGTAGGTCAATACTTAAAGCGACAAGATAATTGATTAGGGTAATATTTCTTCAGAAACTTACCGTTGATAGGCATCATGATTTTGTCGCCTTCTTGATTGGTTAGGCGGTATGCTCCATTCGAGTAAACAGACTCCACCACGAATGGTCCTTCCCATTTTGGTTTGAACTTCCCCTTCTTTTTGGAGTTCAAAATCATTGGGCATCGGACAGCGAGAACGAGGTCGCCTTCCTTGAAAATACGACACCGGACTTTCTTGTCAAATGCTTTAGAAATCCGGGTTTGGTAAAGCTCGATATGCTGTTGAGCCTGTAATCGCTTTTCATCCAGCATTTCAAGTTCCTCAAGGCGTCGGCGATGATTTTCCTCGGTTGTCATTCCGGTGGATAACGCCATTCGAAGCGATGGGATTTGAATCTCTAACGGTAAAATGGCTTCACAACCATAAACCAGAGAATATGGGGTGGTACTGTCGATTGTCGCGAACCGTTATGCGGTAAGCCCACGAGCTTTACCTTAATGTCGTTCAATCCTTCTTGTTTGAAGAGACCATCTTAGTAAGGATCTTGATGATCGTCTTATTAAAAGCTTGACTTGTCCATTGTGGCGGGGTAGTAAGGCTGTTGGCGCTAGATTCGGATTGAAATTTATGCGAAATCGTGAAGGCATGGTGACAAATTGCGGACCATTATCGTGGACAATGCCTCCGACACCGTATCGGTATATGACATGATGTTTAACAAATTTGATCACATCACTTGTCTTGACCAATCTCAGCGGACGGCCCATTGAGAAATAATCGCTATCGCCAATATGAAGCTATGTCCTTTTGAAGAAGGTGGAGAAATTGGACCGACGATATCCATTCCCACGTTTCAAATGGCGGGGCGTGGCGGTAGGATGCAAGTGTTCCGGAGGTTGGTGAAGGTAATTAGCATGTATTTGGCACGCATGGCATCGTTTAGCGTAAGCCACGGCATCCCTTACCATTGTCGGCCAATAATAACCGAGTCTTCGCAGCCGGTCCCATAACTTAGGTCCAGGTTGATGTGCTCCACAAACACCGTCATGAGCTTCTTTCAAGACTTGCTCTGCTTCCTTAGTTGACAGACATCGAAGCAGTAACCCATCATATGACCTTCTATATAAAGTCTGTAATTGGGAATCATAGTAAAATCTTGATGCTCGCGTCGGCGTCGACTCCCTTTCTTTTATGTCTTCGGGCAATATCCCATGCAAGACATAGTCGATGATCGGGAACCGCCAGTCTCGTGCTTCAAGTGACTTAGGCTCGTCTTCGACTGCATGAATCTGTAATGCATATTTTGGCCGAAATAGTTGCCGACTAGTCACACTAACTTGCTGAGTAGCATTCTCAGGCAGGGCTAGCGTAGCTGCAAGGGACGCCAGCGCATCTGCATAAGTGTTCTGCAAACGGGGTACATGATCAATGTAAAAGCTTTCAAAGGAGTCAGCTAAAGTTATGGCTGCTGCATGATGAGGGATAAGGTCCTCGTGCCTGACTTCGTACTCTCCTCTTAGTTGTTTCACGACTAATTTGTGAGTCCCCAAATGCTTCAAGGTGCTTCCGCCTAAGTGTTTGGCTATGTCGAGACCAATCGATGCGCATATACTACTGCTACATTATTGGTGCATGGTTGATAGCGACATTTCGTGGTATCCGTGGTTTTGTGGAGATATCAATACTACCCCCTCCGGCTACAGCGGGGCGTCGGTCGCTCTCGAGCTCCGTCAAAACAAGCGCCATACATTCCTTAGAGACGGATTAGCTTCATAAGGTTCATCGGGCATGTCTTGATACAATTCGACTTTCCCTTTCAATGGATGGTTAGCCATAAGATCACACCTGAGGTTGACCCTTCATGCATACGAGGTTTGAAGTGAATGTAATGCTTGAGATAATAACAATGCCCATCTAGCCATTCGACCATTCAGCGTGCGGTGGGTCATGAATACCCGTGATAGGGTCAATTTTGGAGATGGCGTGTATGGTGCGTCCCACTAGATAGTGCCGCATCTTTTGGATGGCGAAGACCAAAGCCAAACATTCCCACGAATGGGAGGATATCGATACTCGGCCCCGGCGGTGTCCTCGAGGTAATAGGCTACTGTTCATGGCCATTGTCATCGTCTGTGCTAAAAGACTGCTAGCATATTACGTAGCGGATGTAAATCGAAGGGCTTTCTGATTTAGGTGCAACTATCTGGAGGATTAGAAAGATATGTTTTGATCTCTTGAATGCCTTAGGCAATCTTCATCCCAAGCGAGCGATACACCTTTCTTCATGAGCTTTGAGAATGGTTGACATTTCCCAGACAAATTGGAAATGAATCTGCGAATGTAAACCAACCGCCCTTGGAGACCCGAAGCTCTCGAGGCTTCGGAGGTGAAAGTTCTTGGATAGCTTTGACTTTGTCAGAATTGGTATACCATCTGCGTGACCACGATCCTAGAAATTTGCCACTAGACATCCCAGAAAAGACTTGGTTGGGTTCATCTTCAGGGTGATGAGCCGCATTATCTCAAATGTTGCCCTCGAATCGTGTAAATGATCACTTTTGTGGCGACTCTTGACCACCAAATCGTCCGCGTAGCATTCAAGCTGTCTTAGTAAATGTTTTGGAAAGATGAGTGGTCATAACACTGCGGTATGTAGCCCTGCGTTTTCAAGCGAAGGCATAAGCGTATAACGGTATATTCACGGCGGTGTTGGAAGCGATGTGCTTTTCATCATCGGGTGCATTTTGATCGATTGTATCGAAAAGCCATCCATAAAGACATCCTTCGAATCCACATGTGTTGTCGATAATGAGATCCGTGATCGGTAGAGGAAAATCATCTTCGGGACCGCTAAATTTAAATCTCGATGTCGGCCGCGGTCGGATCTGTCGTTTTCTTCAAAGCGGGTACTATATTGGCTACCGATCGGTGTTGAACCTCGAATGAACCACTTCGATCGGCTTCGATTTCTTTCTCGATGGCCTTCATGACTTGAGGGGAAAATGCGTCGTTGCTATTAGCAGGCTTAGCTTTTGGTTTGATATTAAGGTGGTGCATAGCCACTTGAGGGTCTAAGCGGGCATATCTTCATAACTCCAGCGAAGACATCGATATATTCGTACCAGCGATGAGGTTCTCCTTTTCGATGGTCAAACTATAAACATAAATATGGGTTTTGGATTAGCCGTCCCCATATTTACTTTCGGACTATTTTGTCATCGGTGGGTGGCTCGTTGTTCAAAGCGATGTTCCCATTGCATCCAGCATTGACTTAGTGGATCTTGAATAATGACAACGATCATCCTCTTTAATTTCAAGTTGATCAGTGCTGATCATATTGGCCATCGGGGACCGAAATCCATGTCTTGAATCGAGCTGTTCGGGCGATGAGTGCTCACGAATGGCTCGGTCGACATGCCATGAGATGCGATGGTGATTCATATCCCAACCCTACGAGTTTTATGATAATAATCATCGGTGACCTTAGGGACATAAGCGGTCGGTTGGTGTCTTGATACCTTTTAAGTAGCTTAGTCCTTCTTTACAAAATCATACCCCATTTTCTTCATCAAATTTTGCGCCGTTGGCGAAATATGAAGTGGGGTTCCTTTTCCTCCGCTTTGGGCGCTCTAGCTTGTTTTGCAGCGGTGATTGACCTTGCCAAGGATAATGTCTTTCGATCACTATTCTGGTGGTACCACAAAACAGCTTGCGAAGTCATTATGCCTTTGGGTCATCATGAGCGGCGGCCGAATTGGCATGTGCAATGTAGGTTCGACGCTACAATGGCGAGAATTTCGACATTAAGTCGATATGACTTTTAACACGGTCGCGTAAGCTAAATCATAATCTTCATTGAAAGCGGCGATATCGTCATCGGGATCATTGGATCGATTACAAAGGGTTTTACATCATTGAAAACAACTCCTTGTTGGGACTCTATGTCGACTTCATTCCGTCATAGTCCTCGATCTGTGGTTCATCGGCTTGGCCTTCCTCAAGGTAGTGGACAGAATCAGTAAAATAATTCTCCACACCTTTGAATGGTTGCCTTTCCGCGACCAATGTTTTAACCATCCCCTCTTCATCTACATACTTCATGCATTGATGCAATGCGGGACGATCAAGTTTTCATGGATCGAGAGTCGACCAATAGCAAATTGTAAGATGTATCGGCATCAATGGCGTAGCGGTGGATCGTCTTCAAGTCTCCTATCGGCATCAGGTTTGATTTTGCCCAAGGGGCGAGTTGGTGGCATTGCCGTAGATGGTAGTCGGTTGTCGCTAAGCGATCAGGCGGTATCCCAAGATGTTGTATAATTCTCAATGGATGATACTCGGTCGAGATCCGGGTCCACTTGAGCTCGGTTGATTCGGATAGATCAATATAGCGGTGAAGTACAACGGCCTATCATGCTTTGGGTTCTTCACTTGCATGTCCTCCGATGAAAAAGTAATGCAAGGTATCGGCCCTTTGAAGACATGGTGACATTGGGCACAAACCTGGCGAGCTTTACGGGAAATGGCGAAAAAGGCTTCGTGTCCGCCGCGCTTCCGAAACTTCTACGGTAGATTGAGAAAGCCGTAAGAGCTCGAGCAGTGATCCTTGCGGGATGTTGGAAAGTTGGGCTAACATCGAGCTGGAAAGGAGTCTTGAAGTTTCGGTGTGTCCTTCTGAGTGCTTTGTTGTAGCGGACCTCCCTTGTCTTGGGCTCAGCGGCCGCCTTTCTTTGCTATCTGGGGTATTGCCTCGGGATACTCCCTTAAGAACTCTTTTCCACCACGGTGTGCTTGGTAAAGGTGAATGCGTGCGGGGCGATTTGCTCCTTTTAGGTGCGGCGAGGTGGCGTTACAAGTCTTCCCTTTGGACTTTGAAGAAGTCCATTGTTCATCGATAACAAGTCGGGGTGAACCCATAATTCGCCTTCGGTAGTGTAAGGACCATACCTTGTGCCTCCCGCTGTTGGAGGTCAAAGTTCACAACTCGGCTTTCGCTTTATGGATCGGTTTTACACCATCTTGCGCGGAATTACGCAAAATCAAGCCAAATTGGAGCGGGTTTTGCAGACACCTTCTTCGATCCTCTCGCTGAGTCATAACACTGCCTCTAACAAGACTTGGATCTTGTCCTTCAAAGCGTAGCATGACCACGTAGTTGTACCATTCGATGGTACATGCGGTATTTTGGATCATCCGTCCTTGAAGCTTCCTCAGGCTTCCTTATTTACAGGCGTGATCTTGTTCATTTTGAGTAAAGTTTTAGGATTGGTATGACCTGGTCATCCTTAAAGTCAAACTTCCTCGAGGGCGGTACATCAAAAACATTGATTTGCTTGAAGGGTCGAAGTTGGTTGGGTCTCCACTGCCAAAGTCTCCTTTCCCCGATTGCTTTTGAGGAATAAAATTGTTCGATTACCCCCTTCTTATGGCGAGGATCACGGGGTTCCTCGGCCCGATCCTCTTAAGCATGATCTCAACTTGCTCACCAAGTCCCTCAAGTGTGCTTCAATGCACCCATCTTGAATATGTTGATCGAGAGGTTGGCTCTGCACATCCGGATGAATGTTCGAGGCTGGTCAGGAATGCAAGGACTGATTCGAGATAAGCAGCGAAAGTCGGCAGACTCCGTCTTCTTTTGCTTACCGGCCAACAAAGTGGCCATAGACACCTCGGTGTCATCATCAAAAATCGGCCATAAAAGCCTTTGCAAATCTTTCCAAGTCGATAGAACCGGGCTCTAACCTTGAAACCACTCGGCGACTCCCTTAAAGTCTTGATGAATAATCGGTCATAATAGGATCGTTACATTATATGCCGGTTTGCGCAAATAATAGATGTGTTGCGACGGAGAACTTTTCGTCCAGTGCACCGAGTTAAGTGGCTTGAATTTTGGAGGATATGGGACATCATCCCATTCTACAGGATATGGCCTCGCCACTGGCTCCTTAGATTGCCCTTGGTTTAAGGGCATCGGTACTTGGAAATCCCAACATATGATCCTGCTCTCTTGTGCGGATTGACTCGCTTGGGGCGACATTGAATGGACATCATGATCCCTTATGTCGTCTTCCTTCGATTTGGATCCTCCTTAGTCTGTCTTCTTCTTGCCACAAGTTTCTCCATCATTATTTCTAAGCTGATAGATTCTTGTTGCAAAATAGTAGCTTGTTGCTCTCAATCCTTCCGTGCCATCTCTTCTTCGTTGACCATGAGGACACTTTCGATCACTAAACTCGGTGTTGAAGGTTGAGGCGTAGCGATGCTGAGTTCTCAAATTCTTGGTACCCCGACCAATGGCTATAGTCAAGCGGGATCGTCACTCCGTGCGAGGCGGGTGCTTCGATGGCGCCTTGACTATTGATTAATGCGCCTCGTAACCACAGGGAATATTGAGTCGAGCGATTCGGGGCCTGTTGGGGTCTTGCTCGCTTCTCCCAACCATGTTAATAGTCACTCGGGAATGACCACCCGTGACACTTGTTTCTTATGGCGAAGCCGCCGTAGGTTGGCGGGTCCGATGTCGCTCAAAAGCGAAGGTTAGTGTCGATGAACATTGGTATCGCTGAAGATAAGCTTCTCCACGGCGGCAATGAGATTGCATATGACTAACATCAGCTTGCGAGTGGGGTAATCCGCGGAGATCGAAGCGGGTGTTCCCCGGTTGATTACGAAAAGCGAGCCTCGTATGAGAGAGCTCTCGAGTCGGTTTGGCGACCGAGCTGCCGTTTCCTTGTACAGCGTGAAGCTTATGGCGAGGTTATTTGTCGGCGAGTTCGTCAGGTTGAGAATGGACCTCATGTTGTTAGGTAGGTTCAAGATGGCGAGGTTAGTCATTACGGCGCTTCCTGGCGAGGTTCGTCCACTTGCTTTGATGACACCCCATGTCGAGGTTCATCATTTTGGCGCTTGTTATGGCGAGGTTAGTCAGCAGGCGATGTTCGTCATGTTGTTGGCGAAATCGCCAGCGACGAGGAGCTCACCTCTTTTCAAGGGGACCTCACATTGTTGGCGAGGTTAGCCACGGGCGAGCTCCACGGCGAGGCGGCGAGGTTAGCGGTGGGCGGCGTTCGTCATGTAAGCAGGGTTCGCACTGGGGCGGCGTTAGTCTTGTGGGCGGGTTAGCGGTAGGCGGCGTTAGATGCTTGCGACGAGTTCGCGGTAGGCGGCGTTTGTCTTGTAGGCGAGGTTAGCGGTAGGCGGCGTTAGTCTTGTAGGCGAGTTAGCGGTAGGCGACATTCGTCTTGTTACGAGCGAACCCTTGATGAGAGGTTCGTTGATTTTCTTTGAGCGATAGTGGAATCCGTCCAGAACCCGAGCGAGCTTCGTCGGCGAGCTTGGTTCTGTCGGCGTTATGCAGCGCGTCTTGAGAGTGAACCGTTAGGAGGTTCGTTCTTCCCATAGGCGAGAGGCTCGCCCGAAGCAAAACGGCTAACAACATCGAAGTTGACTTGGGTTGCTTAACAACCCACTTCTTGCCTCTGGCTAACTCTTGGAGCCTTGTCCTTGAGAGGCGAGTCGTCGAGTTCACTCGAGAGGATTGGCGAAGCCACGAGGCTGCGTCTCATCACGAGACTTCGGCGACACTGCGTGCCTTCACTGGGCTAGATGCCCCGGAGAGGAACTCCTCGTACTTACGATCGAATTCAATAACCAAGGTTTGAACCTCGGTTCCAAGCGCAATCTTGTCGATTAGCGCCACCACCGTTCATCGGAATGAGCGGTTTCTCCCACTGGTATGCCATCTTACGTAGAGTCGAAAAATGTATTGATTGAATGAATGTATTTCGAATTCTCATTCTGAGAGGAAGAGGAGGTTGATTTGACTCCTCTTTGTATGGGTTCTTGGTGGCGAGAGGATGCTTAGCTCGATGCTCAAGTCGAGGTTACTTCCGTTGTGATCGGATCAGGCTGCGGATGATCTAGAGGTCTGGCGAGGTTCGTGGTCTCTCACAGTCTTGGCGAGGTTCGTGGTCTCTCCCTGCGCCCAAGTATTGATCTTCAAAGAAGTCTTAGACTTTTTCTTACTTGACCCTCGGCCTCGTTGGGCTTTTGCTATTTAATGGAGCTGCCGCGTGTCGCGGTACGCTTTCATGATGTGGCTTACTACGATGCCAGACTGCTGCGGTTAAGCAGGCTACTTCTGATAAAGCGTGCTGTATGATAGCTGGATGGCGAACCTCGTCGGATTCACGGTTGTCGAGGCTGACCGTTTGAATGTCGAGGTTCGCTGTAGGCGAACCTCGGTTGAGTGTTAAGGGTTCCCGCTGGCGTGGCGAACCTCGGTTGAATGTCGAGGCTTCGGCTGGCGTAGGTGAACCATGGTTGAATCTTGAGGTTGAATGTCGAGGTTCGCTGCTTTGTGGCGAACCTCGGTTGAGTGTCGAGTTGGCGGCGAACCTCGTTTATTTGATCTTTGGGCGAGCCTTGTCAAACTCTTTGTTGTGGCGAGCCTCGTCAACTTCTTTGTTGTAAGCGAGCCTCGTCAAACTTCGACGTTGTGGGCGAGCCTCGTCTTTGGCGTTGAGGCGACCTCGGCGGACCACCGTTGTGGCGAACCTCGTCGAACCATTGTTGAGCTTAGTTTCACGTGCGAACCCGTGTTAAGATCAAACTCCGCTCCGTGCGAACCTCGTATTGAGGTCGGTCGCCTCTTGAGCAAGTCTCGCTTTGAAGCTTGCACTAGTCTAGCCTCGGTTTAATGTAGATTCCTTTGCTTGGCGAACCTCGTCGAATGAAGAGCCGGCGCTTGGCGAACCTCGTCACGAATGAAGGGCTTATTGCTTGGCGAACCTCGGTTGAATCGAGCCTGTTGCTGATGATGTTGTAGCGAGCCTCGTCAAACTTTGAGGTTGTGGGCGATTTTGGCCTATCGCGAGCTTCAAGCAGCGAGCTGACTCAAGTCTTCATCGCGAGCTTGTGCTTGAGGCGAGCTAAGCTCCTTTGCGAGCGAGCTTGCTCTACAGGCGAGGCAGGAACATCTCTGAAGAGCGGTGCGTAACTTTCAAACCGTGTCGAGGTGGGCCGAATTATTTATGAAAATCGACTATCTCGACAGGCCAGACCAATTGTTCGGCCATTTTGCCCAATTCCTTCGGTTCGAGAGATATCAGCACTTTTGTCTATTTTGTAAAGTCAAGCATTGGTGAACTTAACCTTTAGGCGGACGACTTCACTGAGATGGACCCATAAGCTCTTTTGCCCATTCAGTTCTTTGTCGCGAGTTAAGGCAATTTTATTGCCTACACCATGCGACAAATGAGAAAATGCATGACAAGCAAATCAAGCACTAATAAATCGCCCGGGTGAATCAAATTAAATCCAATAAGCAAGTGAGCGGCGACACGAATGGGGATGAGGACCGTAGCATGATAATCACGATAAGCGGGGATGCGGGGTAACCTCGAGCGACGGCGGTAACACCATCGTCCCTCCTCCAGAATCACCCGAACAAAGACGTGGGTGAAATTGAAAAGATAAAGGACCTCGAGAGTCAGATCAACACTCGGATCTCTGCCCAAGAGGTAAAGAAGATGGGCATACCGTGTCCATATCCGAGGTGGTGGGAATCAATCCGATTATCGGCTAAGTTTAATTTAATTAACTTTCGCCGTTTGTGGAAAGGTTCACCCACTCAACACTGATTTACTTCAAGTCCTACTTGGGTCATTTCGTGCTGAGCCCTTGATGGTTCGGTCATTCGTTGGCACCCCGGTGCCTTCGATTAGTACGCCGTCTCAAGCGAGGGCGTTAAATTTGGGGCGACATGGAAACCATGTTCCTCACCAATTTCTTCGATGATGACAAGGATATCCCGCCGTGCGTTGTTGGTTGAATGCCGAGGTTGAATGTCGAGGTTCATCACGAGGCTAACCTCGTTGAGTGTCGAGGTTCGCCGCTGGCTAACCTCGCTTGACTTTGATGCCGCGCAGCCTTGTCAAACTATCGCTGTAGGCGAGCCTCGTCAAACCGGCGTTGTGGGCGAGCCTCGCCAAACTTCTCGACGCTATAGGGCAGCCTCGCCAAACTTTGACGCTGGGGCGCAGCCTCGACGGACCACCGCTGTAGGCTAACCTCGCCGCACCATTGTTGAGCTTCGCTTCGCGGCGAACCTCGTGTTAAGATCAAACTCCGCCCACGCATAACCTCAGATTGAGGTCGAAGTCTCGCCTCTTGAGCAAGTCTCGCTTTGAAGCTTGCACTAGTCTAGCCTCGGTTTAATGTCGAGATTCACCGCTGGCTTAACCTCGCTCAATGAAGAGCTTCGCCGCTTGGCTAACCTCGCTCAATGAAGAGCTTCACGCTGGCTTAACCTCGGTTGAATGTCGAGCCTCGCCGCAATGATGTTGTAGGCGCAGCCTCGCCAAACTTTGAGGTTGTGGGCTTATTTTGGCCTATGCAGACGAAGCTTCAAGCACGCAGCGAAGCTCCAAGTCTTCATGCGAAGCTTGTGCTTGAGGCGAAGCTAAGCTCCTTTGCAGCGAAGCTTGCTCTACGGGCGAAGCCGTAACATGCTACTAAGAACGGGTCGAACTTTCAAACCGTATGTCGGAATTGGACGAATTATTTATGAAAATCGACTATCTCGACGAGACGGAGCCAATTGTTTCGGCCATTTTGCCCAATTCCTTCCGGTTCGAGAGATATCAGCACTTTTGTCTATTTTGTAAAGTCAAGCATTCAGGTGAACTTAACCTTTAGGCGGACCTGACTTCACTCAGATGGACCCTTAAGCTCTTTTGCCCATTCCGAGTTGCTGTGCAGGGATTAAGGCAATTTTTATTGCCTACACCATGCAGCAAATGAGAGAAATGCATGACAAGCAAATCCAAGCACTAATAAATCGCCAGGGTGAATCAAGTCGTCGCAATAAGCAAGTAGACAGCGACACGAATGGGGATGAGGACCGTAACGCCGATAATCCTGATAAACAGGATGCGGGAGGTAACCTCGAGAACGACAGCGGTAACACCATCGTCCCTCCTCAGAATCACCCGAACAAAGACGTGGGTGAAATTGAAAAGATAAAGGACCTCGAGAGTCAGATCAACACTCGGATCTCTGCCCAAGAGGTAAAGAAGATGGGCATACCGTGTCCATATCCGAGGTGGTGGGAATCAATCCCGTATCCGGCTAAGTTTAATTTAATTAACTTTACGCCGTTTGACGGGAAGGGTTCACCCACTCAACACTTGATTTACTTCAAGTCCTACTTGGGGGTCATTTTCGGTAACGAGCCCTTGATGGTTCGGTCATTCGTTGGCACCCTTCGAAGTCAGCTTCGATTAGTACCGCCTCGCCGTGAGCTGCTAATACCGGGACGACATGGAAACCATGTTCCTCACCAATTTCTTCGATGATGACACCGAGATATCCACCGGCACGTTGTTGGATGAAAAGCAGAAAGACAGAGAAACTGTGGATAACTTCGTCAAACGGTTCCGAAATAAGGCAATGAATTGCCGGGACCCAATAACTGAGGAATTCATCCTCCAGACTTGCCACAACAACCTTGCATTGGACGTGCTGGAAGCAATGGGAACAGCACCATCCAAGACGTGGAAAGACTTGAAGGTGCGTGGGGAGCAAGCCGAACGATTCCTCAAAAGAAAAAAGCCAGAGAGAGGCCAGCAAACGGCGAATACTCACAAATAGAATTTCATCCCACGCGGCAAAGCAGTGGACGCAAACCAAACGTTCCAGCTGTAGCCCCAATGGCAGCAACGACCTCAAAAACAGAAGTCGTCAGAACCAAGGTTCCTCAAAGTCTATTCCTTTAAGGAAGACGATGTTCCCGGTATTTTCAAATACCTCCTGGAGAACAATAAAATCTAGTTACCACCAATTGTGAATCAGGAAGAGGCAAATAAGGTCATAGATCCGAGGTACTGCGCGTTCCATAGGGCGGTTCACCACCTGACGAAGTCGTGCTACCATCTTAAGGATAAGATCCAGGCTTTGATCGATGTAGGGGTCATTATCCCAAAGCCGTCCAAAGAAAAAGGGTAAGTTTGAACCTAAATGGGAAGGACCGTTTGTGATAGACACAGCCTATTCAAACGGTCCATATCGTCTAAATGGCGATAGGCAATTAATACCGATAAATGGGAAGTTCCTGAAAAAAGTACTATCCTTAGTATATTCGGGATAACCCATTTTGACGGGAAGTTCCTCGTGGAATATTTCACCCATTGTCCTCGAGGATAACCCTAAAGTCTGTCCTCCATAATAAATTCCCTCACTGATCAAATTCATTGACGGTGAGTCCACTAAAAAAGTATTTCTAGTCCAATCCACCAGCAAAATCCCCTCTTGATTCCTTTCATGAACAAGAGGTCCACTTTCAAAGTTCCCCTTTCGATAAACAGAAGGGCTCTATTCTTTCCCTTTCGGTCACACCCTCCCAAGGTTAGGGCTGAAATTAGAATTTCGTCTCGATAAACGAGAAAATCATTTTCAGATCAGGTAACGAATCCTATAAAAGTGAAAGTTATCTGAATCTTTTCGATTCTCGGAGTGGAAATCCCACTCTTGGTTTCACCTCTTGAGATTCTCAAAGTGGAGATCCCACTTTTAGTCTCCTCTTTTCCTGGAGATAGAATATAAAATTCTTCCTCTCCAGAAGCAAGAGATAGAATATAAAATTCTTTCTCTCTTCTCCCGATTTTGTCTTCACCCAAAAAAAAAGAAGACTTGGAGATAGAATAAAAAATTCTTCCTCTCCACCGCTGGGAAACAGAATATAAAATTCTTCCTTTCCCACATCGATTCCATCTTTCGATATTCGGGTTAGTCTTTTCTCCGATTGAAGAAGACACCAGAATTCAAGTCTGGGGAATTTTATCCCGAAGCCTAAGAAGGGATAAAGCCAACGCCTAACACGCGTTGCCGATTTAGTCTTTTATCCGACTGAAGAAGACACCAAGATTCATCTTGGAAAATTTTATCCCGAAGCCTAAGTAGAGATAAGTCTACGCCTAACAGGCGTTACCGGTTAGTTCTTAACCGTAAAAAGAACAAAAGCCCATATATTCAAAATTGTGGCAGGTTGTTAGTAATAACACCACAATTCACGCCTTACACGTGTGGGGAATTTTATCCCGAATTCTAAGTAGGGATAAGCCAACGCCTAACACGCGTTGCCGGTTTAGTCTTTTCTCCGATTGAAGAAGACACCAAGTCTTATATTGGGAAATTTTATCCCGAAGCCTAAGAAGGTATAAAGCCAACGCCTAACACGCGTTGCCGGTTTAGTCTTTTCTCCGATTGAAGAAGACACCAAGTCTCATCTTGGGAAATTCTATTCCGAAGCCTAAGAAGGGATAAGCCTGCATCTAACACATGCAGCCGGTTAGTCTCTTACCCGTAAAAGATGACAAAGTCTATGTATTCAACATCATAGCACCAAGTCTAAAAGAGTTTCATTCTTTTAGCGCAACGTCACGTGCGGAACGGGTATAGATAATCCTTATGCTAGCCCGATTCAAACAGTAATCGGTAAAGACTCATCAAATCCATTAATGGCTGGGGGTTGGTCAATAACCTTAAAGTCAACGCCTAATACGTGTTGCCGGTTAGTCACTTATCCGTAAAAGATGACAGAGTCTATGTATTCAACACCATAGCACTAAGTCTAAAAGAGTTTCATTATTTTAGCACAACGTCACATGCAGAACGGGTTTAATCCGCATGCTAGCCCGATTCAAACGGTAATCGGTAAAGGCTCATCAAATCCGTTGATGGCTAAGGATTTGCCAAAAATCCCATGTGTATTGTGGTTGATTATTTCAAATGAGAAATCACAATAAACAGCAATAAAAAGAGGATAGAAATTTATTCAACCAATGAAAAGTCAAGTCTTTCAACGAGGAAATTATAGTTATTCAAATGGCAAAAGATTTGTTGTTGTAAGCTTGCTGGAGCTTATTTTGCAACTCAGCCTTGAAGTACTCCTCGCTAGCGTTCAATGTTTTTGAAGCTTCCTCCTCAACTTCAGCAACTTTTGTTCCGAGAGCTCTAATTTCTTGGATATGATGCTCATCAACAGCCCTCAACGGATTTGACGAGGGTCAATTTTCACCGGCCAGGGCTATCACCCATCAAGGGTCAATTTTCATCCGGTTCGGTTTGTTCGGGCCTCGCTAAACTCCAAAAAGGTATATGAGTATAAACTATTTCCTATTTTGGTTGAGAAGTTTCGGGAAAATATTTTATATTCTTAAGGATAACTCGACAACTACAAAAAGGTATATGAGTATAAACTATTTCCTATGTTTGTTGAGAAGTTTCTGGAGAATATTTTTTTAAAATTTTCTTAAGGATAACTCGACAACCCCCAATTTACTCCCAATGTGTTCAGTTTTATGACCCCGGACAACGCGTCGCAGTGGAAAATCGCCGATTGAAGAAAAACTTTTGGCCAGGTAGCAGCGTGCATAATTAAGGGATGAATCTCAAAAAATTCCTCGGCGTAGTGATTCTCGACAAACAGCGGTGGAGAATTCACCGATTGAAGGTTGAGTCTCACGAAATTGGATGGTCAGTCCGACGACAACCCACCAACATGTGCTAAAACAAAAAATTCATTCATCGGCTTCGGTTCAAGATTTTAACAACGGTTAGACAATAAATACAGCATCGTGACACTTTCAGTCATCCTACAAAATACTGGATAGTCCGAAAGAATTGGAGAAGTCAAGATTCGAAGCTATTTGCAGGTCCTGTTATACTGACTGAAGGTTTGGGCCTATCATATCCAAAGTATTTCGGCTTCTTCTATAAAAGAGAGAGTTCGAAACACTTTGGAGGGGGTATCTGTAGTTATTGAAAATTGCCTTTAAAGCCCCGGGACGTAGTTCGTGATGACAAGTTGTCGACCAACGAGCCGTACGACGACGTAACGACGAGTGACCGCGACGCAAACCCATAAAGCAAGTCGACGAAGCACATAAAGTGAGTCGACGAGGCGTCCAAGACAGCAACGCGAGTGGGCAAAGCATACAAAGCCAACGAAGCAACGAACCGTATGCGAGCGAAGGGATAAACCCAACTTTGAAGATCCGGAGTAGCGAAAGCCGATAAACATGAACCAAACTAGACTCGAAACACCGGAAGACACCGAAAAAGACAGGAAATCAAGCCGCTTGGGCAGCTCGACCAAAACCGAGCCACTTCCAAGTGGCTCGGTGGGCGACCACTTCTAGTGAAATGACCGAAAGTAGAACCACTTGCAAGTGTTTCGGTGGCTAAGCGGGCTTTAGGCCGATTCGACCATCGCGTGAAAGCTATAAATAGACCAAAGGGGTCTCATTTGGAGGGATCTAAATTTTTGGAGAAGTGGAAGCTCTGCCAAATTAAAATCAAGCTTCAGATCTAGATCTCGGGAAAAAGGGAGGACTTTTCGACGATCATCTTCGACAACCAGATCTTAAACCCCAGGGCTATTATCCTCCTTCGTGAGATAATCCCCTGCGAAAGTTCGAGAGATCTCGGTCAGATCTACACTATTTTCTCCGGATCAAAACTTTATTTTTGATCGAGAAAACTTTGATTCGCTTGAGTGATTTCATTAAGCTTGGGCTATTATTTCCTTCGTGAAATAACCCCTTTTTACCGTGTAGATCTTTTATCGGATTGGATCACGTGGTGGTCCACGGACGGAATAGAGTCCCCGGCACAGGCAAAGACACCCATGCAAGCGAGGACCCGATAAACGGATCTTGCATTTGTTTAGGTGAAAAAGTTATAATTTTTTATTCTTTTTTCATTGTAATCAGCCTTATAAAAAGGCGAATCTTCTGTGAGTTCATTTGTAAAACCATAAAGATAGAATGAGTTCAGCAATGAAAAAGGCGCCGACTTTCACCACGAACACCAGCAGTGCCGGCGGTGGTCACGGTCGCCCCAACAGCAAATCCCATTCGGGAGTCGACAGTGGCTCCTCCACCTAGGCAGGAGCCAGAGAGGGATCCCCCTATAGCCGACTACCATCCTAGCCGAGTCAACCGGAGAGATCACCGGAGGGAACCTCCCCCAAAGCCAGTCCTTACAACTCTCAACACCTCTCTCACCGACGCCCTCCATTTAGTGCAACAGGAGGGACTCCTCAACTCTCCACCTCCTAAGATGAAGTCCGACCCCCGGAATCGGGATATCTGACAGTATTGTCGATATCACCGAGACCATGACCACCTCACCAATGACTGCCGAATCCTCCAGAGGGACCTTGAAGACTTAATTCAAAGAGGATTCTTGAGGAAATTCATCTCCCAGAGAGATAGGAGGGAGCCCCCGCTAGTGAGAGCCGATAGGAGGTCCCGCTCCAGGTCGCCTCAACCCTAGCAGTCGCCCGACAACCAGCACCCTGGGGGAAGCAACAAGGGTACCATCCTGGCCATCAGTGGTGGCCTCGCAGTAGGAGGAACATCCAACAATGCTCGTAAGAAGTATGCGAAGCGAGCCTTGCAAGTCGACCGAGCCGGCAAAAAGCCTAGGACGGAAGAGTCCATCTCTTTCAGTGACTCAGATTTGGAAGGCGTGGAGGCCCCTCATGAAGACCCCATCATCATCACGGCTGGGATCAACGGCTTCTAAGTGAAGAGGGTCATGGTCGACATGGGCAGCTCGGTGGACATTCTATATATCGTTGCCTTCAACCAGATGGGTATCGACAGATCCGAGCTGCAGCCTTGTTTAGTCCCGATTATTGGATTCACGGGGCATGCAATCATACCAGAAGGGATAATCACTCTCCCCCTAACGGTTAGTGAACACCCTCATCAATCCACGGTGCAGACCCAGTTCCTGGTGATGAATATCAAGTCATTGTATAATGTTATTTTGGGAAGAGCAGCCCTTAATAGCTTGCGGGCGATACCTTCCACCTATCACAAGACGATCAAGTTCTCGACTCCTATGGGGGGTCGGAGTAACCAGGAGCAACCAACGGTAGGCTAGATCCTGTTATATGCTTTCGATGAAGGGGAAGGGAACTGCTGAGACCCTACCCATCGAGAAGACAAGCCTCTAGATGGAGAAGAAGATGGAGCGAGAGAGGACAACTCCCGTCGAAGAGCTCCAAGAGATACCGATCGACCGGGAAGGGATGAAGAAGGTCAAGATCAGATCCAACCTTGCTAAAACTCAAGAGAGTGCCATAATAGCATTCCTACTTGCTAACACAGATGTATTTGCTTGGGGGCCTGAGGACATGCCAGGGATTTTCGTCGAGGTGGTAGGCCATGAGCTCTCGGTCGACCGACACACTAAGCCGGTCCGACAGAAGAAGAGGCATCTCGGCCCCTACAGGCAAAAGGCGGCCACAGATGAAGTCGACCGACTCTTACGAGCCGGTTTTATTCAGGAAATTTAATATCCAGAGTGGCTGTCCAATGTGGTGCTGGTGAAGAAAACACTCAACAGATGGAGGATGTGTGTGGACTTCATAGACCTCAACAAGGCTCGCGACTAAGGACAGCCCTCCCTCCGGATCGTAATTCACCGATGACATGGTCATGAGTCGCCGAAGTTTCATGGACGCCTTCTCAAGCTACAATCAGATCCTTATGGCGGAGCACGATCAAGAGAAGACTTCCTTCATCACTGACCAAGGTACCTATTGCTACAAGGTGTATTATGTCAGCCGGATCTTGAAGGCGGATGAGCTCAACTACCCCCTCATTGAGAAAGCTTCCTTCCTCCTTATTATCAAAATTCGCAGACTCTGCCCATACTTTCAAGTGCACTCCATCATTGTGCGGATGAACTTGCCTTTGAAGAAGGCACTCGGCAGCCCCACCACTTCCAGAAGGATGATCACTTGGTCGGTCGAACTCAGAGAATATGATGTACAGTTCTAGCCAAGGAAGACCATCAAGGCCCAACCCTCGCCGACTTCCTCATCGAGTCGACCACAACAGAAGATGAACCATCTCCTCCCTTGCTTCCAAGTTAGACCAAGCCTCCAGCATCTCGAGCAATCAGAGCACCCGTTTCGCAGGCGCGTCGCGACCTTGAGCACAACTCGCCAGAATTTGATTCCTGGTGGCTGCTAAAGGTGGATGGATCCTCTGGTGAGGCCGGTAGTGGAGTAAGAGTCATCCTGCACAGCCCTGATGGGTCAACGCATGAACACTCCATCGCCTTTGATTTTTCAGCCTCCAACAATGAGGCCGAGTATGAAGCTCTTTTGACAGGCCTTCGAGCTGTCTTGGCGGCAAAGGCTGAGCGCCTCTACATTTTGGCCGACTCCTAACTTGTGGTTCACCAAGTAAATGGAGAATATGCGCCCAAAGACCTAAGGATGATTCTATATCTGAAGGCGGTTAAGGAGCTGCAGAGCAAATTCGCAGAATCCAGAATTGCCCAAGTCCCTCGAGCTCTCAACGGTCGGGCGAACGCCTTGTCCAAGCTTGGATCCACTAGCTCAAGAGGTGATCTGAGACCCATCCACACTGACACTCTCAAGTGCCCAAGCATTGCAAAGATGTCGAAGCCGGTTATGCAGGCTGAGACGTCCGCGAAACCCTGTTGGATGGATCCAATCATTCAATATTTGACAGAGGGACTTCACCAGAGAATGCCGCTGAAGCCAGAAGCTTGCATGAGAATGCTCTCCGGTATCTTATGCTTGATTGTCAACTCTACAGGATGTCGTACTCCAGTAGCGGTGTAGGGCCCTATCTCTGGTGTCTTCGGCTGACTGAGGCCAGCTATGTTCTCAAGGAGATCCATGAAGGGACTTGTGGAAATCACCCAGGGGCTAGGACTCTTGCCAAGAAGATCATCCGCCAAGGGTATTCCTGGCCACCCTCCTAGCCGAGTCCAGAAGACTCGTGTCCCGCTGTAAGAAGTGCTGGCTCTTCTCAAGCATCCCTCGAGCTGCTGTCACCAAGCTAACCTCTATATTGAGCCCAATTCCATTCGCCCAATGGGGGTTAGACTTGCTGGGGCCTCTCCCTATAGCCTCTGGGCAGCGAAGATTTTTTGATCGTGGCCATCGACTACTTCACCAAATGGATCAAAGCTGAGCCCTTAGCTAAAATTAGCGAGAGCAACATCACCAATTTTGTTTGGAGATCCATTGTATGCCGATTCGGCATCCCTCTTTCCTTCATCACCAACAACGGCACCCAGTTTGACAGCAAAGACTTCCGAAGCTTCTGTCAGGAGTGGAACATCCGGCTCAAATTCGCCTCAATGGCCCATCCCAAGTGCAACGGACTAGCTGAAGCTGCCAACAAGTGCATCCTCCAAGCTCTCAAGAAGAAGGTGGGCAAAGCAGCAGGAAGTTGGGCCGACAAACTGTCTGGGATCTTATGGTCCTACCGCATCACTCACAAAAGCTCTACGCGCGAGGCCCCCCTTCAAGCTGGCCTACGGAGTTGAAGTAGTCGCCCCAGTTGAAGTCTGCATGCCGACCATACGACTGAGGCATTTTGATGAAGATTTGAACACTGAAGGACTTTGACTCGGACTCGACCTTATTGACAAAGTTAGAGAGAAAGCTCTTCTATCCTAAGTCATTAACCAGCAGCGCATTGCTCGACACTACAACAGCAAGGTCCGGTCTCTGAGATTCAACATAGGTGATCTCATCCTTTGAAGAGCCGTCTTTGACAAAGACACCAAGCGCGGCAAACTAGCCTCCACCTGGGAAGGACCCTACACAATCCTAGAGGAGATGCGTCCTGTTACTTACCGCTTAAGAAGCTAGGATGGAAGGATCCTACAACATCCTTGGAACATCGAGCACCTTAGGAAATACTGTCAATAACATGGTATACAAATATCATTTATACTATAAAATCTTTTGACTAAAAACTATGTGTTATTCTTTTGTCTAAATATTTTCCAGATGACTCAAAAAAGACCTTGGCACCTCCATAAGCCCAAGGCAAGAGCCGAAAAGACCTTGGCGTCTCCATAAGCCCAAGGCACCCAACCTCTCGGTCATCATTACCGAAAAGACCTTGGCATCTCCATAAGCCCAAGGCACCTGACCTCCGGTAGTCATTATCGAAAAGACCTTGGCATCTCCATATGCCCAAGGCACCCGACCTCTCGGTCGTCATAGCCAAAAAGATCTTGGCACCCTCATTAAGACCAAGGCACCCGACTGCTTGGTCATCATTATCGGGAAGACCTTGGCAGCCTCTCGGGACAAGACCAAGGCACTTCGTCAACAAAAGACCTTGGCACCCACTTGGGGCAAGACCACGGCACATCCAAAATTTCAAGTCGTCTTCAATTCAGAAAGACATTGGCATCATTCTCATGAATAAAACCAGGGCACCTCAATGACTCGACCGGCCTCAACCTAGAGGAGGATGTGGTCGCTCGTACCTAAATACGAGTGCCGATAAGAGAAATGAAGGATGAATCACTCGACTCATCCCATACATGTCCGACCCACTTCAGACAGTCCAATCATTTCAGTTAAACAATCTTCAACAAAAATTCAAGTCACAATCAAATGATACAAGTCCAAATTTTCATTCGTTCTCCAAGAAGTTTACAACATATGAAATAAAAAAATAGACAACAACAACAAACAAAAGAAAAAAGATACAAGTCCTACACTCATTGATCTGGATTAGGAGTGGGGCTGGGCAGATCGACACTGGTGTCGGGAACTGGGGCTTTCTGAGTAGTAGGGGGCGGCAGGAGGGACTTCTTCTTGTTTGTCCCCACCATCACCGTCCTCTCCCTAATCCACCTCCAACGCCACTCCCCCTCCCACCGTCTTGATCTCCTTCAAGAATCAAGCACGCATGCAGACTCGAGGGGATAGTCACCTGTGAAGGGGATCGAGGGAGCTGGGAGGCAAGATAATTGAAGCTGGCCTTACAAGCTAGGGCCACTTCGACTTTGCCCAAGGGGCTATGGCGATATTCCTCTATCACGTTCGCCTTATGAGCCTCGAGTCCAAAGAAGCGATACGAGCCTCCGTGAGCTTGACGGTGGCCCGAAAGGTTTATGGGTCGTCCTTCTTGAAGTCGAAGCCGCGTGTCGGCCACCGCTTGTTTGACCGAGCTTGCTCCTAACGCCGAGCTTCATGGCGCTTCCAGTCAATTCTCCCTTATCCAAGTACTTGATGCGGCATCCCGCCGAGTACTTTTTCTCGAGGCGGTCAGAGGCGCAAAATTGCCTTAATCCTTACACAGAACTCGAATGAGCGTAAGAGCTTAAGAGCCCATCTAAGTGGAGTCGCCCGCCTAAAGGTTAAGTTTACTCGATGATTGACTTTACCAAATAAGACAGAAATGATGATATCTCTTAAACCAAAAGGAACTGGGTAAGATGACCGGGCAATTGGTTCGCCTCGCCGAGATGGTCGATTTCCATATATAATTCGCCTAATTCGACGCACGGTTTGAAAGTTACGACTGCTCTTCAGAGGCATTTCCAGGCTCGCCAAGCAAATGAGGCTCGCCAAGCAACAGGCTCGACATTCGTGACGAGGCTCGCCAAGCGCAGGCTCGACATTCGCATTGCTGCTCGCCAAGCCGAGGCTCGACATTCGACGAGGCTCGCCAAGCAGCGAGGCTCGACATTTAACCGAGGTTCCATAGCAAAGAACTCGACATTTAACCGAGGTTCGCGATAGCGCGAACCTCGACGCTCAACCGAGGTTCGCTTATAGCAAGGAGTCTCGACACTCGCCAACACTCAACCGAGGTTCGCCAACGCCAGCCGGCCTCGACATCCAACCGAGGTTCGCTTATAGCAAAGGAGTCTCGACACTCCGCCAACACTCAACCGAGGTTCGCCAACAAAGCCGAAGCCTCGACATCCAACCGAGGTTCGCTTATAGCAAAGAACCTCGACACTCACCAGGTTCGCCCGCAAGCAGGGAACCTCGACGCTCAAACGGCCGCCTACGCATCATTGGTCCGACGAGGCTCGCCGTCACCGCATTACAAGGGCGCCGCAAGTATCAGAAGTACCGACAATCACAGAGCGGCGCCGCCATCGAAGCAAACACGAGGCCATTGTCGTAACGCACCGGCGCTGGACCGCTCGCACGATGGGAAGGGTCATTAACCCTCATATGAAAGTGACAATAGGGTCACCACCCTCAAGCCCATATAAATAGTTGAAAGCCCAACAAAGAAAGGGTCACGGCTTTTAGAGAGAACTTGAAAATCAAACACTTGCACACAGAGAGATCAAGCTCCTCTTCAAGAACCTCTAGATCATCCGCACTTTGGTCCGATCGTCAACGGGAAGCAATCTCGACGTGAGCATCGAGGGAAGCATCCTATCGCCACCAAGAACCCATACAAAAGAGGAGTCAAATCAACCTCCTCTTCCTCTGTAATCGAGAGAATTTGATTGTAACACATTCATTCAATCAATAAACATTTTTCAATCTCTACGTAAGATGCATACCACAAGGGGAGAAACCATTCATTCCGATGAATTGGTGGTGGCTAATCGACAAGATTGCGCTGGAACCGAGGTTCAAACCTTGGTCATTGAATTTGATCGAGTAAGTACGAGGAGTTATCTCCTCCGGGCATCTAGCCCAAGGAAGACACTAGTGTCGCCGAAGTCTCGTGATGAGACTTCAGCCCCGCTTTTGTTGAATCCTCTCGAAAGTGAACTCGACGAAAGCAGCCTCTGCCTCAAGGACGAGGCTCCAAAGCTAGCCAGAAGTTAAGAGGTGGGTTGTTAAGCAACCCAAGTCAACTTCGATGTTGTTAGCCTGTTTTGGCTTCGGGCGAGCCTCGCGGCCTATGGGGAGACCGATCCTACTAACGGTTCCTAATCAGACGCTGCATAACGCCGCAGTAACCAAGCTCGCCGATGTGCTCGAAGCTTTGGTCTCATGGACGGATTCCACTATCGTCCGAAGAAAGCCGCTGAACCTCGCCATCATCAAGAGGTTCATTCAACGACAGCCGCCACCGAAGCAACCCGCCCAAGATCGAATACCGCCTAACTCGGCCCGCAAGACTAACGCCGCCTACCGCTAACCTGGTCCACGTGATCTAACGCCGCCCATGCCGCGAGCCTCAACCCATGCGAACCTCGCCTACAACGTGGGTCCTCAAGAAGTGACGAAGCTCGCCAAAGTGGCTTAACCCGCCAACGTGGGTCCTCAAGAAGTGACGAAGCTCAAAGTGGCGAACCCCGCCGCTGGGTCCTCAAGAAGTGACGAGCTCGCAAAGTGGCTAACCTCGCCGCAACGCGAGGTCCCTTGAAAGAGACGAGCCTCGTCTTAGCGAACCTCGCCAAAGAACGGATGAACGCCGCTCCGACTAACCTCGCCATGGCAAGTGTCGAATGACGAACCTCGCCAACATGAGGTCCATGCCGAGCCGATGAACTCGCCGGATGGCTTAACCTCGCCATAAGCTTCGCCGCCAGAGCTAAGGGAAGTGGCAACCTCGCCAGTTCGCCAAACTCGACTCGAAGCCCTCTCACGCCAGGCTCATTTTTCGAATCAACCGGGTACACCCACTCGACTGATTATCTCACACGCAAGATGCCAATCAAATGCGCCTCATTGCCGCTGTGAGAAGCTCATCTTCGATGCGCGTTCAATGTTCAACACATCGCCTTCGGTCTTTGAGCGTTATCCGACCGGCCAACTAGACGAAGGCGTTCCACCGAAAGGCAAGCGTGCCCGGAGGGTCATGGAGTCACCATTAACATGGTTGGAAGGACCGAGCAAGACCCGGAGCAGCCCCAATCGCCCGACCCTCAGTAATTCCCCTGTGTTTACGAGGCGCATTAATCAACAGCCAAGGCGCCATCGGCACCCGCTTCGCACTGTATGCAATCCCGCTTGATTATAGCCGCTGGCCGGGGTCCTTCAAGAATTGAGAACTCGCCATCGCTACATCTCAACCTTCAAATCGATTTCTGATCGCTGTCCTCATGGCCAACGAGAAGAAGAGATGGCACTAAGAATTGAAGAGCAACAAGCTACTATTCTAGCAACAAGAATCTATCGACGCTTAGAGATGATGATGGAGAAAGTTTTGGGCAAGAAGAAGATAGACGGAAGGAGGATCCGATCAAGCAAGAAGGCTACACGGGATCATGATGTTCACTAATGTCATCTAAGCGAATCAATCCGCTGCAAAGAGAGCAGGATCATATGTTGCGGATTTCCAAAAGTACCGGACGCCTCAAACCCAAGGGCAATCTAAGGAGCCGGGTGGCAAGGCCATACCCTATAGAATGGGATGATGTCCCATATCCTCCAAAATTCAAGCCACTTAATTTAGTGCGCCGACGAAAAGCTCTCCGTCGCAACACATCTATTACTCAAGCACAAACCGGCATATAACGGTAACGATCCTATCATGACCCTGTATTCATTAGCACTCTTATGGAGTCAGCTTCAATGGTTTCAAGGTTAGAGCCCGGTTCTATCGCCTCTTGAAAGATGTGCGAGGCTTTTATGGCCCGATTCTTCGATGATGACACCGAGGTGTCTATGGCCACTTTGCGGGTCGAAAACAAAAGAAGACGGAGTCCGCCGACTTTGTCAAGCCGATTCCGAACGCTTTTGCACTCCCGACCAAGCCTCTGCTTACATTCATCTGGATGCGAGCCAACCTCTCGATCAACATACTTTCAAAGATGGGTGCAGAAGCACACTCTGGAGAGAATCGGTGAGGGTGGCAGCAAGTTGAGAACATGCTTATGAGGATCGGGCCAGGAACCCCGTGATTCTCGCCATAAGAAGGGGTAATCGTAACAATTTTATTCCCCAAAAGCAAATAAGGAAGGAGACTTTAGCCGGGAGACCCAACCTACTTCAGACCCTTCAAGCGTAAATCGAATGTTTTGATACCGCCCCGTGAGGAAGTATGACTTTAAGGATGACCAGTCATACCAATCCTTAAAACTTTACTCAAAATGAACAAGATCACGCCCGAAATGAGGAAGCCGGAGGAAGCTTCAAGGACGGATGATCCAAAATATCAGATGTACCATCGAATGGTACACCATCCGACGGGTCATGCTACATCTTGAAAGACAAGATCCAAGTCTTGTTAGAAGTGTGTTATGACTCGGAGGATCGAAGAAGGTGTCTCCGAAACATGGTCGCCTCCAATTTACACGCTGAACTCCAAGTGCAAGATGGGTAAAGCCGATCCTCAAGCAGGCCAAAGTTGTGAACTTTGATCTCCAGCAGCGGAGGCACAAGGTATGGTCCTTACACTACTTCTTAAATTATGTGGGTCCACCCCGACTTGTTATCGATGAACAATGGACCTCTTCAAAGCCTAAAGGGAGGACTTGTAATACCCTCACACGGAAAAGGAGCAATCATCCCTACCGCATACCGTACCAAAGATTTGCTACCCGAGGTGGGAAAGAGTTCTCAAGGGAGTATCCCGAGGCAAGCACTGATGTACCATCAAGGGTGCCGGCCATTGAGCCCAAAACAAGGGAAATCCGCTACAACAGCGCTTTAGGAAGGACACCAGACCTCAAGGCCCCTTTCCAGCTTTGATGTTTTAGCTCAACTCTCCAACATCCCGGCGAGGATCACGTTATTCGAAGCTTTCTGCGCCTCTCAATCTACCGTAGAAGCTTTATGCAGAAGGCCATGATAACGGCGCTCGCCATTTCCCGTAAAGCTCAATGTAGTTTGCCTCAATGTCACTGTGTCTTCAGGCCAATACCTTGCATCACCTTCCTCGAGGACATGCAAGTGAAGAACCCGGCATGATAGGCCATTATACTTTACCGTTACATTGGCTCGTCCGAATCAACCGAGCTCAAGTTGATCCAGATCCGCATTGAGTATCATCCCATTGAGAATCATACAACATCTGGGATACCACAGATCATTACACAACCGACTACCATCTACGGCTTCAATGCCGCCAACCTCGCCCCTTGGGCAAAATCAAACTCGATGCCGATAGGAGACTTGAAGACGATGTCACTTGCTATGTCATCGACGCGACACATCTTACAATTTGCTCTTGGGTCACTCGATCCACTAAAACTTGATCGCCCCATCTACGCTGCATCAATGCATGAAGTATAGACGAAGAAGGAGTGGTTAAAACATTGGTCGAAAGGCAACCGCTCAAGGGGTGGAGAATTATTTCACCGATTCGCCCACTACCTTGGGAAGGCCAAACCGTGAACCACGATCGAGGACTATGACAATGGAATGAAGTCGACATAGAGTCCTAACAAGGAGTTGTGTTCAATGATGTAAAACCCTTTGTAATCGATCCAATGATCCCGATGACGATATCGCCATTTTCAATGAAGATTATGATTTAGCTTACGACCGGTGTTGAAAGTCATATCGACTTAATGTCGAAATTCGCCACGGTTGGGCGTCAACCCGCATTGCACATGCCATTGGTCCGCCGCTCATGATGACCCAAAGGCATAATGACTCTTCAAGCAGTTGTTTTGTGGTACCACCAGGATAGTGATCGAAGACATTATCCTGGCAAGGTCGGCCACCGTAAAGCAAGCTCGAGCAGCCCAAAGCGAGGAAGAGGAACCTCACTTCATATTTTCGCCAAAGGCACGAAATTTGATGAAGAAAATGGGGTATGACTTCCTTCGAAAGAAGGACTAAACTTCGAAAGGCATCGGCACCGATCGATCCGCCATGTCCCTAAGGCCACCGATGATTACTATCATAAAACTCGTGAAGGGTTGGGGTATGAATCACCATCGCATCATGGCATGTCGAGACCGAGCGCATTCGAGCACTCATCGTCTGAATAGCTCGATTCAAGTCGACAGACATGAATTTCTCCCCGATGGCCAATATGACCGCAAATGATCAACTTGAGATTCAAGAGGACGATCACCGTCATTATTCAAGATCCGCTAAGTCAAAATCGATGCAAGTGGGGAACATCGCTTTGAACAACGAACCGCCACCGATGACAAAATAGTCCGAAGTTGATATGGGGATGAAGCTAACCAAGCCCATATTCATAAGCTTATAGTTTGACAAATGAAGAAAAGGAAAGCCTTATCGCTTGGTACGGAATATATCGATGTCTTCGCTTGGAGTTATGAAGATATGCCCGCTTAGACCCTCAAGTGGCTATGCATTGCCTTAATATCGAACCAGCGCTAAGCCCGTTAAACAACAAAGAACGACGCATTTGCCCCTCGTGTCATGAAGGCCATTGAGAAAGAAATCGGAAGCCGATCAAAGGTGTTTCATTCGAGGTTCAACACTCGACCGGGTAGCCAATATAGTACCGCTTTTGAAGAAAAGCGACAGATCCCGCCGCAAGGCCGACTATCGGACTTAAATTCAAAGATGTCCAAAGATGATTTTCTTTACCAATCACGGATATTATCGCCGATAACACGTGGGTTTGAAAGGATGTCTTTATGGATGGCTTTTCGTGGTACAATCAAATCAAAATGCACCCCGATGATGAAAAGCACATCGCTCTCCAACACCGCCGAATATACCGTTATACGCTTATGCCTTCGCTTGAAAACGCAGGGCAACATACCGCAGTTATGACCACTATCTTCCAAAACATTTACTAAGACAAGAGAATGCTACGTGAGACGATTTAGTGGTCAAGAGTCGCCACAAAAGTGATCATTTACACGATTTGAGGACAAAGATTTGAGATAATGCGCACATCACCAAGATGAACCCAACTAAGTCTTTCCCGGGATGTCTAGTGGCAAATTCCTAGGTTCGTGGTCACAGCAGACGGCATAATACCACCCTGATAAAGTCAAAGCTATCCAAGAACTTCCACCTCCTAGAAGCCTCGAGAGCTTCGTGGTCTCCAAGGGCGCTTGGCTTACATTCGCAGATTCATTTCCAATTTATCGGGAAATGTCAACCATTCTCGGCTCATGAAGAAAGGCGATCGCTCATTTGGGACTAAGATTGCCTAAGGCATTCAAGAGATCAAAACATATCTTTCTAATCCCCTGTTAGTTGCACCTAAATCGTGAAAGCCTTTTCGATTTACATCCGCTACGAGTATGCGCGTAGCGTGTCTCTTAGCACAGACGATGACAATGGCTAACAGCGCATCTATTACCTCAAGAGGACACCGCCGGGGCCAATATCGATATCCTCCCATTCAAGGAATGTTTGGCTTTGGTCTTCGCCATCCAAAAGATGCTGCACTATCTAGGGACGCACCATACACGCCATCTCCAAAATTGACCCTATAATGGTATTCATGACCCACCGCACGCTGAATGGTCGAATGGCTAGATGGGCATTGCCGTTATCTCAAGATTTACATTCACTTCAAACCTCGAGGCATGAAGGGTCAAGCCGCAGGTGATCTTATGGCTAACCATCCATTGAAAGGGAAAGTCGAATTGTATCAAGACATGCCCGATGAACCTTATGAAGCTAATCTGGTCTCTAGGAAACGTGTGGCAGCTTGTTCTTGATCGAGCCTCGAGAGCAACCCCCGATGGCCCCGCTGTAGCCGGAGTGGGGTAGTATTGATATCTCCACAAAACCACGTGGTACCACGAGCGGTCGCTATCGTAACCATGCACCAATAACGAAAGCGTAATATAATGCGTTGTTGATTGGTCTCGACATAGCCAAACATCTAGGCGGAAACACCTTGAAGCATTTGGGATTCGCAGCCTAGTCGAAACAACTAAGAGGAGAATACTAAGTCGCACGAGGACCTTATCCTCATTATGCAGCAGCCATAACTTTAGTCACTCTTTGAAAGCTTTTACATTGATCATGTACCCCGCTTATGAACACTTACGCCGATGCGCTGGCGCTCTTGCACTTACGCTTAGCCCCGCCTCGAATGCTACTCGCAAGTTATTGTGTCTAGTCGGCAACTATTTCGCCAAAATATGCATTACAGTCCAAGCAGCCGAGGACTAACCTAAGTCACTTGAAGCCCGAGACTCGGCGGTTTCCGATCATCGACTATGTCTTGCATGGGATATTGCCCAAGACAAAAGAAAGGGAGTCGATTCGTCGACGAAAGCATCAAGATTTTACTATGATTCCCAACTACGACTTTTATAGAAGGTCATATGATGGGTTACATCCATGTTTGTCAACTAAGGAAGCAGAGCAAGTCTTGAAAGAAGCTCATGACGGTGTTTGTGGAGCACACCAACCCGGGCCAAGTTATGGGACGACTCGCTATTATTGGCCGACAATGGTGAGGGATGCCGCGGCTTACGCTAAACGATGCCATGCGTGCAATACATGCTAATTACCTTCACCAACCTCCGAACACTTGCATCCTACCGCCACGCCCGCCATTTGAAACGCGGGGAATGGACATCGCCGGTCCAATTTCTCCACCTTCTTCAAAAGGACATCGCTTCATATTGGCGATAACCGAGTATTTCTCAAAGTGGGCTGAAGCCGTCTGAGATTGGTCAAGACAAGCGTGTGATCAAATTTGTTAAACATCATGTCATATACCTATGGTGCCGGCGCGCATCGCCCACGATAATGGTCCGCAATTTGTCACCATGCCTTCACGCTGATTCTCGCGATAAATTTCGATCCGAATTTAGCATCAACATTTTACTACCCCGCCGCGAATGGACAGCAAGCTTTTAATAAGACGATCATCAAAATCCTTACTAAGATGGTCTCTTCAACAAAAAGGATTGAACGACAAGTCAAGTAAAGCCTCGTGGGCTTACCGCATAACGGTTCGCACAACCGACGTGTACCACCCCATATTCTCTCGTTTATGGTTGTGAAGCCATTTTACCGATAGAGATTCAAATCCCGCTCAATGGCGCTATCCACCGGAATGACAACCGAGGAAAATCATCACGATTGAGGAACTTGAAATGCCGGATGAAAAGCGATTACAGCTCAACAAAGATATCGAATTTACCGCACTCGATTTCTAAAGCATTTGACAAGAAAGTCCGTGTCGTGATTTTCAAGGAAGGCGACCTTGTTCTCGTCCGACGCCAATGATTTTGAACTCCAAAAGAAGGGGAAGTTCGAACCAAAATGGGAAGGGCCATTCAGTGGAATCGGCTTACTAATGGAGCATACCGCCGACCAATCAAGAAGGCTACGTAATCATGATGCCTATTAATGGTAAGTTTCAAAAGTACTACCCATAGTCTTTCAAACTCCCACCGAAGTTGTCATGTTAACAATCACCTCGATAACTATTTTCCTCCAAATTCTCTCGCCAATCCTCATCAATAGGATGTATGACCCCAAAGCTATCATGTTAACAATCACCTCTCGATAGTTCCTCAAGATTTCCTCCGCCAATCCTTCCTCAAACAGATGACGGACCACTCCCACTTAATCATTTCCTAAATGATTTTGTTCAGAATCACCGTTGTTATACTTTCACGCCATCAACAACTTGATTGCTTTTGATTATGATCGCTATACTTTTATGTCATCAACGATTCGATCATTTCCAAATAGTGGCCTACCATGATAATGTGCCTCTATTTCACCATAGTCGCTATACTCCCATGTCATCAACGACCGAAGCTACTTCCACGTAATCATTCCCTAAATGATTTTGTTCGTAATCACCGTTGTTATACTTTCACGCCATCAACAACTTGATTGCTTTTGATTGCGCATCGCTATACTTTTATGTCACCAACGATTCGACATTTCCCGATAATGGCCTACCATGCGATGTACCATTATTTCCGGTTCGTTTTGCCCTAAGAGAAGACAAAACAGGTTCGCTTTGCCCTGTGAGAAGACAAAGTCTCACGCCACACCAATCCACGTAGCCGCTATTAAACAACACTGAATCTATGTCTCTCTACATAGGGACTTTATCTCGATCCCTTTATTCGAGATTAGTCTACGCCTAACACACGCGGGTCGTAGTCTATTCTGAAAGACGGCTCACGATTCAACATCGTAGCACTAAGAAAGTTAACTCTTTAGCACAACGCTACATGTAGAACGGACTTAGGTAATCTACATGCTAGCCCGATTCAAACGGTAATCAGAAAGGCACATCAAACTGCTGATAGTCGGGGTTTGCTAAAAATCCCGTAAGGCTTATCATTAGTCGCAGTGAAGAATTCAAATCTACCGTGTTCGTTAGAAGGTTCCTCGCCCGCCTGCGCTGCACCGCCTTACAGTTTGTATCCAAAGTGTTCCGCACTCCATTCAACCGCATTCAAGTCCAAAACTTTGAGGGGTTTTGTAGGCAGTAAAATTGCCTTAATCCTTACAAAGAATCCTAATGAGCAAGAGCTTAAGAGCCCATCTAAGTGGAGTCGCCCGCCTAAAGGTTAAGTTTACCTCGATGATTGACTTTACCAAATAAGACAGAAATGATGATATCTCTAAACCAAAAGGAACTGGGTAAGATGACCGCAATTGGTCTTCGCCTCGCCGAGATGGTCGATTTCCATATATAATTCGCCTAATTCGACGCACGGTTTGAAAGTTACGACTGCTCTTCTCGTAGGCATCAGGCTCGCTAAGCGCAGGCTCGCCACAGCCGAGGCTCGCCAGCGCCGAGGCTCGACATTCGTGACGAGGCTCGCCAAGCGCCAGGCTCGACATTCGCATTGCCGCAAGCAAAGGTCGACATTCGCATTGCTCGCCAAGCAAAGGTAGGCTCGACATTTAACCGAGGTTCGCCATAGCAAAGAACTCGACATTTAACCGAGGTTCGCCATAGCAAAGGAACCTCGACGCTCAACCGAGGTTCGCTTATAGCAAAGGAGTCCGATACCTCGCCAACACTCAACCGAGGTTCGCTAACGCAGCCGAAGCCTCGACATCCAACCGAGGTTCGCTTATAGCAAAGGAGTCTCGATACCCCGCCAACACTCAACCGAGGTTCGCCAACAGAATGAAGCCTCGACATCCAACCGAGGTTCGCTTATAGCAGCTGAACCTCGACACTCACCAGGTTCGCCCGCAAGCAGGAACCTCGACGCTCAAACGGCTCGCCCGCTGCATCATTGGTCCGACGAGGCTCGCCGTCGCAAGCATTTAGCCGGGCGCCAAGCATCAGAAGTACCGACAATCACCGTGAAGGGCGCCGCCATCGTGAAAGCAAACACGGAGGCCATTGTCAACGCAGCCCGCTGGACCGCTCGCACGATGGGAAGGGTCATTGACCTCATATGAGAGTGACAATAGGTCGCCTACACCCCTCAAGCCCATATAAATAGTTGAAAGCCCAACAAAGAAAGGGTCGGCCGCTTTTAGAGAGAACTCTGGAAAATCAAACACTTGCACACAAGAGAGATCAAGCTCTTCAAGAACCTCTAGATCATCCGCACTTTGGTCCGATCGCCAACGGAAGCAATCTCGACGTGGAGCATCGAGGGAAGCATCCTATCGCCACCAAGAACCCATACAAAAGAGGAGTCAAATCAACCTCCTCTTCCTCTGTAATCGAGAGAATTTGATTGTAACACATTCATTCAATCAATAAACATTTTTTCGACCCTACAGCGGCCAACCTTGTTCTTGAGCTCGGTGATGACGGCAGACTACTTGGAGCGGTGCGATTGGAGCCCCTTGACCTGGTCATCTCTAATCTCTAGCTCCCGTCGCCACTTGCCATCTCTACGACTCGTCTCAACCTCAAGTGCCTCGACCCTTTTCTCCGCCGCCTCCCTGGCCTTCCTTTCCTCGGCTATGTTCTTCTCATAATTAGAGGGAAGTTGATGAGCAAAAGAAAGCTGAGAGAATAGGTCCTGCTTGATCAGGGCCCCCCGTAGGCAGTAACTCTAGAGGGCAAAATGCAAGCCGACGGTTGGCATCTCCCTCAATAGCTCCTCGTCTTTTGAAAGAGAAAATTGCTCAACAGCCCTAACTGAGCAATGCTCGATCCTAAGACCGAGCTCTCCCTATCCAGAGGCACCCGAGTGATGAACCTCTCGCCCTCTGGGACCTTCCTGTGGGAGCGACTATCTCCTGTCTCCCCCATCATCTTTGCCCTAAATTCCTCCCACCTTTAGGACTCAACCTCCGAGACGTGATGAGGATAAGGCCAGTAGAAACTGCCCTCTAGGGCTGAGGTGGCATCACCCCTTTGAGGATCAGTAGGTTGGAGAGGGGTCGCCCCCTCTGTAGTAGCATCAGTCACCCCAACCGGTTCCTTACCCAACCTACTAGCTGGTTCGGATAGCGGAGCCTGAGTAGACGACTCCCTGGGTTTGTCGACTGGGGGGGCAGACTTGGTCACTTGATCTTGTAGGCGTTAAAAATTGCTTATCAGTACCCGAGCGAGACTCGTGATGGTGGGCTGACAACCGACGACCCATCCGACAACGCCACCAGAACCGCTGACGACGGATTACGCCGCAAAACGATAAAGCGAAGTGATTTAACGCATGAAGTGAGTCGGCAAGGCGACGAAGTCAACAAAACGACGATCGTGGAATAAACCCGATGACGGTTCGACAGACGAAGATGACTAAACTCAAACGCCGATTTAAACGGAATCACCGCATTTAGTCGCCAACTCAAATGAACCGATTGAGTCTCCAAAGTCGCATCGATACGGACTCAAACACAACGGCGACATCACCGGAGGAAAATTACCGAATACGTAAACGGCGGAGCTTAAACGGTAAAACCGAGGCCACAAAGAAAACGAGAATCGCTATGTTGACCGAGATGACTCCGCCAACATAGCAGGTGGCTCGCCTTCATGATCGAGCCACTGCCAACTTGACCGAGGTGCCCGCACAGGAAGCGAGGTGGCTCGACCATCATGGCCGAGCCACTTCGCCCAGTAGGTGGCTCGGCCATGAGGCCGAGCCATTGCACACCCCCGATGCTATAAATAGGGCCCCTTTAGTTCGTGGGGAATTTTGGGATCTCTTGGAAGACTCGCTAGAGCCCCGCAGATCCGATTTTTGAAGTTCTAAAGATCAAGACTTTGGCAAGTGTTCTGCATTGATCAAGAGAAGAGACGAGATCCGTGATCTCGAGGAGTTCGCTATGCTCGATCTACACAAAGAAGGTAGAGAATCCACCTGAGTCTGCCCAGGTCGACTCATGGATTTACCCTCTAGGCTAAGCTTCTCATTATAGTTCTGCATGAGCGCAGATTTCTCCTAGTAGATTCACTCGCCCCTACATCACCTCCTTCGCGGAGTTGATCCTCGCTCTGTCTTATTTCCTTCGTGAAATAAGCACTCTAGATCCCAGATCTCGTGATTCTAGATCTCCACTTGGATCGATTGCGCGGTGGTCCACTGACAAAAGTCCCCTAAGACAGCAAAGAACTCCACACGAGCTTGATCCGATAATCGATCCCGCTTGTTCTAAAAGGGTTAAAAAGTTGTAATCTTTTGATTTTCATTGTAAGCCTTATAAAAGGCTATATTCTTTGAATTTTGTTGTAGGCTTAATCAAGCCGTAATAGGTTCAAAATCAATGACAATCAAAACGACTTTCCCTCACAACAAGGCGGGCGTATCAGAGCCACCTCAGATCGAGGTCGGGCCGCAACCGCGATCCCTATCCCTCTGGAGGAAGAGGTCGAAGTTCGAAGTTCGACTGTAAGAAGTTCGAGGAGTATCTATCCTCGCCCTTATCCGCCCCCGCCGCTCCAAGAAGGTCTCCGCCGCAAGGAGAACCCGCGGGCCTCCGTAGAGCCCCGTGATGGCGAAGTCCAACCTCGCCGCCGCAGTAGCGAAATTCTCGCCCCAAGTCCACTATAACGGCTCGAAATGAACACCAATGACGCTCCACACTCTCCAAGCGAAGCCCGCCAAAGGCGACGACAAAGCATGGCGCCGCAAACACGCCAAAGCCATGCAATCCATGGATGGGATCCGCTATGAGGCGGATCTAAGATCCAGATTCAACCCGCAGGCTTCACCAAGTGATCGACGGCCCATCCAAGCCGCCAACCAACGAAAGTGGGTCCGCGTCAAATGGAACCGCCCGCCAACGCCCGTGAGTCCGCCGCACTCTTATGCAGGTACGAAGCGAGGCAAGCTCTGGAATTGAAGAGGAAGGAGGTGGAGAAGAAACCGCGACGGCCGCCGTTTGGAGACCCAAAGCAAGGCAAGATTCTCGCTTTCAGCTAGCCACGCGATCCAAGCCCAAGGTTGCCGACACTCGCCTCGGCGCCAAGTTCAACGCCAAGACCTAAGTCCGACGGCGATTAAAGCCAAAGGCCGTGATCAACTATCAAGGATCGCTTAGGTCCTCCGGCGAATCACGGGTCACTCATACGTGAGGTTGCACCCGCTCCAAGAAGGATTGGAAGACTCAACCCCACCAACTGCATTCAAAGATCAAGTCCGAGAGTCCATCGAGACTTCACGCCACATAAGCGAAAAGTCAAGGCGAAGTCACTGTAGTTTCGTGAAATAGGCCATTCTGAAGGAGACGCTTTCGTCGATGACTAACGATGTTATACCCGAGGGTCGCCGACGATGGCAGTTTCTCCCAGACTGCATCGATGAGCCGATCACCGCAAGTGTGGGGTACTAAAAATCTCAAGGGCTCCCCTAAACTAACACGGTCATGCTTGTGCTCCAAGCTCATCAAGACAAGGTTTCTGAGTGCAATTGCCATCAAGAAACCCTGTAAAGAGTATCGGTCTTCCGAGACTTAGCATCGACACGAGACCTAGGTCAAGGCGATTCCGCAGAAGGATGACATCCCGAGAAGATGAATTGCCAGAGGTCACTAATAATATGACTAGCAAAGGATCATCATCACAGCTATCCCCAAAGAAATCACAACGGTTAACTCGCTTGGTACCGACTACCCGACGGTCCAATTACGACAAACTTCGAGAGGGATACCCATGAGGATGATGCATCGAATGTTGGTTCAGCTTGCCTCCGATAATATCAGATCTAGCTAAGGGTGCCCCAAGAAGCTTTATGATCGCATAAATCAAGTGGCTAAAATTCTAGACTAAGCATTGACTAAGCAACGGAAAACTTCAAGTTAGAGATGGATATGGCCATGACGATGAGAGAAATGCATGACCAACAGATCCAAGCCTTGACAAAACATCGAGGTGAATCGAAGTCCGCGATCGACGCCGCACCAAGATGACAATGATTCGCACTGTGAGGAAGCACAAGAGGATGATAACCTCCCAACCACGCAACCGGGCATAATGTAGATGTTGGTGCTCATGAGAGCTAGAGGATCAAAGACTCCGAGCAAAATCAACTCATTGATTTCGCTCAAGAGGTGAAGAAGACGGTATTCCTTGCCCATACCCGAGGGAGTGGGAATCAATCCCGCACTGCCTAAGTTTAACTTAATAAACTTCACACCGCTTGATCGGAAGGGTTCCCCGACGCAAAGACTTGATTTACTTCAAGTCGCACTCTGGTTATTTTAATGAGCCCTTGATGGTTCGGCATTCGCTGGCACCCTTCGCGGAGTCGCCATGGTACCGCCCCAAACAGGGAGCATCAACACCTGGACGATATGGAGTCCCCTGCTTTCCAATTTCTTCGATGACGATATCGAAATATCCATCGAACGCTACTCGATGAAAAGCGTATGACGAGAAACTGTGGATACCTTCACAAACGATTCTAACAAGGCAATGAACCACGGATCCGATAACGAGGAGTTCATCCTCCGCACTGCCACAACAACTTGTCGCTAGACGCGCTCGAGGCAATGGGAATAGCACCGCCCAACACCGAAAGACTTGAAGGTGCGGGTGAACAAGTAATGCTTCCTCAAGAGGAAGAAGGCGAAAGAGGCCACCGAAAGCGAAGCCCTCAAACGTAACTTTGTCCCACGTGGCAAAGGGAAAGAGCAAAGCCAGACGGTGGTTGCAACCAAACGCTCCAACTCCAACCCCAAAGAAAGCAAAGAAGAAGAACAACGGCCGCGAAAAAGCACAATCGCAGCGGGCAACCGGGCCACGTAAACGTAAGGCCTCGAGGCGAGATTCAAGTCCTATTCCTTAGGACTACGAGATTCCTGCCTCTTCAAATATCTTGTGGAAAATAACAAGATCAAGCTTCCCCCGATTCAGAATCAAGAGGAAGCAAAGAGGACGAACGACACAAAATACTATGAAGCCTTAAGGATAAAATCCAGCTGCCCGAATTGACGTAGTGGTCATTAAGGATAAAATCGTGTTTCGTCCTTAAGGATAAAATCCAGGCCTTAATTGACGTAGGGGTCATCACTATGAAGCCGCCCAAAGAAAAGAGGGTCGGAGCAAATGCGTGTCCATAAGCTTTGGGTCGCCATTAACATGGTTTGAACCTAAACCAAAGGGTCAAAGTCGAATGAATCGGTGAATGATGACCCACACAAGGACTCAGACGGATATGGCCCCGAATGGCGAAGTCCCGGGTCCACCTGCACCGCTTGAAGATGATCACGGGTAGCTTCTTCTTCATCGAAGAAGAAGTCAAAGCCGAAGGCAAAGGTATGCCATGCTACTCCGCAGCTCGAGGGAGATGACGAGCGGTGGCTTACATTCCACCGCCTGGCGGGGAACCCGAAGCTCACGCCACCGTGAGCGACACGTATACGCATACAAGCACCCGGTTCCCGATCCAAATGCCAAGACGCCGCCGAGCCGGGGTACCGGACAACACCTCACTCGCCAAAAGGCACAACACACGTAATTGCCAAAGAGACTATGGCAAAAGAGAAGTACCAAGAAGTTCAAACCCGGCAGCCTTTGCTTCAATCGCCCGATGGAAGAGATAAACCGAGAACTTCAAGCTCCGCATCGCTTTGACGCGGATGGCACACTGGCCAATATCCCCGCAAGGATCACTCTTTACGAAGTTGTTACTGTCAAAAGAGACAAGAGAAGCTTTTCAGAAGCCCCGGCCGATTCCAGGTCTTCCTCACTGACAGTCCGTAAGACTCGCCAACAATGCAACCTGCGGTTAAACACTTCCCCGCATCACTTTTACAAAGGAAGATATGCATAAGGAATTCAAGCATGATAGGTCGCTATACTTCACCGTATATTGCTCTAGTGAAGTTAACCGATCCAAGTCGATCCGGTTCCGCCAGAGCATCATGCCCCTCGCTACCATGTATCACCTTTGAATCTCGCCGCAAATCGGCATCAACAGCACGGTGATTCACGGATTTAACACCGGTCTCTACCGGGTAAAATTCGGATAAAGTGCCAAATGGGAGACTTAAAGTCCAAGTCACCGCTATGTGATTGACGCAGAGTTCCTATAACTTATTGGGTCGACCTTGGATCCACAAGTAACGCTATAGTTCCATCTACTCTTCATCGTCTCAAATATGTAGACATAAACAATGAAGTCAAGACGGTGGTCGGACAAACAACCGCAGGGATGGAGAATTATTTCACCGATTCTCTCCTCTACTGAATGAGTCCTAAATCAATCATCGCCCAAGGCACGGACGGTGAAGAAGCCGACACCGGTCGGGCTTGATTATAGTGGTGGTTTTGTTTTAAATGACATTGTACCCTGTAATCAATCTTGACGATGAAGAATCGCCGATGAATATTGTAATTGGCAAATTGCCGATGAATCAATAAATGACATTTAGAGTACCCTTTGTCTTTGAATGATGTGATGACAGTTTATACAACAATCCGAAGTTTCACTTACCAACTCTGGCCATCTTGCTTTACACAAAACAGCTTCGAGACCTTTGGGACAACGCCATTGTAGGCTGAAAAATACTTACAAGATCCCCGAACCAACTCATGACGGAAGTCGGCTAATGACAACCCATCGATAATATGATACGAATCGTGAGACACTAACCCGACGGCAAACCCACAATACAAGCACGGCTTAAACCGACTTGAATAGACGATCGGATTTCGTAATCGTTGAACCGAACAAATCAAGAGTTAGTCCCGAACCAAATATAAACGGAATCTAAGTCCGGGAAGACCAAGAGTCAATAGCGTGACCTAGGCCCTAAGATCGAGAAAAACGCGAAAACGGCGAACCAAGGCCACGCTGACCGAAGCTACCTCGCCAAGGGTCGAGGCGCTCGGCCATCATGGCCGAGCCACTTCGCCAACTTGGTCGAGGTGGCTTACCATCACGCCTAACTCTGGTCGAGGTGGTCGGCTAAGTGGCGGAGCCACTTGGGTCGGTGATATTCCCCAATCCTATAACTGGGGTCTTCCTCAGCCTAAGGATTTTGGCGGAGAATTCGGGGATTTTGGCCGAGTTTTGAAGTTCAAGATCAAGATTACGCACGGATTCGAGCGCTGATCAAAAAGAGACGAGATCCGTGATCTCAAGGGTTCATATCGATCTACACAGAAGGTAGAGAATCCAAATGAGTATATGCCGTCCGTGTCGATTGGCAGACCGCCTCTAGGCTAAGCTTCGCCTTAGTCTCGTATGAAGCGCAGGATTTCTCCTAGTAGATTCATCATCCCCATCACCTCCTTCGTGAGTTGATCACCGCCGACGCTCTATTTCCTTCGCGGAAATAAACGCCAGACCGCAGATCCAAGATCTCGATCTCCACTAAGATCGGATTACGCTGTGGTCCACGGACAATTCATGTCCCCAGACAGCAAAGAACTCCAATACGTTTGTGATCCGATAAACGGATCCCGCTTGATAACCAAAGGGTTAAGAAGTTGTAATTTTCGATTTTTCATTGTAAGCCTTATAAAAGGAGATATTTTTTGAATTTGTTTCAGCACTCAAAGTTTGTAACGGATTCAAATCAATGATAATCGTGACAACTTTCCCATCGAACAAGCCGCGACCACAAGGGGAGACACCGCCACGATCGGAGGCTATGCCAAACCATGATCCCTATCCCTGGAGGAAGAGGTCGAATTCGAAGTTCGACTGTAAGTTCGAGGAGTATCTATCCTCATCCTCCGCATCCGCCTCGCCGCCCAAGAAGGTCTCCGCCAAGGAGAACCCGGCGGCCTCGGCGTAGAGCCCCGTGATGTGAGTCCAACCTCGCCGCCGCAGTAGCGAAATCCCTTCGGCGCCTCAAGTCCATCACGACGGCGCCGAGATGAACGCCAATGACGCTTCGCACTCTCCAAACGAGCTCGCCAAAGGCGACGACAAAGCATGGCGCGCAAATACGCCAAAGCCATGCAATCCATGGATGGGATCCGCTATGAGGCGGATCTAAGATCCAGATTTGCGAGGCTCCACTTCGCGATCGACGGTCCATCCAAGCCGCCAACCAACGAAAGGGTCCGTCAAACGGAACCGCTTCCACGCCAGAACGATTCGAAGCGCTGCACTTGCACAAGCACGAAGCGCGGTACAACAAGCTCGGAACTGAAGAAGGAGGTGGTAAAGAAGCCGCCAAAGATACCACCGTGTTTGAGGCCCAAATCTAACGCCGCCCAATCCTACGGCACGGCTTTTAAACCTAATCCGCCAATATTCCACTCGCCCCAAGACTTAAGCCGGCTACAGGCGCTTAAATTCAGCCAAAGCCTGTCCGACGGCGCCAAAGTCAAGGCCCAACCGTGGTAAAGCCAACTCCCGCCACCACCACCAAACCAACTATCAAGGATCGCTTGTCCTTCGAAGAATCACGTCACTCCTCATGCAGAGGTCGCACCACTCCAAGAAGGATAGGAAAATTCCTATAATCCCACCAACCGACTAAAGGTCGGTCCGAGAGTCCACCGAGACTTCACGCCACATAAGCGAAAAGTCAAGGCGAAGTCACTTTCGTAGTTTCACTAACAGGTCCATTTCGAAGGAGACGCTCGCCCCGATGACGACGACGTTATACCCGAGGAATCGTGTCACACACGACAAAGCTGTTCTCGCGACTCATACCGACGAAGCCAGCACCGCGGGTGGGGTACGAGGAAATCTCTCAAGGCTCCCCAACTAATACGGCCATGCTTGTGCTCTAAGCTCATCAAGACAAGGCTCGAGTGCAATTGCCATCAAGAAACTCCGTAAAGAGTTTCGGCCTTCCGTAGACTTAGCACCAACACGCCGAGACCTAGGTCAAGGTGATTCAGGAAGGACGACATCCCGAGAGGATGAATTGCCGAGGTCACTAATAATATGACCAGAAAGGATCATCATCATGAGCTATCCCCAAAGAATCGCAACGCTAACTCGCTTGCAACCGACTATCCGACGGTCCAATTACGACAAACTTCGAGAGGGATACCCGCGAGGATGATGTCGGATGTTGTTCAAGAATTGCCTCTCGATAATATCAGATTCAGCCAAGGGTGCCCCCAAGAAGCCTTTATGATCGCATTGCATCAAGTGGCTAAAATGCTAGACGCAAGCATTGACTAAGCAACGGAAAACTTCAAGCTAGAGATGGATATGGCCATGCAGACGATGAGAAATGCATGACCAACAGATCCAAGCCTTGACAAAACATCGAGGTGAATCGAAGTGCGATCGACGCCGACCAAGATGACAACGATTCGCACTGTGAGGAAGCACAAGAGGATGATAACCCTCCGAACCACGCAACGCCGGGCATAATGTAGATGTGGTTGCTCATGAGAGCAGAAGATCAAAGACTCAAAAGCAAAATCAACTCATTGATTTGCCAAGAGGTGAAGAAGACGGGTATTCCTTGCCCATACCCGAGGGAGTGGGAATCAATCCCGATCCGCCCAAGTTTAACTTAATAAACTTCACACCGCTTGATCGGAAGGGTTCCGACGAAGACTTGATTTACTTCAAGTCGCACTCTAGTTATTTCCGCAATGAGCCCCCGATGGTTCGTCATTCGCTGGCACCCTTCGCGAGTCGCTTTAGATTGGTACCGCCTCTAAACAGGGAGCATCAATACCGGGACGATATGGAGTCCCTCGCTTTCCAATTTCTTCAATGACGACGCCAAAATATCCATCTAACGCTATTCGACGAAAAGCGTAAGGACGGAGAAACTGGATACCTTCACAAACGATTCTAACAAGGCAATGAAACCGATCCGATAACGAGGAGTTCATCCTCCACCGCCACAACAACTTGTCGATAGACGCGTTCGAGGCAATGGGAACAAAGACCGCCCAACACCGGAAAGACTTGAAGGTGCGGGTGAACAAGCCGAACGCCTCAAGAGGAAAAGGCGAAAGAGGCCACCGACAAAGAACCTCAAACGTAACTTTGTCCCACGCGGAAAGGGAAAGAGCGTGCCAGACGGCGGTTACGAACCAAACGCTCCAACTCCAACCCCAAAGAAGAAGAAGAAGAAGAACAACGCCGCCGAACAGCACAATCGCAAAGGGCAACCGGCCACGTAAACGTAAGGCCTCGTGAGCCGAGATTCCCGTCCTATTCCTTTAGGGACGATGCGATTCCGCTCTTCAAATATCTTGTGGAAAATAACAAGATCAAGCTCCTCCGATTCGTAATCAAGAGGAAGCAACGAGGACTTAACGATCCAAAATATCGCTACTACGTAGGCGCTTCATCACCCCACTAAATCGGTTTTGGCCTTAAGGATAAAATCCAGCCTTAATTGACGTAGGGTCATCACTATGAAGCCGCCCAAAGAAAAGAAGGTCTGAGCAAATGCGTGTCCATAAGCTTTGGGTCGCTGCCGCTAACATGGTTTGAACCTAAACCGCTGGTCAAAGTCGCAATGAAGACGGTGAATGATGACCCACACAAGCAACGCCAAAGGACTCGTGGTCGATACACCCCAAATGGCTAAGTCCCGTGGGTCCACCTGCACTGCTTGAAGATGATCAATGGGTAGCTTCTTCTTCATCAAGAAAAGTCAAAGCGGAAGGCAAAGGTATGCCATGCTACTTCCGCAGCTCGAGGGAGATGACGAAAGCGTGGCTTACATTCCACCGTCCGGCGGGGAACTCCGGCCCACGCCACCAGAGCGACACGCAGTACGATACAAGTACCCGGTCCCCACCCAAATGCCAAGACGCCGCCGAATCGGGTACCAACAACTCCCTCACTCGCCGAGAAAGTGCAATAGCAGTGGCTACCAAAGAAGCCACAAGAAACAATTCAGAAGTTCAGCTCCCCGGCGCCTCGCTCAATCACCCGATTAGAAGAGACAAACCGGGAAGCTCCAACTCCCCATATCGCTTTGACGTTATGGCACAATTGGCCAATATCCCCGCAAGGATCACTCTACGAAGTTGCCGTTGTCAAGAGACAAGAGAAGCTCTTCAGAAGTCCTCCGATTCGTAAGTCTTCCTCACCCATTAAGCCGAGCCCGTAAGAGTCGGCCCAACAATGCAACCTTGCGGCTAAGCACTTTCCATCACTTTTACAAAGGAGGATATGACAAGGAATTCCAAGCACGAGGCCGCTATACTTCACCGGTATATTGGTCTAGTGAAGTTAACCGATCCAAGTCGATCCGGTTCCGCCGGAGCATCATGCCCCCCGCTACCATGTATCACCTTAAATCCCGCCAAGAAGCCGGCATCAACAGCACGCGGATCTACGGATTTAACACCAGCCGGTCTCGCTGGGTAAAATCCGGATAAAGTGCCAAATGGGAGACTTAAAGTCCAAGTCACCGCTATGTGATTGACGCAGACTTCCTATAACTTATTGTGGGTCGACCTTGATCCACAAGAACGCTATAGTTCCATCTACTCTTCATCGTCTCAAATATGTAGACACAAACAATGAAGTCAAGACGGTCGCGCGACAAACCGCCGCTTAAGGGGAGAATTATTTCACCGATTCTCTCCTCTACTGTAATGAGTCCTAAATCAATCATCGCCCAAGGCACTGACAAATGGAAGAAGCCGATACCGAAGTCGCTTGGTTATAGTGGTGGTTTTGTTTTAAATGACATTGTACCCCTTGTAATCAATCTTGACGATGAAGAATCGCCGATGAACATTGTAATTGGCAAATTGCCGATGAATCAATAAATGACGATTTAGAGTACCCTTTGTCTTTGAATGATGTGATGACAGTTTATATTACGATCCGAGTTGCACTTACCGACTTCTGCCTTGCATTACGCAGCAGCCCGACTCCTTGGGACAACACTCGCCATCCCACCTAAGATCAAGTAGTGAAAAGACTTGGTTTACTAAAAGGAAATGCGCCCAACGTAATCATTTCTTAGAAGAAGAAGAAGATGACAATGGCCTATCCTCCACACATTCGATATAGTCCCAAACACGGATATCATGAAGAAGTGGGGGTATGACTTGACACAAGGGTAAGGTCTATATTTTGGACGAGGTCCTCGAAGTCCCTCCCAAAGCGCATGTCCCAAGAGGGAAGCCGGATAACTACTATGCATTTAGAAGGATTGGGATATGAATCCTCCTCGAAGATGAATGCTCATGGTCGATTGATAATAATCCACCCAATGAGGGAGACTACATTCGTCTCGATTCTGGTTGGGATTTACACCACTCTAGAAGCTTTCAAGGCTTTGATGTCAAATATGGCTATTAGATCCCGCTACTATTGAGGTGATGAAGATATGCCAACATGGGAAGACCCATGGATCCATCAACTCAAAGAGCAGCTTTGGGGATAGATTCAACAAAGAGAACCCCCACTAAGGATGAGGTAGTCCAGTTAATATGGGTGACTAAGAGCATCCTAAGCTCATAAACATCAGCAATACTCTTCCCTCGAAGAGAAGGAAGAGTTGATCGCCCTAATCGTGAGTATATCGATGTATTCACCGAGCTACGAGGACATGCCAGACTCGACCTAATGTGGCGACACATCGCCAACATCGGTGGATGTCAAACCTCGCAAGCAAATCAGAGACGGTTTCATCCACGATCTTGCAGTGCAATCGCTGACGGTGAAGAAACTCATAGAATCGGATTCATCAAGGAAGTTCAACATCCGGATGTGGCTAATATAGTCCCTACCATGAAGAAGAATGGTTCGATTAGGATCTGTGGTCGACATGCAGACCTGAATGTCGCCTTCGGAAGATGATTCTCTTCCAATCACCGATGTCATAGTCGACAATACGCTGGATTTGAAAGAATGTCATTCATGGATGGTTTCTGATACAATCGATCAAGATGCACCCCGATGATGCCAAACACACAGCCTCTAACGCCCATCGGTATATATTGCTACACGGTCATGCCGCTCGCCTAAAAATCGGGCGCCACGCACTAACGAAAGCAATGACGAAAATTTTCCAGACCATCTCCTCGAAAACAAATAATGCTATGTCGACGATTTGGTCGCGGAAAAGCCGCGGATAAAGGAGATCACATCAAAGATCTTAGAACGGTATTCGAGCTCATGCTAACTCATCAACTAAAGATGAACCCCGCCAAATCCTTCCTGATGTCCAGCGGCAGTTCCTGCTTCGTCTGCCACCAACAAAGGAATCCATGTCGATCCCGACAAAGTGAAAGCGATTCAAGATTTGCAACCTCCAAGAAATCCGAGAGAACTGTGGTGCATACATGACATGACATCCTAAGCTCATAAACATCGCAATACTCTTCCCTCGAGGAGAAGGAAGAGTTGATCGCCTCAATCGTGAGTATATCGATGTATTCACCGAGCTACGAGGACATGCCAGACTCGACCCTAATGTATACACATCGCCAACATCGGTAGGATGTCAAACTCCGCCAAGCAACCGCAGAGACGGTTTCATCCACGATCTTGCGTGCAATCGCTGACGGTGAAGAAACTCATAGAATCGGATTCATCAAGGAAGTTCAACATCCGGATTGGGTGGCTAATATAGTCCCGGCCATGAAGAAGAATGGTTCGATTAGGATCTGTGGTCGACATGCAGACCTCAATGTCGCCGCCTCGAAGATGACTTTCCTCTTCCAATCACCGATGTCATAGTCGATAATACGGTGGATTTGAAAGAATGTCATTCATGGATGGTTTCTGATACAATCGATCAAGATGCACCCCGATGATGCCAAACACATGCCGCTCAACTTCATCCAGATATATTGCTACACGGTCATGCCGCTCGCCTAAAATATCGGGCGCCACGCACTAACGAAAGCAATGACGAAAATTTTCCGTGACCATCTCCGAAAATAATGCTATGTCGACGATTTGGTCGAAAAGCCGCGGATAAAGGAGATCACATCAAAGATCTTAGAACGGTATTCGAGCTCATGCGAACTCATCAACTAAAGATGAACCCCGCCAAATCCTTCCTGATGTCCAAAGGGCAGTTCCTCTACTGCTGCCACCAACAAAGGAATCCATGTCGATCCCGACAAAGTGAAAGCGATTCAAGATTTGCAACCTCCAAGAAATCCGAGAGAACTCGTGGGTGACAAGGGCGACATGACATCCGACGGTTCATATCGAACCTATCCGGGAAGTGCCAACCATTCTCAAAGTTGAATAAGAAGGGCGGTCATTTATTTGGGACGACGCCGTAAGGCATTCAAGAGATCAAATCAGATCTCGCTAAACCTCCGGTTCTTGTTGCACCACGGTCGGAAAACCGCTTCGATTTACATCAAGGCAACGGATCACTCGTTAAGCTTTTACCGCCAGACTAATTTAATGGCGTCACCAACAAAGGTATTACCCGAGTTCTAACATTAGTCGGGCCGAAGTCTCGATACCCAATGGTCGAAGCGCGTCTTGCATTAGTGTTCGCGATTCGTAAAATGCGCACTATTTAGCCTGACAGACGATTTATGTTATCTTGATTATCACATTTTAATTACATTTTTATACCCTTATTACCTATGTTATATGAATAACGATATTACTAATAATCATTTTTATCTTATTTTGCGTGCTAATAAAGAAATAATGAATAAAAGCCCAAATGACTCAAATTCTCAATTTCTACCAATATTTGAAGCCCAAATCAAGACAAACAAAGGCCCAAGATACCAAATTGATCCAAGAGAAATTCGTGAAGAAAATCAAGAAAAGACAAATTCGTTGGGAACCAATCGGTTGACTAACTGCTACAACCGGTTAATCTGTTATTAACCGACGGCCAACCGACGGTTTGCAAATGCATTCAATTAATGGTGGATTTCTTCCTTTTGGCTAGGTTTGATCCAATGGTTCACATCAACTCCGCTGGGCTATAAATAGGGTGAAGGCCGAGTGTTTTGAGTGTGAAATATTTTGTAAAACTCCATTTGGAGAGGAGGGTTACTCTTAATTGAGAAGACCTTCCAAAATTGTAACTTTTGTTACACAATAAATGAAATGTTTCACCTCTTCACTTCCTTTCTTCTTCTAATCCAAGGACCAAAAGGAGGATTAGATTAAGATCAGAGTTGTTGGTTTCTATTTTATTTCTTTTTATTTTCTTCTTTATTTTCTTGTTTGTAGAATAGATTTACTTTCATGCAATTTACTTTCTTGCAATTTACTTTCATACAATTTAATTCCATGCAATTTACTTTCATGCAATGTATTTAATTCTTGTATTTACTTTCTAGAATAGATTTTTCTTTCCTTTAATTCACCTTGAGGCTAGAACCCTCTAGGGAATTACCCTTTTCTAAGTGTGGAGCTAATATTCGTGGGATCCCTAGAGATTGTTTGAAACTAGCTAACAAATCCAACTCACTCTCGTGAGATTGAGATAAGCTAAGTGGATCTACTCTAGATTCCTCATATCTTTAACTAATCCTCTATACTTTACATTCTTGATTTTGCACTTATCCTTGTTTTCCATTTGTTTGTTATTTCCTTTATTCTTGATTTTGATTTTCCTTTACTCTCTCCTCTCTCTCAATCTTGCTTTCTTTTATTTTGCACTTATTTTCTCTCAATCTCATATTCCCTTCATGTGCATATAATCTCAAACCTAGTTTTGTTATTATGTGCATATAACCACAACCACATTCTCAACTTTATTTTCTCCTCTTTTGCACATAATCCACAATCCACTCTCTTTTATCTCTCCACATCCACATTCACCATTTTCTTATTTTCATTTTATTTTAATAACTCCTAATTGTCACGTGCATAATTTGAGAACCAAAACTTGAGCAAAACTCCTCCTACTTCCCGTTCCTCGTGGGAACGATAATCTTTTATACTATAACTTGATAAAGGTTGTATACTTGCAACTTAGGAGGTAATCATTTATTTCCCATTAAGTTTTTGGCGCCGTTGCCGGGGAACGGTGCATAAGTAGGATTTTCATTAAGTTTGGTTTTTATTTTGTGTGTTTTCTTTTGTGTTTGAACTTGGAGCTTGAAGATCAAGAGTTGAAGATTCAAGATTGAAGAATTGCCTCCAACGAGGCTTTGCATTGCTTTTGTGTGGGTAACTTCTCAATCTAGTATTTTCAATTCCACCCTTTAGATAGTTCATATACATTAGGGACAATTAGGATAAAAAAATAAAAATAAAAATAAAAATAAAAATAAAAAAAAGGATTTTTTTTTACCCTTGTCGAATCTCTAATAAACTTTATTTCTTTTATTGTCTAACCATAATAAAAAATAAAAAGATTTTGTTTTTGCATCCTTTTAGTTGCTTTTAATTTTAGGGTTGCATTTCATATAATAGTAGGAATTCACCAAGTGATTTGAGCATCTTGATTTGGCACACACTTGAAAATATCTTAAGGGCAAAAACCCATTAATCAAGATAAGGTGAGGGATTTCATCACCCTTTCCTTAGCCTAAAAATCACTAATTCCTCACTACACATACCCAAGCCTCTTAAAATTGATTAGACGTTGGCCCCTAAGGATTCGAGCTCATTAAGGAACAATAATTTCTTAAGTGGACCGTCCAAGTTTATTTGGATTAATTGGTGTCTAAGGCAAGGTTTAGGGTTATGTATAGCCGGAAGGAAAGAGGTACTTAATTGATCTTTGATCTCCTCTAGTACTATCCTTACCGGCTAATTACCCAAGTAAACTTTGATCTTTCACTAAGGGAATTTTGGTTAGAGCCGGTCTAAGTCAAGTTTAGGCTTAACCCTAGAGTTAGGGTGATTGAAAAGTGATTGCCTTGATTTATTTTTAGTTAGTTTTTCCTTATTTTTTTTCTCATCATCTTCTTAACTTTTTCTCTTGACCTTTTCAAATAAAAAAAATTTTGATTTTGGTGTATGCAAACTTGGGTTAGGGATAATACTAATCGCTTAATTGCTTTTGATCCATCTCTTGAACCAAACGAAATGGCTAATACCAACCCACCTGTTCTTCAAGATGTTTTTACCCCACTAGAAATGCAATCCTCTTGCATAAAACTCCCCGAGGTAAATGGAACCAATTTTGAACTTCGACCGCGATTTCATAAACATGCTTCCCAAATTCTAGGAGTCAAACCAAGACGATACATCTTTATCTCCTAATTTGAAGAAGTTTGCCTCATGATTAAAATGAGGGACTTAATCAAGATGCGATCAAACTCCGATTTATTCCATTTGCCCTTAAGGACAAAGCCAAAAATGGTCAGATAGCTTGCCCACGATTCCATCTCAACTTGGGGTGAATTTGTAACAGCTTCAAAAATTCTTTCCTATCCACAAAACAATCAAGCTTAGAAACAGATTCAAAATTTTAAAATTGTCCCGAGAACCTTTTGGAAGTATTTTGATAAATTCAAAGATCTTCTTATCCAATGTCCTCACCATGGTCTTGAAAAGTGGCGATTATGCCAAATCATTTATGAAGGATTGATTATTCTTCAAAACTTCCTTAGAGTCAATGTGTCAAGGGGATTTCATGAAGAAAAATGCGATGAAGCTTGGGACTTTTAGAGAGTTTATCTAAGAAAACCATGCAAGGGGAACATTGTGATGACCGTGTTTCATCGCTTCCCAACCCAAAACCAAGTGGTCTTTCCTAGAAACTAACATAGCCTCTCAAGCAAAGATGGCTACAATCATGAGGTTAGAAGCTTTAGAAGTCAAAGAACGAAGCCTCCACCAAATCAACCAAGTTTCTCAGTTGTCATAATCGTCTGTTTTCATCTCATGTTTCGTGAGGAATGTCCTCTTTAGGATCCGGCCACCACTAGGTCGATAAACGCCGCGATTCCGGCCCGCTGAATGATCCATTTTCTCCAACCTACAATCCAAGTTGGAGAAATCATCCAAACTTTGCATGGAACCGTGGAAACTACTCCGAAATCAAAATTTCACTCCTCTTCAACCCAACAATTTCTAGGGCAATGCTCTCAATTATCAACAACCAAATTGCCATTTCAAAATCGCCTCCTCATCACCAACTGCAAATCACACTCCTCAAATTGTGATCATGATAAACGCCTTAATGTTCCGAAAAGGGTCTAGAAACTTTGATTAAAACCTCTACACACTACTCTAACTTATTGACTCAAACATCAAACACATTGAATTTCTTCATGCAATCAACCGCAAATCATTTCCAACACTCAAGCCATAGCTAGGTTAGAAACCCAACTTGGTCAACTAGCTAATGCCATGAGTGAGAGAAAGAAAGGAACTTTTCCGAGTCAACCCGCGCCCAACCCGGAAGGACACGGATCAAGTTCAACCTATTGCCAAGTGAATGCAATCCATTCACGTCCGGACAGTCGATAATCGTTAGAATGCCTCTAAGTGAAACCCTTGAACCGTAACAAATTCTCTCCTTCTCGAGAAATCACACCTTCCTCATGACCTTAACCCGAACTGTAACTGAGTCTAATCAATTTAAACCAGCTGTTCTACCCTGATAGACTCGTGCCTAGGAAGCACTCCTCGTGAGGAGAAAATTCTAGAGACTTTCAAGGTGTTAAGGTCAACATTCCTCTTTAGATGTCATTGAACAAATTCCTTCTTATGCCAAATTTTTAAAGGAATTATGTACCAAAAGAGGCAAATAAATGTTCCAAAGAAAGTCTCACGCCAATATCGCTGAAGTCCTCTCAAAGTCCGCACTATTGAAACATAAGGATCCGTGTTGTCCTACCATCCCATGTATCATTGGTAATACTCAGATCGATAAGGCTTTTAGACTTAGGCCGCTGTCAACTTGCTTCTCAGATTCGATCTACCAACAACTAGGTGTCGGGAACTCAAGCCAACTAGATGCACACTTCGCTAGTCGATAGATCCGCAAGGTCCCTATGGGTGAAATAACTGATGTATTGATAAAGGTTGAGACTTTATTTTTCCTCGCCGATTGTAGTCCTCGAAACGCAACCCGCTTCCAATCCCAAAGGACGATATACCCGGATCTTAGGAAGACCGTTTAGCCACATTTAATGCTCCCATCAATCAGAACCGGTCACATGAAGTCGTTTTTGGGAATCGATCGCTGAACTTAATATTTTCAATCCAGAAATAATATTGATAAGCTTTTCAAATCAATTACATCCAAGAAAGTTTAATGTATAGAGAATGAATCGACATTAGTTTTGAGGAAATCTTTCATGAGGAACCGGAAGTTTTAAAAATTCGTGTTTTATTTTTCAAAATGAGGAAACTGTGTTGAATACATGCCTCTTGAATGCAACATTCAAGAACTCTTCTCGATGAGCTTAGATTTTGAAAGAGCAACCAAAATGTCAAATTTTCATTAATCAAAAATCTAAGTTCAAAATGCATAACACTAATAAGACCTACCTTAATTTGTCAAAACACATTGCAAACCTTGGAATTTTCGTAATTTGAGAACATCATTGATTATATCATCTTGAAATTTTTAAATTTCTAGAATTTTCAAAGAATAAGGTAGGATTTAATGTAGAATATGAGCTTCTCATGTTTTATCTTTTATTCTACATTTTTATTTTTGTCCCACAATAATAAAAGAATTTATTCTTCTCTCATGTGAGAGTTTCTTGTTCTTTTCAAAAATAAAAAAAATTAAAAAAAAAAAAATAAAGGAGAGAATAAATTTTGACTCCACCTTCTCATACCAAAGGTAATTACAGACTTTTATCATTGTTCAAGTCGATCGAACAAATGTAAGTGCTTCCATGCTTATCCTGCTTTTACTTTGTGCATATTAGAATTTGCATTGAGGACAATGCAAAATTTAAAGTGGGGTGGGAATTAGTCATTTTGCTCTTTATCTTAGTCATTTTTCCTCTTCTTACCATTTTTTTCTTTTTATGTCATTTTTTTTTTCATAAAAAAGAGTCACTGCCAACTTAATAGAGTTGATTAATAATTGATCAATTTGATAGAATTTAAGTCTTCTAATCCTTAGTTGGTTCTATACTCAAGTTTACCTTTTATGATAACTCCAAATAAATTTCTTAAGAAATGATTTTCAAAGTAATATACTTTACTTAAGTTGTAACTTAGATTTTAATTAAAGTAATGAAATTTTGCATGCCTAACTTAGAGTTGAAAATAATTTTTCAAGTTGTCTTGATCCAAATATTGTTCATATACATATACACTAACTTAATAAATAGAAGAAAAATTTCTCTTAAAATCATTGGTGGTTCTATTTTACTAAGCCTAAGTTGACTGAGTAATTAAGCCCAGGAGTATTTCTATGCTTAATGACCTAAGCCCAATTGGGTTGGGATTCATTGGCCCAAAACTCGCTAAATGGTCACTTAGAAAGCCCGATTAAAAAGAACAAAACCACCAAGGAATAAAGAGTTAAAAAAAATGTCAACTAATCATATTTTTATATATAGTTATATTTGTATATGTTCTTGAAAATTAAATGGATTTAAAGACTTGAAGTTTGTTTAAAACAAAGGGTTAGCATGTTCTTTTCAAAACTTTTAAATTTTTGAGTTAAACTTAGTTTTGTATAACTATAATGGAAGGATTTTCTTAAGAAAATTACATTGAGTTATGATAAAAACGCTTGAGTATTAACCAACTTCAATTGGAATGTTTGAAGATATCAAATGAATTAATTATTTTATTAACTTCTTTAAATTGGCAAGTTGACTGAATTTTGTGGGTATATTCATCAAAACCCTCAATGACTACAACTCGTCCACTAGGTAACCTAGGGTTTAAAGGCTTGTTGTATGTGCTAAATACAACCACATTCCTCGCTAAAGTGAGTTAGGTTTTCTTTTTATTTTCTTTGCTAGAGGACTAGCAAAAGCTTGTGGGGGTATTTGATTATCACATTTTAATTACATTTTTATACCCTTATTACCTATGTTATATGAATAACGATATTACTAATAATCATTTTTATCTTATTTTGCGTGCTAATAAAGAAATAATGAATAAAAGCCCAAATGACTCAAATTCCTCAATTTCTACCAATATTTGAAGCCCAAATCAAGACAAACAAAGGCCCAAGATACCAAATTGATCCAAGAGAAATTGTGAAGAAAAATCAAGAAAAGACAAATTCGTTGGGAACCATCGGTTGACCAACCTAAGGCCAATCGGCATAACCGACGCCAACCGATCGGTTTGCAACAGATTCAATTAATGGTGGATTTCTTCCTTTTGGCTAGGTTTGATCCAATGGTTCACATCAACTCTGGGCTATAAATAGTGAAGGCCGAGTGTTTTGAGTGTGAAATATTTTGTAAAACTCCATTTGGAGAGGAGGGTTACTCTTAATTGAGAAGACCTTCCAAAATTGTAACTTTTGTTACACAATAAATGAAATGTTTCACCCTTCAATTTCTTCTCTTCTAATCCAAGGACCAAAAGGAGGATTAGATTAAGATCAGAGTTGTTGGTTTCTATTTTATTTCTTTTTCATTTTCTTTCTTTATTTTCTTGTTTGTAGAATAGATTTACTTTCATGCAATTTACTTTCTTGCAATTTACTTTCATGCAATTTAATTCCATGCAATTTACTTTCATGCAATGTATTTAATTCTTGTATTTACTTTCTAGAATAGATTTTTCTTTCCTTTAATTCACCTTGAGGGTAGAACCCTCTAGGAATTACCCTTTTCTAAGTGTGGAGCTAATATTCGTGGGATCCCTAGAGATTGTTTGAAACTAGCTAACAAATCCAACTCATTCTCATGAGATTGAGATAACTAAGTGGATCTACTCTAGATTCCTCATATCTTTAACTAATCCTCCATACTTTACATTCTTGATTTTGCACTTATCCTTGTTTTCCATTTGTTTGTTATTTCCTTTATTCTTGATTTTGATTTTCCTTTACTCTCCTCTCTCTCAATCTTGCTTTTATTTTGCACTTATTTTCTCTCAATCTCATATTCCCTTCATGTGCATATAATCTCAAACCTAGTTTTGTTATTATGTGCATATAACCACAAACATTCTCAACTTTATTTTCTCCTCTTTTGCACATAATCCACAATCCACTCTCTTTTATCTCTCCACATCCACATTCACCATTTTCTTATTTTCATTTTATTTTAATAACTCCTAATTGTCACGCGCATAATTTGAGAACCAAAACTTGAGCAAAACTCCTCCTACTTCGCCTCGTGGATCGATAATCTTTTATACTATAACTTGATAAGGGTTGTATACTTGCAACTTAGGAGGTAATCATTTATTTCCCATCATATCTCTAACGTAAATTCGGTTCGAATATTTATGACCCACCGCCTCAATGAGTTGGCGCTAAATGGGCTTTGCTCTTGTCCCAATATGACTTGCACTTCAAACAATAAAGTCGGTTAAAGGACAAGCGATTTGTGATCTCTTACGCTAACCCGACAACGACGCAGCTGAGCTATATGATGATCTTCCTGATGAAGTCCATGAAGTCAACACTACATCGCACCAACAAATGTTTGAAGATATCAAATGAATTAATTATTTTATTAACTTCTTTAAATTGGCAAGTTGACTGAATTTTGTGGGTATATTCATCGCAAACCCTCACGAGACTACAACTCGCCCACTAGGGTAACCTAGGGTTTAAAGGCTTGTTGTATGTGCTAAATACAACCGCCATTCCCGAAAGTGAGTTAGGTTTTTATTTTCTTTGCTAGAGGACTAGCAAAAGCTTAGGTGTGGGGGTATTTGATTATCACATTTTAATTACATTTTTATACCCTTATTACCTATGTTATATGAATAACGATATTACTAATAATCATTTTTATCTTATTTTGCGTGCTAATAAAGAAATAATGAATAAAAGCCCAAATGACTCAAATTCTCTCAATTTCTACCAATATTTGAAGCCCAAATCAAGACAAACAAAGGCCCAAGATACCAAATTGATCCAAGAGAAATTCGTGAAGAAAAATCAAGAAAAGACAAATTGGGGAACCAATCGGTTGACCAACCGTTATTAACCGCACATAACCGACGGCCAACCGATCGGTTTGCAAATGCATTCAATTAATGGTGGATTTCTTCCTTTTGGCTAGGTTTGATCCAATGGTTCACATCAACTCCGCTGGGCTATAAATAGGTGAAGGCCGAGTGTTTTGAGTGTGAAATATTTTGTAAAACTCCATTTGGAGAGGAGGGTTACTCTTAATTGAGAAGACCTTCCAAAATTGTAACTTTTGTTACACAATAAATGAAATGTTTCACCCTTCAATTTCCTTTCTCTTCTTCTAATCCAAGGACCAAAAGGAGGATTAGATTAAGATCAGAGTTGTTGGTTTCTATTTTATTTCTTTTTCATTTTCTTCTTTATTTTCTTGTTTGTAGAATAGATTTACTTTCATGCAATTTACTTTCTTGCAATTTACTTTCATGCAATTTAATTCCATGCAATTTACTTTCATGCAATGTATTTAATTCTTGTATTTACTTTCTAGAATAGATTTTCTTTTCCTTTAATTCACCTTGAGGGTAGAACCCTCTAGGAATTACCCTTTTCTAAGTGTGGAGCTAATATTCGTGGGATCCCTAGAGATTGTTTGAAACTAGCTAACAAATCCAACTCACTCTCGTGAGATTGAGATAAACTAAGTGGATCTACTCTAGATTCCTCATATCTTTAACTAATCCTCCATACTTTACATTCTTGATTTTGCACTTATCCTTGTTTTCCATTTGTTTGTTATTTCCTTTATTCTTGATTTTGATTTTCCTTTACTCTCTCCTCTCTCTCAATCTTGCTTTCTTTTATTTTGCACTTATTTTCTCTCAATCTCATATTCCCTTCATGTGCATATAATCTCAAACCTAGTTTTGTTATTATGTGCATATAACCACAACCACATTCTCAACTTTATTTTCTCCTCTTTTGCACATAATCCACAATCCACTCTCTTTTATCTCTCCACATCCACATTCACCATTTTCTTATTTTCATTTTATTTTAATAACTCCTAATTGTCACGCGCATAATTTGAGAACCAAAACTTGAGCAAAACTCCTCCTACTTCCCGTTCCTCGTGGGATCGATAATCTTTTATACTATAACTTGATAAGGGTTGTATACTTGCAACTTAGGAGGTAATCATTTATTTCCCATCATATCTCTAACGTAAATTGGTTCAATATTTATGACCCAAATTCGCCTCAATGAGTCAAGGCTATAAATGGGCTTTGCTCTTGTCCCAATATGACTTGCACTTCAAACAATAAAAGTCGGTTAAAGGACAAGCGATTTGTGATCTCTTGGCTGCCAACCCGACAACGGACGCAGTTGAGCTATATGATGATCTTCCGGATGAAGTCCATGAAGTCAACACTACATCGCACCAACAAATATGGCGACTTTACTTTGACGGAGCTTCTCGAGCTACCAACGTATGCAGTGTCCCCTGATGTTCTAAGATCTCTCACCGGGTCAGTCGCTCTTAGTTTCCGGAATCATGTCATGCCCGTGCTTATTTAGTTACCGAACCTTGCTCTAATAACGAGCCAATACAATGCGCTACTTATTGGACTTAGTTTCAAGGAGCCGGGGTCGAGTATCTCAAGCGCATCGGCGATTCGCAATTGATAGTTAAGCGATCCGGTGACTACGGTTAGGAACCCCGATCCGTCCCCTATCACCAGTCAAATGGCGCACTCGCTCAAGAGTTCTTCATTGAATATATCCCCGCTTCGTAACGCTTTATGCGGATGCATGGCCGATTAGCGTGACACCGCACAACCTTGACAATCAACAACTAGTTACGGTCAGACTCACCAACTCTTCGCACAATATATGATGAGGTACAAGAAGATGAGGGGTAGTTACCAAAGGAGTGTATGCACCCAAACCAAATTGGAGCCCCGAGATTGACGCTCCTATCATCGATCACGCCTTGCATGGTATTCTCACGAAGACGAATGAGAGAGAGTCAATCCGCTAAGAGCTCCAAGATTCTTTTACGACACCTGAGACCGATGTTATATCACGGGTACGATGGTCTTTACTCGATGCCTCTCAAACAAAGAGGCGTAAGAGGTCCTTCGGAAGCACAAGGTGAATGGTGCGCACTACCGGTCCCAAGCTCTACGATCAATCGAGAATGGGCTACTTTGGCCAACAATGATTAATGACGCACAAGATGCTCTGAAATGCCACGCTGTCAAATTCACATTATATGCATCACCTCCGTGAGCGCTGCATCCTTCGCCACATCCTCGCCATTCGAGACATGGGGAATGGACGTTGTAGGTCCCATTTTTCCTCCGCCACCGTTATCGTTTATTCTAGCGATCACCGACTACTCCAAGTGCGTATAATCCCGCTTAAAAGAAGTAAAGGCGAAGTACCGCCATCAATTTATCAAACACCATGTCATCTACCCATCGTGTTCCAAGACGGATCGCATGACAACGGTCCCCAATTCATCGCCAATTCCTTCATCGTGTTTTGCGAGAAATTCAAGATACAAGACGCTTTATCGACACCTATAATCCACCGAAATGGATTAGCCGAGGCGCTCAACAAGACAATCATCAAAATTTTGTCGAAACTTGTGAAGAATAACAAGCGAGATTGGGATGATAAACTCGAGAAGCACTCGGCATATCGCACAACCCACGCGACGCCAACCGAGAGACTACGATTCTCGGTCTACTGCGTAGCGCTTCCCATTGGAAATTCATATTCACACCGCACGCTTCTGCAACGGAGATGACGATCGAAGAACAAGATCAAACATCTCAAGAGCTCGAGATGTTGATGAAAAGCTCGAAGCTCAACAATGCATTGAGTTCTACAAGCTAGGATGTCGAGCTTTCAACAAGAAAGTACGACAACGGAGTTTCAAAGAAGGAGATTTGGACCCGCCGCCGACGACCGATAATCCTCACTTCCAAAAAGAAAGGTAAATTCAACCTAATGGGAGGGACCGCTTGTAATAGAAACGGTTTACTCCAATGGTGCATCGCCTAATAACACAAAATGGCGACCGCAATTAATGCCGATAATGGGAAGTTCTCAAGAAATACTACCCTTAGTATCTTCGTGATAACCCGCTTCGACGGAAGTTCCTCGTGGGATGTTTCACCCACTTTCCTTGAGGATAACCCTAGATTTATCCTCCATCATAATTTCCACCGATCAAATTCCTTGACTAGGTCTACAAATTCTTTCGTACATACCAAAATCCCTCTTGATTCCTTCTTAGAACAAGAGGCCCACTGAAAATTCTTTTTCACGGAGACGTAATATAAAATTCTTCCTCTCAAGCCGCAAGATCCCTTTCGTGATAAACGGAAGGGTTCTATCCACCCTATTCCTAGGTAGCACCGATCAAGGTATGCGCCAGGTTTTCGCACCGTGTTGTCCACCGGGTCGCCTGAAGTCTTCGGCTCGTGAGTGGAGATCCCACTCTAGTTCCATCCTCTCCTAGGTAGCCACCACCGGTTGCGCGCTGAGGTTTTTCGACTAGGTTGTCCACTCAAGGTCACTTGAGTCTCTTCGGTTCCTGGGAGTGGAGATCCCACTCTTAGTCCCATCTTTCATTCTAGGTAACGCCGACCGGTTGTATGCCGAGGTTTTCGCACTGTGTTGTCCGCCTCAAGGTCGCCTCGAGTCTCTTTCGGTTCTCGTGAGTGGAGATCCCACTCTTAGTTCCATCCTCTCCTAGGTAGCTACGACCGAAGGTATGCCGAGGTTTTCTGACTAGGTTGTCCGCCTCAAGGTCACTTGAGTCTCTTTCTCTTTCTGAGTGAAGATCCCACTCTTAGTCCCATCTTTCATTCTAGGTAGCTCGATCAAGGTAAGCACTGAACTTGCATCTTAGGTAGCCCGACCGAAGGTGTGCGCCGAGATCAAGTCGTCCGATCAAGGACGCCCAACCCTCTTGATTCCTATAGTGTGCCCTTATTGGTTTCATTCTCGAGAAATAGAACAAAAGTTCCTCCTCTCTCACCAATTTAATCCTATCAACCAAAACTCCTTAATCCAAGATTCTTCTTGGGGAATTTGATCCCTAATCCTAAGTATAGTCGACGCCAACACGTCAGCCGGTTAGTATTCCCTGAAAAGACGGCTTCACGATTCAACATCGAGCATTAAGTCTAAGAGAGTTTCATTCTTTTAGCACAACGCTGTGTGTAGAACGGATTTAGATAATCTACATGCTAGCCCAACTCAAACGTAGTTGGTAAAGGCTCATCAAACCCTTGAGGGCCGGATGGCCAATAACCCTAAAGCCGACGCCTAACACGCTGCTGTCGTTTAGTCTTTTTCCATTGAAGAAGACACCGTGAGTTTGATTCTCGGGTATTTTATCCCAAGCCTAAGAAGGATGAGTCGCCTGAACACGCTGTCGGGTGGTCTCTTTGCCCGAAAAGAGCAACCGGTATGTATTCGTGATCATAGCATTAAGTCTAAGAGAGTTTCATTCTTTTAGCACAACGCCACGCAAGGAACGGATCTAGATAATTCGCACGCTAGCCCAACTCAAACGGTAGTTGGTAAAGGCTAATCAAACCCGCTGATGGTCGAGGGTTTGCCAAAATCCTATAAGTGTTATGGTTAATTATTTCGACGGCAAAAGAATCATAATAAAAAATGAATGGAATAAATCTTATTTATTTGAAGTAAATATAGAAGGAGCTACAACTGTTTAAACATCAAGTCTATGACAAAGGATTTGTTGTTCGAAATGAGACACTTCATCACTATAAGCTCGGTGGAGTTCTCCTACAACTCACTCAAAGACTCTCATCGGTGTTCAAGACTTCATGGTTGCCCCTCGAAGCTCAACCAGCCGCTCGACAGCTCGAAGTTCCCTAGACGCCGACCAGGGCTTCTTCCTTGTTGGCCTTGGCCACCCAAAATACTCATCTTATCTTCCTCTACATGGAGCTTCTGAAGCAAGATATCCTTCTCCGCACTCGCCACAATACCACCGATATGGCTTAGGAAGAATATGTTCAAAGAACAACAAACCGGAAGCTGATCGGGCGCCGTCTCTTCAGATCTGAACTCGAGTCCAAGAAAACACGAAGCATCGCGCCATGCCTCTAAACGCTTCCAGATGAGCAAATACATATGAGGAAGCTCCACCGCCGCAGCTTCTAAAGTCTCAAGCTTTCTCCAGCTGAACGAGGTCGCCAAGAATGGCTTGAGCTAACTCGGTAACCCATATCCCGTGATCAAGGCCGCCCATGATCAAGCAGCGGGTCTGAATCGACGAAGAGAAAGCCCGCCATGAAGAACCTTTTCGATCAATGTTCACCAAGGAAAAGAACGAAATGCATTTCCAAACAGATAATAAACGGACAAATCTTCATCCAAAGATCGTCCGCCAAATCATGGAGTCGAGATGTAGGCTCTACACTAAAGAAAAGAGAACCTTAGAATCTTTAGTTAAAAAATTGGCTAAGACATATTCAGCTAAAGGACTTCAACCCGCCTCCTTCAAAGATAGTTTCTGGACCCATGAAGTCTATCGTGAGGAGTACCTATCGAGTACTATCTATGGTACCGACCCTCACTATGCTCATCTATCTCAACTGGAGTAGCCGACCAAAAGCTAAGGGAAGAGGAGTGCCCGACACTACACAAAGGGAATTTCTCGACTTTTAATTATAGTAGTATTGGCCAAATGGTCGGTCCTATAATTAATCAAAGAGAAAATTCATACCTTCCTCGAGGATTGTGGCTTCTGCAAATCTTCACCAAGAGCATCGCCATCCCATGGCTGCATAGGTGTCATCCATGGAAGTGTTGTCGTGATAAACCAAATTTCCATGAAGTCTTCCATTGAGAAGTTCCAAAAGAAAGCATTAGGAAAACGAATGCGCTAGGAATGGGCTAACAATAGGTAAAGCTACTTACTTCCTACACGGGAGTTAACCCTCTTAGTCTCGGTTCAGATACTTGTCTCCTCGCAATTTCTAAAAGAGCAAAAAGCTTAAGAGGCAATTAGTGGGGGTACGACTCGGCCATTCAATTTGTTCATGGAAAGTCGGTTTCTATTCATTGCTTTGTTGAACTTGTTTACGTTCGCTATCTACAACAAAATTCAAACAAAAAGAAATGCCTTTTTATTTCAAAGCATAAATGAAAACTAAAATTATAACTTTTTCCTTTAGGAACAAACGCCGGATCTCTATTATTCGATCCTCGCTTGTGGGTTCTTTGCTTGTGTCGGGACTTGAATCGCCCTCGGACCACCGCCAATTCGATCTAGGTGGAAACCCTGCCTGAACTACAGACGGAATGGGCTCGCTTCACGAAGGAAACGGTTTAAGGGGATCACACTCACGGCGAGAGGATCGCCTTCGGGATCACACTCACGGCGAGAGGATCGCCGAGCGTGAGATCTACTAGAGAAATCACGCTATTCTCAGAGCCAACCCGAATTTGCTTACCTCGCTGTTGAAGATCTGACGTAGATCGAACTTGTAATCGTCGGTGATCGGAACGGTGCAACGACGGCTCGTAGATCTCGCGATAATTCTTCAGAAAATCCCAAAATCCAACCTCTAAAATCTCCGAAATCGCCTCTGAACTGAGGAAGACCCCCCTATTTATAAGATCGTGTCGGCCACAAGTGGCTCGGTCACTTGGCCGAGGTCCTAGGTTCGCCATTTTCACCGTTTTTTTCGCCGTTTCGCCGTTTTTCTCGGTCTTCCGGGCTTAGGTCCTGCCTATTCTGACTCTTGGTCTTCCCCGGACTTAGATTTAGTTCCGGGACTAACTCTTGGTTTGTTCCGCCTCGCTTCTAAAATCCGATCGCTCGCTCAAGTCCGCTTAAACCGTGCTTGTGACGCCGCTGGTTTGCCGCCGTTCAGATCTCAACGATTCGACGTCCAGATATCCGATGGGTTGTCATTCGCCGACTTCCCGCCACGAAGTTGGTTTCGGGATCTTGTAAGTATTTTTAACACCTACAGATACCCTCTAAAGTGTTTCAGCCTCGCTTCTTTATAGGCGAGGCCGAATACTTTGGACATGATGGTTCCCTACTTCAATCTGCAGAGGGTCCCACAAGTTAGCTTCAAGTCTTTGATTCTTTCAGATCATCCGCTTTGTAGGATTTCTCGATAAAGTCACGGTGCCGCATTTATTGTCCGACCGCTTGTTGAAATCTTGATTCAAGTCGGTGTGCGAAGTTTTGTTTGTAACTCGTGGTTGGTTGGTTGTTGTTTAACTAACCATCGACTTTTGACTTCTCCGTATATCGGCGAACTCCTTGTTGGCTTACACGCTGACCGGTGTCAATACGAGAATTTCATAACCCTCAATCGCTAAATCATCACGGTGTTGTTGGTTTGACCACGCCGAGGAAAAATCTTTTCATGGAAATGTCCTCCCAGGATTCCTTGTCGGCTGTGAGGCGATTTGGCCTTGTATGTCCTCATTTCGAATTTCGCTGGAGGGATTTCCAGACGCTGACCGGCCGCTATGACCTCAAACTTTATTGGTGATGATCGAAGTTATCCCCGTGAATACTTTCTATGGAATCGAACCTCGCCAAAATAGGAAACAGCTTTAAACTCGTGATACCTTTCTGAGTATCACAAAGGGGAGGAAATTGAGGGTTACCGAAGTTATCCTTAAGAATATGGGTTTATTCTCCGTGAACTTCGCTGAAAATTGGGGAATAGTTTATACTCATATTCCTAATTGGAGTAGGATTGGGTCAGAGGCTTAAAATTGCTTATCGCATTCTAACAAGACTCGCGGACGGTAATGACAACCGACAACCCATCCGGACAACGCCAATCTTAATCGCTGACGACGGATTACGCCGCGAAAACGCATAAAGCGAAGTCGATTTAACGATGAAGTGAGTCGACAAGGCGACGAAGTCAACAAAACGACGATCGCGGAATAAACCCGATGACGGTTCGACGAGGCGAAGTTGACTAAACTCAAACGCCGACGACGAATCGACCGCATTTAGTTCGCCAATGCAAACGAAGTTGTTTGAGCTCGAAGTTGATCGGATACGACTCAAACACAACGCCGACATCACCGTGGGAAAACTAAGCCCGAAGATCGAAAGCCGCCTGAAAGTCGACGGAAAACGACGCAAAACGACGAAGACGGCGAAAAACGGACTCACCTAACTTGGCCGAGGTGGTTCGGCCAAGTGGCCGAGCCACTTGGCCCGCTTACCCCCATCCTATAAATAGGGGTTCTCAATTGGAGAGGATTTTTTTCGAGATCGGCCGAGGGGATTTCAGAGGTCGGACTTTCGATTTTCAAGAATTATTGTGAGATCTACGAGCCGCCGACGCACGCCCGAAAGCACCGGCGAGGACGAAGTTCGACGACGCCGATCTTCAACAGCCAGGTGTTTAATTTGGGTCGGCTACGTAATAGCCAGGATTTCTCCTAGTAGATCTCACCCGCCCGCCATCCTCTCCTTCGTGAGTGTGATCCCCGGCCATCCTCTCCTTCGTGAGTGTGATCCCTTAGCGCTTCGCTTCTTCGCGGAAACGAGCCCCTTCACGCCTCAGAGTTCCGTAACCCGGTCTCTACCGATCGAATTATGGGTGGTCCACTGACGATTCAAGTCCCTCGACAGTAAAGAACCCACGCAAGTTTGTGATCCCAATATAACAGATCCGAAGCGCTTGTTCATACAGAAAAGTTGTAATTTTCGCTTTCATTGTACTTTAAAAAAGGCATTTCTTTGAATTTTGTTGTAGGCCCAAGAAGCCGTAAGCAAGTTCAATGACAAGGAATAACAAACCGACTTTCCCCGCAACAAGCCGGGCGAATCACAAGGGGAGCCACCGCCTCGATCGGAGGTCGCTGCCGCAACCGCTGATTCTTATCCCTGGAGGAAGAGGTCGAAGTTCGAAGTTCACCAGAGAAGTTCGAGGAGTACCTATCCTCACCCTCCTCCGTGATCCGCCCCCGCCGCCCAAGAAGGTCTCCGCTGCAAGGAGAACCCGGCGGGCCTCCGATGTAGAGCCCCGTGACGGCGAAGTCCAATCCGCCGCCGCAGGTAGCGAAAAATCCCCTTCGGCGCCCGAAGTCCCGACTACAATGGCGCTCGAGATGAACGCCGATGACGCCCGCAATTCCAAGCGAAGCCCGCCAAAGGCGACGACAAAGCATGGCGCGCAAATACGCCAAGGCCGTAATCCATGGATGGGGTCCGCTACGGCGGATCTAAGATCCAGATTTACGCAGAGGCTCCACCAAGGGATCGACGGTCCATCCAAGCCGCCAACCAACGAAAGTGGGTCCGCGGTCAAACGGAACCGCTTCCACGCCAGAGCATATCCGAAGCGCCACAAGCACTCTACAGCACGAAGCTTTGGTGCAAAGAAAGCTCGGAATTGAAGAAGGAGGTGGTAAAGAAGCCGCCAACATACCACCGTGTTTGAGGCCCAAAACTAACGGTGCTCCAACCCCACCGCACGGCTTCAAAAGCTAAAATTGCTCACACTCCAGCCTCGCCCCGACGCTTAAGCCGGCTTCAGCGCTGTAAATTCGCCAAAGTCCAAGTCCGACGGCCAAAGTCAAAGATGTCTCAGATTCAACCGGCATGGCCGACTCCCGCAACCACCACCAAACCAACTATCAAGGATCGCCTGGTCCTCTCGAGAATCACGGGTCACTCATGTAGGAGGTCGATCCGCCTCCAACAAGGACAAGAAGACTCGCAGCTCTCCTATCGGATTGAAAATCGATGTCCGAGTCCGCCGAGACTTCGCTACCAAGATCGGGCGAAAGTTTAGGCGAAGTCACTTTCGAAGTTTCGATGAATTGACCCGCCCTCGAAGGAGACGCTTATCCGACGATGAGGACGTTATACCCGAGAGATCATGCCAATACACAATAGGTTGCTCCGGCACTCATGCCGATGAGTTATACTACGGTACTGGGGGCACGAATAAGGCTCGAAAGAGCTCTCCTAGCTCGTCACAGTCATGTTTGTGCTCTAAGCTCATCAAAACGGTGCTGTCGGAATGTAATTGCTGTCAAGAAACTCCAGAAAGGGTATCGGTCTTCCAGAGGCTTAGCACCAACACGCCGAGACCTAGGTCAAGGCGACTCCGCAGAAGGATGACATCCCGAGAGGATGAATTGCCAGAGGTCACTAATAACATGACCGCAAAGAACCGACGCCACGGACTATCCCCAACAAGACGCAACGTTAACTCGCTTATGTCCGACTATCCGACGGTCCAGATACGACAAACTTCTGAAGGGGATACCCGCGGAGGATGATGCGTCGGATATTGGCTCCGCAATTGCCTCTGATCACACCGAATCTAGTGAAGGGAGCCCCTAAGAAACGCTTATGATCAGTACAGATCAAGTGGCTAAAATGCTAGATGAACCGCTGAATAAGCAACGGGAAAACTTCAAGTTAGAGATGGAGTTGGCCATGCAGACGATGAGAGAATTGCATGACCAACAGATCCAAGCCTTGACAAAACATCGAGGTGAATCAAGTCAGCGCATCGACGTCGATCAGGATGACAGTGATTCAGACCAGGAGGAAGCGCAAGAGGATGACAACCCTCCTGAACCACGCAACGCTGGACATAACGTAGATGCTGTTGCTCATGAGAGCGAGAAGATCAAAGATCTCGAGAGCAAAATCAACTCATTGATTTCCGCCAAGAGGTGAAGAAGACAGTATTCCTTGCCCATACCCGAGGGAGTGGGAATCAATCCCGCACTGCCTAAGTTTAACCTAATAAACTTCACACCGCTCGACGGAAGGGTTCCCCGATGCAAAGACTTGATTTACTTCAAGTCGCACTCGGAGTTATTTCCCAATGAGCCCCCGATGGTTCTGGTCATTCGCTGGCACCCTTCGTGGAGCCGCCGATTGGTACCGCCTCAAGCCGGAGCATTCGCACTGGACGACATGGAGACTAGCTTCCTCACCAATTTCTTCGACGACGATACCGAAGTATCGATAGGGACATTGCTCGACGAGAAGCAGAAGGACGGAGAAACGGTGGATATCTTTATCAAACGATTCTGGAACAAGGCAATGAACCGTCGATCCAATAACAGAGGAGTTCATCCTCCAGACCTGCCATAATAACTTGTCGATAGACGTGCTCGAAGCAATGGGGACAGCACCATCTATAACGTGGAAGGATTTGAAGGTTCGTGGAGAGCAAGCAGAAAGATTCCTCAAGAGGAAAAAGGCGAAAGAGGCCACCGACAACGGAAGCTTCGGCTTAACTTTGTCCCACGCGCAAAGGGAAAGAGCAGCCAAGACGGCGGCTTAACCAAACATTCCAACTCCAACCCCAGAAGAAGAAGAAGAATAAAGAACAACGGGCCCGCAACAGCACAATCACAAAGGGCAAACTGTGGCCACGTAAACGTAAGGCCTCGTGAGCCAAGATTCCCAAAGTCCTATTCCTTTAGGGACTAATTTAGATTCCCGGCCTCTTCAAGTATCTCGTGGAGAATAACAAGATCAAGCTCCCTCCGATTCGTAATCAAGAGGAAGCGATGAGGACTAACGACCCAAAGTATCACAGCTGCATTCATAGGGCGGTTCATCACCTTACTAACTCGCTTCAAAATTTTAAGGATAAAATCCAGGCCTTAATTGATGTAGGGGTCATCACTATGAAGCCGTCCAAAGAAAAGAAGGTCGGATCAAATGCGGTGTCCATAAGTTTTGGGTCAGTGCCATTGACGTGGTTTGAACCTAAACCAAAGGGTCAAGGTCGCAATGAAGACGGTGAATGACGACCCACACAAGCAACGCCAGAAAGGACTTGTATCGTATACGGCCCCAAAGGGCGAAGTCCTGTGGGTCCACCCAGACCTGCTTGAAGATGATCAATGGGTAGCTCCTTCTTCATTGAAGAAAAGTCAAAGCGAAGGGAAAGGCATGCCATGCTACTCCGCAGCTCGAGGGAGATGACGCACGCGGTGGTAACGCTCCCGCCGTCCGGCGGGGAACTCAAGCCCATGCCACCGTGAGCGACACGAGTATAAATACAAGTACCCGTAAGTCCCCACCCAAATGCCAAGACGCCGCCGAACCGGGGTACCAATGATTCCCTCACTGCGCCGAAAGCCGCGAACAGGTGGTCGCCAAAGAAGCCACAAATGGCAACCACAAGAAGTTCAAATTCCGGCGCTTCGCTCAATCACCCGATTAGAAGAGACAAACCGAAGCTCCAACGCCCATATCGCTTCGATGTTATGGCCCAATTGGCTAATATTCCCGCAAGGATCACTTTTACTTAACCGCTATGTTGTCAAAAGAGACAAGAGAAGCTCTTCAAGAAGCCCCGGCCGATTCGTGAGGTCTTCCTCACCTGCATTAAGCCGAGTCCGTAAGAGTCGGCCCAACAATGCAACCTTATGCTAAACACTTCCCCGCATCACTTTTACAAAGGAGGATATGCACGAGGAATTCCAAGCACGATAGGCCGCTATACTTCACCGTATATTGGCTCTAGTGAAGTTAACCGATTCAAGTCGATCCGGTTCCACAGGAGCATCATGCCCTCGCCATGTATCATCTTGAATCCCCGCCAAGAAGTCAAGGCCAACAGTACAAGGATCTACGGATTTAACACTAGCGGTCTCTACTGGTAAAATCCGATAAAGTGCCAAATGGGGACTTAAAGTCCAAGTCACCGCTATGTGATTGACGCAGACTTCCTATAACTTATTGTTGGTCGACCTTGGATCCACAAGAACGCTATAGTCCCATCCACTCTTCATCGTCTCAAATATGTAGACACTAATAATGAGGTCAAGATCGTGGTCGCGACAAACAACCGCTTAAGGATGGAGAATTATTTCATCGATTCTCCTCTACGCAATGAGTCCAAATCAATCATCGACCCAAGGCACTGACACGTGAAGAAGCCGATACCGGCCGCTTGATTATAGTGGTGGTTTTGTTTTAAATGATATTGTACCCTTGTAATCAATCTTGACGATGAAGAATCGCCGATGAACATTGTAATTGGCAAATTGTCGATGAATCAATAAATGACGATTTAGAGTATCCTTTGTCTTTGAATGATGTGATGACAGTTTATACAACAATCCTGAGTTGCACCTACCAATTCGGCCATCTTGCTTTACACAAAAGCAGCTCCAGACTCCTTTGGGACAACACTCGCCATCCCACCTAAGATCAAGTAGTGAAAAAGACTTGGTTTACTAAAAGGAGATGCGCTCCAACCTCAATCATTTCTTAGAAGAAGATGAAGATGACAATGGCCTATCCTCCACACATTCAGATATAGTCCAAACACTGGGTATCATGAAGAAGTGGGGGTATAACTTGACACAAGGGAAAGGTCTATGTTTTGGGCGAGGTCCTCGAGTCCCTCCCAAAGCGGCATATGTCCCAAGAGGGAAGCCAGATAACTACTATGCATTTAGAAGGGGATTGGGATACGAATCCTCCTCAGAAGATGAATGCTCGTGGTTGATTGATAATAATCCACCCGATGAGGGAGACTGACATTCTGATCTTCGCTTCTGGGATTCCTCGACACCACTCTGAGAAGCTTTCAAGGCTTTAATGTCAAATATGGCTTCAGTTGATCCTGCTACTATTGAGGATGATGAAGATATGCCAACATAGGAAGATTCATGGATCCATCAACTCAAGGAGCAGTTTCGGGATAGATTCGAACAAAGAGAACCCCCCACTAAGGACAAGGTAGTCCAGGTTAATATGGGTGACGAAGAGCATCCTAAGCTCATAAACATCAGCAATACTCTTCCCCGAAGAGAAAGAAGAGTTGATCGCCTCTAATCGTGGAGTATATCGATGTATTCGCCGAGTTACGAGGACATGCCAGACTCGACCCTAATGTGGCGACACATCGCCTCAACATCAAGGTGGATGTCAAACCTGTCAAGCAACCGCAAAGACGGTTTCGTCCACAAATCTTACAGGCAATCGTTGATGAAGTGAAGAAACTCATAGAATCGGGATTCATCAAGGAAATTCAACATCCGGATTGGGTGGAGAATATAGTCCCTGGCCACGAAGAAGAATGGTTCGATTAGGATCCGTGGTCGACTACGAGATCCAACACCGCTGTTCGGCGATGACTTTCCTCTTCCAATCACTGATGTCATAGTCGACAATACGTGTGGATTTGAAAGAATGTCGTTCATGGATGGTTTCTCACGATACAATCACATCAAAATGCACCCCGAAGATGCCAAGCACATAGCGCTCGTAACTTCATCGGATATATTGTTACACGCCATGCCGCTCGCCCGAAAATGCCGGTGCCACGCATCACCGAAGCGATGACGAAAATTTTCTAGGACCATCTCCAGAAAACGGTCGAATGCTACGTCGACAACTTAGTCGTAAAAAGCCGTGACAGAGGAGATCACATTAAAGATCTTAGAACGGTATTCGAGCTCATGCGACTCATCGCCTAAAGATGAACCCCGCCAAGTCCTTCCTTGGGATGTCCAAAGGGCAGTTCTGGCCATTGCCACCGACAAAGGAATCAACGCCGATCCCGACAAAGTGAAGGCATTCAAGAGTTGCAACCTCGAGAAACTGAGAGAACTCGGGGTTACAAGGGCGACATGACATCCGACGGTTCATATCGAACCTATCCGGAAGTGCCAACCATTCTCAAAGTTGAATAAGAAGGGCGGTCATTTATTTGGGACGACGCCGTAATGCATTCAAGAGATCAAATTGTATCTCGCTAAACCTCCCGTTTGTTGCACCGCTGTCGGAAAACCGCTTCGATCTACGCCAAGGCAACGGATCACTCGCTAAGTGCCTTACTTGCGCAGACGATGATGGCGGTCACGCAACAGTAGCAGTATTACCCGAGTCAACATTAGTCGGCTACCGAAGTCTCGATACCCAATGGTCGAGAAGCAAAGGCCTTGCATTAGTGTTCGCGATTCGTAAAATGTGGCACTATTTAGTCTGACAGACGATTTATGTTATCTCTAATGTAAACCCGTCCAATATTTATGACCCACCGCCTCAATGAGTTGGCGCTGGTGAAATGGGCCTTGCTCTTGTCCCAATATGACTTGCACTTCAAACAACAAAAGTCGGTCAAAGGACAAGCTATTTATGCATCTCTTAGTCGCCAATCCGACAACGGATGCAGCTTGAGCTATATGATGATCTTCCTGACGAGGTCCACGGTCAACACTACATCGCGACCAACAAATATGGCGATCGTATTTTGACGGAGCTTCGAGCTACCAACGTGGCAAGTGCCCCGATGTTCTAAAATCTCCGCCGAGTCGGAGTTGTCTTGATTTCCGGAATCATGTCATGCCCCGCGGTTTATTCACTCATCAACCTTGCTCTAATAACGAGTCAATACAATGCGCTACTTATTGGACTTAGTTTCGCTAAGGAGCCGGGGTCAATATCTCGCCGCACGGCGATTCGCAATTGATAGTCAAGCGCATCCGCAGACTACGGTTAGGAACCCCGATCCGTCCCCTATCATCGTAGCCGCTGAAATGGCGACTTGTTCAAGAGTTCTTCACCGAATATGTTCCGCCTTAACGCTTTATGCGGATGCATTGGTCGCGAATGTGGTCGCTAGCACAACCTTCCGAGACCGAGCAACTAGTTACGGCCAGACTCATCAACTCTTCGCACTCAATATATAATGAGGTACAAGAAGATAGGGGGGTAGTTACCAAAGAGGTACATGCAACCCAAACCAAGTTGGAGCCCCGAGATTGGCGCTTTCCTATCATCGACTACGTCTTGCACGGTATTTTGCCAGAAGACGTAAGGGAGAGAGAGTCAATCCGGAGAAGAGCTCCAAGATTCTTTTACAACACAGAGACCCAGATGCTATATCGCCAGGGGTATTACGGTCTTTACTCCGATGCCTTCAAACAAGGAGGCGTAAGAGGTCCTTCGAAGCACACGGCGGTGAAGATGGTGCGCACTAACCCGTCCCAAGCTCTACGATCGAATCGAGAATGGGCTACTTTGGCCCATTAATGATTAACGACGCAGTCAGATACGCCGAAATGCAACGCTGTCAAATTCACGCTAATTATATGCATCACCTCCGTGAGCAGCTTGCATCCTTCGCCACATCCCGCCATTCGAGACATGGGGAATGGACGCCGAGGTCCCATTTTTCCTCCGCTACCAAAGGCGATCGGTTTATTCTAGCGATCACCGACTACTTCCAAGTGGGCGTATAATCCCGCTAAAAGAAGTAAAGGCGAAGTTCTTAAATTTATCAAACACCATGTCATCTATCGACACGGTGTTCCAAGACGGATCGTGCATGACAACGGTCCCTAATTCATCGCTAATTCCTTCATCGTTTTATGAAATTCGTAATACAAGACGCCTCGCCAACAAATTTTATAATCCACCGCAAATGGATTAGCCGAGGCGCTCAACAAGACAATCATTAAAATTTTGTCGGCTTGTGAAAAATAACAAGCTTAGATTGGGATGATAAACTCGAGAAGCACTCGGGCATATCGCGACAACCGCACGCGACACCAACCGAGAAACCCCATATTCCCGGTCTACGCGTGAAGCGCTTCTCCCATTGGAAATCCAGATTCGCCACCAAGACGCCTTGCAACGAGATGACGATCGAAGAACAAGATCGTAAAACATCTCAAGAGCTCGAGATGTTGGATGAAAAGCTACCGAAGCTCAACAATGCATTGAATTCTACCAAGCTAGATGTCGAGCTTTCAACAAGAAAGTACGACAACGGAGTTTTAAAGAAGGAGATTTGGTCCTCGCCGCCGACGATCGATAATCTTCACTTCCAAAAAGAAAGGCAAATTCAACCTAAATGGGAGGGACCGCTTGTAATAGAGACGGTCTACTTAACGGCGCCAGACGCCTAATTACCCAAAATGGCGACCGCAATTAATGCCGATAAATGGGAAGTTCCCGAAGAAATACTACCCTTAGTATCTTCGGGATAACCCGTTTTGACGGGAAGTTCGTCGTGGGATGTTTCACCCACTTTCCATGAGGATAACCCTAGATTTATCCTCCATCATAATTTCCCACCGATCAAATTCTTGACGGTAGGTCTACAAATTTTCTGGTACATTACCAAAATCCCTCTTGATTCCTTCTATGAACAAGAGGCCCACTCAAAATCCTTTTACGGGAGAAGGAACATAAAATTCTTCCTCTCCAAGTGTAAGATCCCCTTCGCGGATAAACGGAAGGGTTCTATCCATCTTTCATCTTAGGTAGCCGACCGGAAGGTATGCGCCGATTTTCGCACTGTGTTGTCCGACCAAGGTCGCCTCGAAGTCTTTTCGGTTCTCAAAGTGGAGATCCCACTTTAGTTCCATCTTTCATCTTAGGTAGCGCCGATCAAGGTATGCGCCGATTTTCGCATCGTGTTGTCCGATCAAGGTCGCCGAAGTCTTTTCGGTTCTCAAAGTGGAGATCCCACTTTAGTTCCATCTTTCATCTTAGGTAGCCGACCGAAGGTATGCGCCGATTTTCGTGATCGTGTTGTCCGATCAAGGTCGCCTCGAGTCTTTTCGTTCTCAAAGTGGAGATCCCACTTTAGTTCCATCTTTCATCTTAGGTAGCTACCGATCAAGGTATGCCGGATTTTCGCACTGTGTTGTCCGCTCAAGGTCACCCGAGTCTCTTCGGTTCTCGAGTGGAGATCCCACTCTTAGTTCCATCTTTCTCCTAGGTAGCCGACCGAAGGTATGCGCCGGATTTTCGCACTGTGTTGTCCGCTCAAGGTCACCGAAGTCTCTTCGGTTCTCTGAGTGGAGATCCCACTCTTAGTTCCATCTCTCCTAGGTAGCTACCGACCGAAGGTATGCCGGATTTTCGCACCAGTTGTCCACCAAGGTCACCTCGAAGTCTCTTTCGCTCTCTGAGTGGAGATCCCACTCTTAGTTCCATCTTTCATCTTAGGTAGCCGATCAAGGTATGCCGATTTTCGCACTGTGTTGTCCTCAGAGGTCACCCGAGTCTCTTTCGTTCTCGGAGTGGAGATCCCACTCTAGTTCCATCTCTCTCCTAGGTAGCCGACTGAAGGTATGCGCCGATTTTCGTGACCAGTTGTCCGCCTCAAGGTCACCTCGAAGTCTCTTTCGGTTCTCGGAGTGGAGATCCCACTCCTAGTTCTATCTCTCCTAGGTAGCGCCGATCAAGGTATGCGCCGATTTTCGCACTGTGTTGTCCGCTCAAGGTCACCCGAAGTCTCTTTCGGTTCTCGGAGTGGAGATCCCACTGAAGTTCCACCTCTCTCCTAGGTAGCGCCGATCAAGGTATGCGCCGATATTTTGATCAAGTCGTCCGATCAAGGACGCCCAACCCTCTTGATTCCTATAGCAGCTCCCTCGCTATTGGTTTCACGCCGAGAAATAGAACATAAAATTCCTCCTCTCACCAATTTGATCCTATCAATCAAAACTCCTTAATCCAAGATTCTTCGGGTATTTTATCCCGGCCTAAGAAGGATAAAGCCAACGCCACACGCTGCTGCCGTTTAGTCTTTTTCCGATTGAAGAAGACACCAGAGTTTGATTCGGGTATTTTATCCCGCCTAAGAAGGATAAAGCCAACGCCACACGCTGCTGCCGGTTTAGTCTTTTTCCCATTGAAGAAGACACCGAGTTTGATTCTCGGGTATTTTATCCCAAGCCTAAGAAGGGATAAAGCCAACGCCACACGCTGCTGCCGGTTTTGTCTTTTTCCGATTGAAGAAGACACCGTGAGTTTGATTCTCGGGTATTTTATCCCGGCCTAAGAAGGATAAAGCCAACGCCACACGCTGTCGGGTTTAGTCTTTTTCCGATTGAAGAAGACACCGAGTTTGATTCTCGAGAATTTGATCCCAATCATAAGTGGATAGGTCGACGCCAACACGCGCCGCCGTTAGTCTTCCCGTGAAAAGACGGCTTCACGATTCAACATCGTGAGCATTAAGTCTAAGAGAGTTTCATTCTTTAGCACAACGCTGTGTGTAGAACGGATTTAGATAATCTACATGCTAGCCCAACTCAAACGGAAGTTGGTAAAGGCTCATCAAACCCGCTGAGGGTCGGGGTTGGCTAATAACCTTAAAGCCAACGCCACACGCTGCTGCCGGTTTAGTCTTTTTCCGATTGAAGAAGACACCGATTCGACTCGGGTATTTTATCCCCTAAGTAGGATAAAGCCAACGCTTCACACGCTGTCCGCTTAGTCTTTTTCCCATTGAAGAAGACACCGAAGTTTGATTCCGGGTATTTTATCCTAAGCCTAAGAAGGGATAAAGCCAACGCTTCACACGCTATGTCGGGTTTAGTCTTTTTCCGATTGAAGAAGACACTGAGTTTGATTCTGGGTATTTTATCCCGGCCTAAGGGGATAAAGCCAACGCCACACGCATTGCCGCTTAGTCTTCCCCATTGAAGAAGACACGAGTTTGATTCTCGAGAATTTATCCTAATCATGTGGATAGGTCGACGCCAACACGCGCCGGGTTAGTCTTCCCGGAAAGACGGCTTCACGATTCAACATCGTAGCATTAAGTCTAAGAGAGTTTCATTCTTTAGCACAACGCTGTGTGTAGAACGGATTTAGATAATCTACATGCTAGCCCAACTCAAACGAAGTTGGTAAAGGCTCATCAAACCCGCTGAGTCGGGGTTGGCTAATAACCTTAAAGCCAACGCCACACGCTGCTGTTTGCTTAGTCTTTTTCCGATTGAAGAAGACACCAGATTCGATTCTCGGGTATTTTATCCCGAAGCTAAGTAGGATAAAGCCAACGCCACACGCTGTCGGGTTTAGTCTTTTTCCGATTGAAGAAGACACCGATTCGATTCGGGTATTTTATCCCAAGCCTAAGAAGGGATGAGTCTACGTAATACGCTGTCGGTGGTCTCATGCCCGAAAAGAGTACCGAGCCTATGTATTCAATATCATAGCAACAAGTCTAGAAGAGTTTCATTCTTCTAGCACAACGCCACGCGCGGAACGGATCCGATAATCCGCGACGCCAGCCCAACTCAAACGGTAGTTGGTAAAGGCTAATCAAACCCGCTGATGGTTGAGGGTTTGCCAAAATCCTATAAGTATTATGGTTAATTATTTCGACGGCAAAAGAATCATAATAAACAATGAAAGGAATAAATCTTATTCATTTGAAGCAAATATAGAAGGGGCTACAATCGCTTAAACATCAAGTCTATGACAAAGGATTTGTTGTTCGAGCCAGATACTTCATCACTATAAGCCCGGTGGAGTTCTCCCCGCAACTCAGCCCGGCGACTCCTCATCTGTTTAGTGTCTTCCGGTTGCCTCCTCGAGCTCAACCGCGCCGCCTCGACAGGTCGAGTTCCTTAGACGCGACGGCCAGGGCTTCTTCCTTGTTGGCCTTGGCCACCCAAAATACTCATCTTATCTTCCTCGCATGGAGCTCTCCCTCAGCAAGATATCCTCTCCGCGACTCGCCACAATATCACCGATATGGCTTAGGAAGAACATGTCTCAAAGAACAACAGCCCGAGCTGATCGGGCGCTGGCTCTCGATCTCGACTTCGAGCCCAAGAAAACACGAGCATCGCGCCAGCCTCTAAACGCGAAGTCAAGATGAGCAGCTACATATGAGGAAGCTCCACCGCAATTCTTGTAGTCTTTGAATCTCCGTGATGAGCGAGGTCATCAAGAATGGCCCGAGCCACCAGATAACCCATATCCCGTGATCGTATCCGGGACCAAGCAATGGCCTAAACCGATGGGGAGAAAGCCCGCCATGAAGAATCTTATCGATCACCATGTTCATCAAAGAAGAGAACGAGCGCACTTCTAAACAGATGTTAAGCCGGGATGGATCTTCATCCAGCATCAGCGCTCTCGCCAGATCATGGAGTCGAGATGTAGGCTCTACACAAAAGAAAAGAGGACTTTAGAATCTTCAATCTGGCTAAAACATATTCAAGAAGACTCTACCCGCCTTCAGCAGAAGTTTCGTGGACTCGCGAAGCTATCGAGGAGTACCTATCGGGAGAACTATCACCGCCGACTCCTCGCTGTGCTCTATCTATCTCGGTACCTGATTCGAAGAGCGGCGGAAAAGGAGTGCTTGCCACTACACAAAGGGAATTTCTCGTGCCCTTTAATTATAGTAGTATTGGCCAAATGGTCGGTCCTATAATTAATCGAAAAGAAAATTCATACCGCCTTCGTGGATGGTGGCTTCGCAATCTTCACCAAGAACATCATCCTCGCGGGACTGCCCAAGGCACAGTCAGTCATCCATGGAAGCTGCTGTCGTGATAAATCTTTCCACCTAAATCTTCCATGGAGAAGTCCAAAAGAAGGCATTAGGAAAACGTAATGCAACTAAGAGTTGACTCGAACAATAGGTAAAGCTACTTACCTCCAAAGGGTTAGCTTGCCTAGTCTCGCTTTGTGCATTTGTCTCTCGCACTTAAAAGAGCAAAAAGCTTAAGAGGCAATTAGTGGGGTAACGAATTCGAAGTCGCTCAATTCTCGTGATTCGCCATCCGTAAGAGGAGTTATCGATGTTAGATGTACCGGTTCACCGAATCGTCCTACATCTCCTCCGCCATAGCTCCATACATTTGTTGAGTAAAACTTGGCTCAAGATGAGTAGAACCGGGCCCGTAATTGTGGTGAGGGAAATCAAAGCGTAATCATAATCCCTAAAGCCCTCGTATGTAAACGGAGAAATGTCAGTCTCCAAAAGCCGAAAAATTTCAGATTACATCACGGTGAATCGTTACTCCGCCACCGACCGGATCATTACGGGTCAAGTCTATATCAAAGGACCGAGGATTCATGCATTCCTATGGCTAACTCTCTTCGCTTAACCCTTGAGAGGATCGAATTTTCTTCTTTCAACATTTTCCCCAAAATTCAGCTTGAATAAGAACTGGATGGAAAGGATGAGAAAACGAAGGGGAAAAGGAGAGAGTACCGAGGTTCTTCTCATAAACTGCAGTCTTAGCTTGGTCCTCTCCTAAAGTCCCAGCGCCAGAGTCATGGAACTCCTCCTCACTCTCAATTGGCGGATGAGATTGGCGACGCTTCCTCTGAGCTTGAACGGCATCTGGGGATGTCTGAGTGTCGGCTCGCAACGATGCTTCGGCCACCAAGTCTGAGATAGCCCTCACAGGGACTGGCTCGTTCGCTACTAATAGCCAACTGCAATGAAGGAATGTCAACTCCAGCTGACGGTCGGAGCTCGGGAGACTGAATCTAGCACCTACATCCCATGATGCTCCACAACCATGCTCGGCCATCCACAAGTCCACCACGAAGTCCGAGCCGCTGGTTCGGTTCCCAACATAAAGTTGGTCGAATAACCGGGCGAAAGCAAAACGACAGGGAAATAAGGCTCGATGAAGCATTCCTCCTTTACTGAAATGAGATACCTGCCTCGATGTTCACTAGCAGCTGAAATAGCCAATGTCAAGTGAAGTTCCGCCGTTCGGCGACCTCCTCGTCGCATCAAGGACTCACCATATTGACCAGAATCGAAAAACACCGAAAAGATCCACCCTTTATGAATCAGACTGCTTCTTGATCTCTCGTAGCCACGCCTTCCATCGCAATCCTCTACCAACCGCAAGAAAGGAGTAGACTAATCTGGAACCGTACGACATCATGTCGGACGATGAAGGACCCACCGTGCCATCAAATAGGTATATGGGAGCTCTACTCGACGAAGGAATATGATGATGGCTCGCCCTTCTCCGAAAGTAAACGCCGACTATATGCCGCAATCCACGGTGAATATTGGCCACCATTACCGGAAGGAGAGAGAGTTCCTTCAGGGCAAGCCGAACCGCAGGTAAAGGACCTCCAAAGGTAAAGCATCATCGATTGATATGGAACCACACATTTCTTTAGCCAAATTGCAAGATAGCCGGCTAGAAGAGTTGTCGGCTGGATAGGTTTCACCGCATGCCACGTAAAGGTTGCAAACTTGGTCCCCGGGAAACCATCTTCGCCAGAATGAGCCGCGTAGGAGTTAGCCTCTGACCTCTCGACGCTTCATTAACCTTCAAGGAGTGAGCGTGACAATTCACATATCGCCAGATTTATCCTCCAAATGCCGGAACAAATAATTGGCAACCGCCTGCACTCACTTGCAATTTCCTTGGCAAGGTTCGATTGGGCCGAGCTATATAGTAATGACAAGTGAGATCCCACAAAATCTTGGGACGATCGTGTGTGTTTCTTCACCACTCAGGCCTCGATTGGAAGGGAAGTACTCGATACAAAGATCTTCCCATGGGTAAACCTCGAAATTCGACATCTCATGTAAAGCCACCAATTTGCCGTGGTTTGGTGAAAAACGATTTGAATCTGATTGTAGAGCTCAAATAAGGCGAAGAAATGGTTAGCGCCTGATTGGAAGGCCATACATGGTGGCACTAATCACGAATACAGCCGCAAGCGCGAAGTTCTCCATCCCATCGGCTGAGGACGAATGGTCGCCAACCCCACCAATGTTTACCCGATGAGTGAACCCAACCGTGAAAATCTATGACTAGATGATCGCATCTCTCGCCCAACGTGAAGCAGGCGATTCTTCAAAGTCGGGCAGAACAAAAGCTCATCACGGGTGTGTGTCCAACCCCACAATTCCGGACGGCGGTCGATGATGCGATTCCGCGGAACCTCGAACCGCCGGCCGGGTAATAAACCCGCAATGAATATGATCATGTTTCACGACGCCATGACATACGCTGTCACAAAGATGGCGCCTCGAGATCGGCCAATGAGAGCCGACGAGGTATCCGGGAATATACAAAGGACCTCCATCATCCGCTCAACCACCGCCACTCGATAAAAGCCGACCGATCCTTAATCGAAGTCACCAATAGATAATCTATTTTTCGCAAAGGTTCGCGAGCCGTATCTTTACAAGTGGCGATCGGTGACCAATAATCGAGAATGCGGAACTCCTCAACTACAACCAATCGCCCGCCGATGTACCGTGCAAATCGAGGCGAGATAAAATCGCGGATCGCCACACGGAATAATATTCACTATGGCCCGCCAACCGCGTAAGTCTAAAAGCTCCCGAGGAATAATCAACCAAATCGAAAATATTCGCTAGTAAAAGGCTGGAATTCATCTTACATAGATTGAGTCATTTACTTTATAACGGTATGACGATTTCATCCGTATCGAAAATTCTGAGAACGATAAATATAGTCGCTGCAAACAAAGCCGACAATATATTCCGCTCTACGCAGCAAGGGTACATGAAATCGCCCCGCTAAAGATATCGAGACGGTGATGACCAAGAAAACCAACTCGGAAGCCGCCGGTCCCCACAAAGGAGGATTTCTCTCTTCCCAATCGCCTCAAAGGAGAACGGCTGGGTCATAACGGCCGGGTCATAACGAGAGTACACACCAAGCATCGGTCCCCACAAAGGAGGATTTCGCTCTTCCCAATCGCCACAAAGGAGAGCCGCGGATACCACGATATATGTACGAATATGATAATGCCGGGCGCACCACCAAAAGAAGGAGGCGGCATTCACGCAGATGCGAAGTTGATCGACTCGAACATGAGATCTTCGCGACGACATCGAAGGCCGCAAAAATACAACAAAAGTCGATACATGGCTAAAAATCAGAAATACAACGTAAGTCCCGTTATCAGGTCGTGGCTCATTGGCCACGACCGGAGCACCAACGGACGACATGGTCCGACGCCGCAACACAACCAAGCGACCGAACCAGCGCTTCACAATACCGCTGGCTGGAGCCTACGCTTCATATGCCGCATTTACCAGCGCCTGGCGCCATTGCTGGCCATATTGGCGCTTCCTCTGCTGAAGGCTGGCGCTTCGCTGGCGCTGGCGCTTAGCGCCGGCTACAGCGCCGCCTGCTGGCGCCGACGCCTGGCGCTGCCGCTTCGCCGCCGCCGCCATTTGCTCGCCACTCCCGCCTGCCCTCAAGGGTTCAAGCAGACTGCAGACAAAGAAAGAAAAAAGAAAAGAAGAAAAAGAATTTGCAAAACCCTTATGCGCATACCTTGATCGAAGGAGATGAGACGGCGCGAGAGGAGATAAAAACAAGAAGAAAAGAGCAGAAGGGGGGGCCGGCCTAGGTCAGAGGAATAGGAAGAGTATGGGTATTTATAGGAACTCCTAATGGGCCCAAACCAATTCTAATTAGGACTCTAATCAGCCCCTAATTAGGAGTCCTAATTGGAACCTTATCCGGATGACAAAATAGTGCCAAATCAGTCCGTTGATTGGCTCCTACTTCCTCCGCTATATTGGGAAAGATTCTGAAGATTTATTCGGCAGGATAACACCTCGCGAAGGCCCCCATCGATGCGAATCAACGTCGCGTAATCCTACTCCAACTAGGATTACGAGTATAAACTGTTTCCTAATTTGCCGGGAAGTTCCCGGAAGAATATTCTCACAAGAAATATTCTTAGGGATAACTCGATCGTGCGGATTGCATCGATGCGAATCAACGTGTCGCCTACTCCAACTATGATTACGAGTATAAACTGTTTCCTACTTTGTCGAGAAGTTCCCAAGAATATTCTCACAAGAAATATTCTTAGGATAACTCGATCGTATGGATTGCATCGACGCCAATCAACGCTACGCCTAATCCTACCCAACTAGGATTACGAGTATAAACCGTTTCCTACTTTGTCGAGAAGTTCCTAAGAATATTCTCACAAGAAATATTCTTAGGATAACTCGATCGCGGATTGCATCGACGCCAATCAACGCTACGCCTAATCCTACTCCAACTAGGATTACGTAGTATAAACCGCTTCCTACTTTGTCGAGAAGTTCCCTAAGAATATTCTCACAAGAAATATTCTTAGGATAACTCGATCGTATGGATTGCATCGACGCCAATCAACGCCGCCTAATCCTACTTCAACTAGGATTACGAGTATAAAATGTTTCCTAATTTGTCGAGAAGTTCCCTAAGAATATTCTCACAAGAAATATTCTTAGGATAACTCGATCGCGGATTGCATCGACGCCAATCAACGCTCGCCTAATCCTACTTCAACTAGGATTACGAGTATAAAATGCTTCCTAATTTGTCGAAGTTCCCGAAGAATATTCTCACAAGAAATATTCTTAGGATAACTCGATCGTATGATTGCATCGACGCCAATCAACGCCTAATCCTACCCAACTAGGATTACAAGTATAAACTGTTTCCTAATTCTTAACGAGAAGTTCCTGGAGAATATTACCATATTCTTAAGGACGACTCGATAACCCTTAATTTCCTCCCACTGTGGAATAAATTGATGAATTCTCGACAAGGCTTATATTGACGTAACAACGCTCTACCTTGAAAGAACTACTCCCATCAGACAATGTCGATTCGTAAGGCCGACGAAGGCCCATCACCAATAGTTTGAATCGAATAAATCCCAGGAAGAGTTCCTCCCACTGTGGATAATTGTACTACAACAAGGAATAATACGGTAGCGACGCCAACCAACGCGTCGTCGCCGAAGGATTCACTGATCAACGGTTTGGATCCACATAAGATCGCACGCTGATCAACGCGTTGCACTCGCCGATTGAAGGCTAAAATCCATATAATTTGGCACTAATTAACGCGTCGCAACAAAGGATTTCCCCGATCAACGGAGGAATCTCGATGGTCAATGGGACGACAATTCACCAACACGAGTTGACAGCTACAGTTTGAAATTCCAACAACGGTCAAGCAATAAATGCAAAGATCCGAACACCCCCGGGTATCCCGCAAAGCACTGGAGAACCTGAGGGGATTGGAGGAATTAAATACTGGAGCTAATTCATCTATCGATTTCTGGTCAAGATCTCGACAACGGTCAGACAAAAAATGCAAGATCGTAATACCTTCAAAGAATCCTACAAAGCACCGAAAGACCGGCGAAATGGAGAGATCAAACGCCGAGGTCACCACAAGCCCTATCATGCTAACTAAAGAGCCGGCTTATCATGTCCAAAGCATCCCGCACTCATCAAGAATCGACCGAGACGCTTTGGAGGGGTATCCAGAGGGCTAAAATTGCTTATCAAGCATTCTAACAAGACTCGCGGACGGTAATGACAACCGACAACCCATCCGGACAACGCGACCTTAATCGCTGACGACGGATTACGCGAAAACGATAAAGCGAAGTCGACGAACACATGAAGTGAGTCGACAAGGCGCACGAAGTCAACAAGATGACGATCGGGAATAAACCCGATGACGGTTCGACGAGGCGAAGTTGACTAAACTCAAACGCCGACGAGACGGAATCGACCGCACTTAGTCCGCCAATGCAAACGAAGTTGTTTGAGCTCAAAGTTGATCGGATAATGACTCAAACACAACGCCGACTTCACCGAGGAAAACTAAGCCCGAAGATCGAGAAAGCCGCCGAAAGTCGACGAAAACGACGCGAAAACGACGCAAGACGGCAAACGGACCTCGCCAACTTGCCGAGGTGCCTCTACCAAGGGTCGAAGGTCGAGGTGGCCGTTATGGCCGCAGCCACTTGCCCGGCTTACCCCCATCCTATAAATAGGGGTTTCTCTGGAGAGGATTTTTTCTGACATCTACCGGAGGGGATTTCAGAGGTCGGACTTCTCGATTTTCTCAAGAATTATTGTGAGATCTACGAGCCGCCGACGCGACGCTTCGGAAAGCACCGGCGAGCACGAAGTTCGATCGACGCCGATCTTCAACAGCCAGGTGTTTAATTCGGTCGGCTACGTATAGTGCCGGATTTCTCCTAGTAGATTCACCCGCCCGGCCATCCTCTCCTTCGTGAGTGTGATCCCCGGCCATCCTCTCCTTCGTGAGTGTGATCCCTTAGGGCTTCGCTTCCTTCGCGGAACGAGCCCCTTCACGCCTCAGAAGTTCCAGCATCTCGTCTCTACCCGATCGGAATTGCGCGTGGCCCACGCACGATTCAAGTCCCCTAAGACAGTAAAGAACCCACGCAAGCCGGTGATCCCGATATAACGTAGATCCGAAGCTTGTTCATACAGAAAAGTTGTAATTTTCGCTTTCATTGTACTTTAAAATAAAAGGCATTTCTTTGAATTTTGTTGTAGGCCCAAGAAGCCGTAGCAAGTTCAATGACAAGGAATAACAAACCGACTTTCCTCAAGAAACATGGGCGACGCTGATTAGCCGATGCTATCCGCGACGATCGAAGTTATCCCTAAGAATATTTTTATGGAAATATTCTTTCGAACTTCGACAAATTAGGAAACAGCTTTATACCGTATTCTCGATTGAGTAGGATTAGGTGACGCTGATTAGCCGATGCCATCCGACGATCGAAGTTATCCCTAAGAATATTTTTATGGAAATATTCTTCCGAACTCGACAAATTAGGAAACAGCTTTATACCGTATTCCTCGATTGAGTAGGATTAGGTGACGCTGATTAGCGCCGATGCCATCCAAGACGATCGAAGTTATCCCTAAGAATATTTTTATGGAAATATTCTTTCGAACTTCTCGACAAATTAGGAAACAGCTTTATACCGTATTCTCGATTGAGTAGGATTAGGTGACGCTGATTAGCCGATGCCATCCGACGATCGAAGTTATCCCTAAGAATATTTTTATGGAAATATTCTTCCGAACTCGACAAATTAGGAAACAGCTTTATACCGTATTCCTCGATTGAGTAGGATTAGGTGACGCTGATTAGCGCCGATGCCATCCAAGACGATCGAAGTTATCCCTAAGAATATTTTTATGGAAATATTCTTCCGAACTTCTCGACAAATTAGGAAACAGCTTTATACTCAGATTCCCGATTGAGTAGGATTAGGCGACGCTGATTAGCCGATGCATTCAAGACGATCGAAGTTTTCCTAAGAATATTTTTATGGAAATATTCTTCCTGAACTTCTCGACAAATTAGGAAACAGCTTTATACTCAGATTCCCGATTGAGTAGGATTAGGCGACGCGCTGATTAGCCGGGGCCTTCGCGAGGTGTTATCCCGCCAATAAATCTTCAAAATCTTTCCAAATATAGCGAGGTCGCAGCTTATGAGAAGAACCTCGGTACTCTCCTTTTCCCCTTCGCTTTCATCCTCTATTGATTTCTCATTCAACCTAATTTTCGTGAAAATCTGAAGAAGAAGAATTTCACCTTCTCGAGGGGTTAAACGAAAGAAGTTAGCCCATAAGACTCAAGCGGAATCCTCGGTCCTTTGATATAGACTTGACCAGCGATGATCCAACAAGGACGGAGGTAACACTTCAGAAGCTGCATCCGACCTTTTAAGCTTTTCAGCCTTTTAGAGATTGACATCTTTCCGCTTCTATGCGTGGGGTTTCAAAGCTCATGATTCTCGCTTTGATTTTTCTATCATGATTCTCACTGGCCTAGTTCCACTTATGCCGAGCCTAGCTTCACTCAACAAATGCATGGGGCTATGGCGAGAAGCCCGAGAATACCAATGTAGGACCCGATTCGAATCCGTGTACATCTAACATCGATAACTCCTCTTCTCGATGGCTAATGCGAATTGAATGACTCGAATTGCATTCCCACTAATTGCCTCTTCGCTTTTGCTCTTTTAGAGAAATTGCAGGAGACAAGTATACCTAACCGAGACTAAGAGGGTTAACTCCATCAGAGGGAAGTAAGTAGCTTTACCTATTGTTCGCCCATTCCTAGCCGCATTCGCTTTCCTAATGCTTTCTTTTCGACTTCAATGGAAGACTTTATGGAGGCCGGTTTATAATGACAACACTTCCATGGATGACTCGCTACGACTTTTTCACGTGATGGCGATGCTCTTGGTGAAGATTTACCCGGCCACAATCCCTCGAGGAAGGTATGAATTTTCTTTGATTAATTATAGGACCAGCCATTTGGCCAATACTACTATAATTAAAGGAGTCTCGAGAAATTCCCTTTGTGTAGTGTCGCACTCCTCTTCCCGCCGCTGAGTCGCCTACTCCAAATGATCGTTGAGATAGATGAGCATAGTGAGGGGTCACCGCCGAGATAGTACTCCAAATGATAGGTACTCTCGATAGACTCGCCAGCCCCTCAAACTATGTCAAGGAAACGGTAAGAGTCCTCTAACTCAATATGTCTTCGCCAATTTTTGATTGAAGATTCTAAGGTCCCTTTTCTTTTGTGTAGAGCCTACATCTCGACTCCATGATCCGGCGAGAGCTGATGCCGATGAAGATCCATCCCGCTTTATTATCTATTTGAAGTATGCTCGCTCTTTTCCTTGGTGAACACGGTGATCGAAAAGGTTCTTCATGGCGGCTTTCTTCATCGCCAAAGCACGCTTGATCCGCTGGACGCCTTGATACGAGATATGGGTTACCCCGAAGTTAGTCAAGCCATTGCCGACGCACCTCGCTCAACCGAGAGAAAGCTTCAGAGACTTCAAGAACCGCGGCAGCCGAGCTTCCTCATATGTAGCCGCCAAACCGACGCTTAGTGGCATGGCGCCGATGCTCGTGGTTTTACCGACTCGGAGGCGTGATGCGACCGCACCATCAGCTCGTGAGCTGTTGTTGCCGACATATTCTTCCCTAAGCCATATCCGCACCGGGTATTGTGGCGAAGTACGAGAGGATAATACCGCCGTGGGAGAGCTCCATGCAGGAAGATAAGATGAGTATTTTGAGCCGCCAAGGCCAACAAGGAAGAAGCCCTCGCCGCCGCTGCCTAGGGAACTCGAATCGTCGGGCGTAAACCGGTTGTGCTCGAGGGGCAACCATGGGGTGCTGAACACCGATGAGGAGTCTTTCGTGAGCCGAAGGTGTGGAGAACTCCACCGTGCTTATAGTGATAAAGTGTCTCACCAACAACAAATCCTTTGTCATAGACTTGATGTTTAAACAGCTTGTAGCTCCTTCTATATTTACTTCAAATGAATAAGATTTATTCCTTTTATTGTTTATTATGATTCTTTTACTGGCCGTAAATAATTAACCATAACACTTATAGATTTTTGGCAAACCCTCACCATCGACGGGTTTGATTAGCCTTTACCAACTACCGCTTGAGTTGGCTAGCGGCGGATTATCCGATCCGCTCAAGACGGACGTTGTGCTAAAAGAATGAAACTCTTCTAGACTTGTTACTAGGATAATGAATACATAGGCTCTGTGACTTTACCGCAAGAGACCATTCTAACGCTGTTACGCCAGACTCATCCCTTCTTAGGCTTCGATAAAATACCCCGTGACCGACTCGTGTCTTCTTCAATCAAAAGACTAAACCGCAACGTGTGAGGCGCTGGCTTTATTCCTTCTTAGGCTTCGGATAAAATACCCCGTAATCAAACTCGTGTCCTCTTCAATCGAAAAGACTAAACCGCAACGCTGTGAGGCGCTGGCTTTATCCCTTCTTAGGCTTCGGATAAAATACCCTTAATCAAACTCGTGTCTTCTTCAATCGAAAAACTAAACCGCAACGCTGTTAGCGCCGCTTTAGGGTTATTGGCCAACCCCCACTCAACGGGTTTGATGAGCCTTTACCAACTACCGCTTGAGTGGGCTAGCATGTAGATTATCTAAACCGCTCTACACACAACGCTGTGCTAAAAGAATGAAATTCTCTTAGACTTTTGCTACGATATTGAACACGTGACTTCGCCTTTTCACGGAAGACTAACCCGCAACGCTGCAGGAGGCGCTGGCTTTATCCCTTCTTAGGCTTCGGATAAAATACCCTGCATCGACTCGTGTCTTCTTCAATCTAAAAGACTAAACCGTAACGCTGCGGTGAGGGGTTGGTTTTATCCCTTCTTAGGCTTCGGATAAAATGCCCTAGAATCAAACTCGTGTCTTCTTCAATCGGAAAAGACTAAACCGCAACGCTGCAGGAGGCGCTGGCTTTATTCCTTCTTAGGCTTCGGATAAAATACCCTTAATCAAACTCGTGTCTTCTTCAATCGAAAAACTAAACCGCAACGCTGTTAGCGCCGGCTTTAGGTTATTGGCCAACCCCAGCCCTCAACGGGTTTGATGAGCCTTTACCAACTACCGCTTGAGTTGGCTAGCATGTAGATTATCTAAACCGCTCTACACGCAACGCTGTGCTAAAAGAATGAAACTCTTAGACTTAATGCTACGATGTTGAATACGTAGGCTTCATCTTTTCACGAAGACTAACCCAAGAACGCTGCGGTGAGGCGCTGGATTTATCCCTTCTAGGCTTCGGATAAAATACCCCGAATCGACTATGGTGTCTTCTTCAATCGAAAAGACTAAACCGGCGACGCTGTTAGCGCCGCTTTAGGGTTATTGGCCAACCCCAATTCTCAACGGGTTTGATGAGCCTTTACCAACTACCGCTTGAGTTGGGCTAGCATGTAGATTATCTAAACCGTTTCTACACATAACGCTGTGCTAAAAGAATGAAATTCTCTTAGACTTTTGCTACGATATTGAACACGTGACTTCGCCTTTTCACTGAAGACTAACCCTAAGAACGCTGCAGGAGGCGCTGGCTTTATCCCTTCTTAGGCTTCGGATAAAATACCCCGTAATCGGACTCGTGTCTTCTTCAATCGAAAAGACTAAACCGCAACGCTGCGGTGAGGCGCTATTTTATCCCTTCTTAGGCTTTGGGATAAAATGCCCCGTAATCAAACTCGTGTCTTCTTCAATCTAAAAGACTAAACCGCAACGCTGCGGTGAGGCGCTGGATTTATCCCTTCTTAGGCTTCGGATAAAATACCCCGAATCGACTATGGTGTCTTCTTCAATCGGAAAAGACTAAACCGCGACGCTGTTAGGCGCCGGCTTTAGGGTTATTGGCCAACCCCCTCAACGGGTTTGATGAGCCTTTACCAACTACCGCTTGAGTTGGCTAGCATGTAGATTATCTAAACCGCTCTACACGCAACGCTGTGCTAAAAGAATGAAACTCTTTAGACTTAATGCTACGATGTTGAATACGAGGCTTCATCTTTTCACGAAGACTAACCCTAAGAACGCTGTGTGAGGCGCTGGATTTATCCCTTCTAGGCTTCGGATAAAATACCCCGAATCGACTATGGTGTCTTCTTCAATCTGAAAAGACTAAACCGCAACGCTGTTAGCGCCGCTTTAGGGTTATTGGCCAACCCCCAGCCCTCAACGGGTTTGATGAGCCTTTACCAACTACCGCTTGAGTTGGCTAGCATGTAGATTATCTAAATCCGTTTCTACACATAACGCTGTGCTAAAAGAATGAAATTCTCGAGACTTTTGCTACGATATTGAACACGACTTCGCCTTTTCACGGAAGACTAACCCTAAGAACGCTGTGAGGGGTTGGTTTTATCCCTTCTAGGCTTCGGATAAAATACCCCGTGACCGACTCGTGTCTTCTTCAATCGAAAAGACTAAACCGCAACGCTGCGGTGAGGCGCTGGATTTATCCCTTCTAGGCTTCGGATAAAATGCCCTTAATCAAACTCGTGTCTTCTTCAATCTAAAAGACTAAACCGCAACGCTGCGGTGAGGCGCTGGATTTATCCCTTCTAGGCTTCGGATAAAATGCCCCGTAATCAAACTCGTGTCTTCTTCAATCTAAAAACTAAACCGCAACGCTGTTAGCGCCGCTTTAGGGTTATTGGCCAACCCCAAATTTCAACGAAGTTTGATGAGCCTTTACCAACTACCGCTTGAGTTGGGCTAGCATGTAGATTATCTAAACTGCTCTACACACAACGCTGTGCTAAAAGAATGAAACTCACTTAGACTTAATGCTACGATGTTGAATACGTAGGCTTCATCTTTTCACGAAGACTAACCCGCAACGCTGCGGTGAGGCTCGCTTTATCCCTTTTAGGCTTCGGATAAAATACCCCGTAATCGGACTCGTGTCTTCTTCAATCGGAAAGACTAAACCGCGACGCTGCAGCGAAGGCCGCTTTAGGTTATTGGCCAACCCCCAGCCCTCAACGGTTTGATGAGTCTTTACCAACTACCGCTTGAGTTGGTTAGCATATAGATTATCTAAACCGCTCTACACATAACGCTGTGCTAAAAGAATGAAATTCTCTTAGACTTTTGCTACGATATTGAACACGAGACTTCGCCTTTTCACTCGAAGACTAACCCTACGACGCTGCTAGGCGCCGACCTATTCCTCGCTTAGGATTCGATCAAATTCCCCAAGAAGAATCTTGGATTAAGGAGTTTTGATTGATAGGATTAAATTGGTGAGAGAGGAGGAACTTTATGTTCTATTTCTTAGAATGAAACCAAGAGCGGGCCCGCTATAGGAATCAAGAGGGTTCAGACGCCCTTCGGACGACTTGATCCAAACAATCTCTACAAGATACCTTCACCGGCGCTACCTAAGATGTAAGTTCCGTTTACCTTCACCGGGCGCCACCGAAAAGGGATGGAACCGAGAGTGGATCTCCACTGAGAACCGAAGACTCAGCGACCTTCACGGACAACCCGGTTCGAAAATCCCCAAGATACCTTCACCGGCGCTACCTAAGATGAAAGATGGAACTAAAAGTGGGATCTCCACTTCGAGAACCGAAGACTCAGCGACCTTCACGGACAACCTGGTCTGAAAATCCCACAAGATACCTTCACCGGTGCTACCTAAGATGAAAGATGGAACTAAAAGTGGGATCTCCACTTCGAGAACCGAAGACTCAGCGACCTTCACGGACAACCCGGTCTCGAAAATCCCTACAAGATACCTTCACCGGGCGCTAACTAAGATGAAAGATGGGACTAAGAGTGGATCTCCACCGAGAACCGAAGAGACTCGTGACCTTCAAAGGACAACCTGGTCTAAAACCTCGGCGATACCTTCACCGGCGCTACCTAGAGAGGGATGGAACTAAGAGTGGATCTCCACCGAGAACCGAAGAAACTCGTGACCTTCAAAGGACAACCTAGTTTGAAAACCTCAAGATACCTTCACCGGCGCTACCTAAGCATAGGATGAAAGATGGGACTAAGAGTGGGATCTCCACCGAGAACCGAAGACACTCGTGACCTTCAAAGGACAACTTGGTCCAAAACCCCTGCATACCTTCACCGGTGCTACCTAGAATAGGGTGGATAGAACCCTTCCGCTTATCACGAAAGGGATCTTACGCTTGGAGAGGAAGAATTTTATATTTAGTCTCCTACAGGAAAGGAATTTTTGAGTGGGCCTCTTGTTCATAGAAGGAATCAAGAGGATTTTGGTATTGTACCGTAAAATTTGTAGACCTACCGCCAAGGAATTTGATCGGTGGGGAAATTATGATGGAGGATAAATCTAGGGTTATCCTCAAGGAAAGTGGGTGAAACATCCCACGAGGAACTTCCCGTCGAACGGGTTATCCCAAGATACTAAGGGTAGTATTTCTTCAGAACTTTCCATTTATCTAAGATTAATTGCCTGGCCGCCATTTTGTGTTATTAGGCGATATGCACCATTGAGTAAACTGCTTCTATTATAAACGACCTCCCATTTAGGTTCGAATTTACCTTTCTTTTTGAAGTGAGGATTATCGGTCGCCGAAAGCGCAGGACCAAATCTCCTTCTTTGAAACTCCGCTGTCGCATTTTTTGTTGAAAGCTCTCGACATCCTAGCTTGGTAGAACTCAATGCATTGTTGAGCTTCCAGTGCTTTTCATCCAACATCTCGAGCTCTTCGAGACGCTTTTGATGTCGTTCTTCGATCGCCATCTCCGCTGAAAGGGCTAAGGACGGAATCTGATTTCCAATGGGAGAACCGCTTCACACCCGTAGACCGTAGAATACGGGTCTCTCCAAATGGCGTATGCATTTGCAGCGATATGCCCAGAGTGCTTCTCCGAGTTTATCATCCCAATCTCGCTTGTTATTTTTCACAAGTTTTGACAAAATTTTGATGATTGTCTTGTTGAACGCCTCAGCTAATCCATTTACAGCTGGATTATAGGCTGTTGACGAGACGTCTTGTATTTTGAATTTCTCGCAAAACCTGATGAAGGAATTGCTGATGAATTGGGGACCGCTGTCATGCACGATCCGCCTTGGAACACCGCGGTCGGTAGATGACATAGTGTTTGATAAATTTAATGACGTATCGCCTTTACTTCTTTTAACGGATTGCTTCATTTCACTTGGAGAAGTAGTCGGTGATCACTAGAATAAACCGATCGCTTTGACCGACGGAGGAAAATGGGACCTACAACGCCCATTCCCATGTCTCAATGGCCGTGATGTGGTCAAGGATGCAATCGCCTAGAGGCCGATGCATATAATTCGCGGAATTTGACACGCGGGCATCTCCGAGCATATACGATCGCTATTAATCATTGTTGGCCAAAAGTAACCCATTCTCCTCGATTCAATCGTAGAGCTCGGGACCAGCCGTGCACACTACACCTTCGTACTTCCCGAAGGACTTCTTCGCCTCTTTGTTTGAGAGGCATCGAGTAAAGACCATCGCACTTCCTACGATATAACATCCGGTCTCCGTGTCAGAAGAATCTTGAGTTTTCGCCGGATTGACTTTCTCCTTCACGCCTTCTCGCGTAATATCATGTAAGACGAATCGATGATAGGAAAGCCAATCTCGGCTCCAACTTAGTTTGGGTTGCATGCACTTTGGTAACTATCCTTTGTCTTCTTGTACCTCATCATATATTGGTACGAAGAGTTGGTGAGTCCCGACCGTAACTAGTTGTTCGCGTCGGTTGTGCCATACTTAACGCGCTAATGCATCCGCATAAGCCGCTCAAGGCGTGGAATATATTCGATGAAGAATTCTTCAAATGAGTCCGCCATTTCAACGGCTATCTGATGATAGGGGACTGATCGTGGTTCCTAACTTCAGAGTCACCACGGATCCGCTTAACTATCAATTGCGATCGCCAGACGCCGAGATACTGACCCCCATTCCTTGGCGAAACTAAGTCCAATAAGTAGTGCATTGTATTCGCCACGCTATTAGAGCAAGGTTCGTGAGTGAATAAGCACGGGCATGACATGATTCCTCGGGGAAATCAAGACAACTCCGACTCCAGCGGAGATTTTAGAACATCCGGGGGCACTTGCCACATTAGTGGCCCGAGAAGCTCCGTCAAAATACAACCGCCATATTTGTTGGTGCGATGTAGTGTTGACTTCCTAGACTTCATCCCAAAGATCATCATATAGCTCAATCAAGGCCCGCTGTCGGGTCGTACCAAGAGATCGCAACGCTTTGTCCTTTGACCGACTTTTATTGTTTGAAGTGCAAGTCATATTGGGACAAGAGCAAGGCCCATTTCGCCAAACGCCAACTCATTGAGGCCGGCTGGTCATAAATATTCGACCGGATTGACTCTCCTTCACGCCTTCCGCGTAATATCATGTAAGACGAATCGATGATAGGAAAGCCAATCTCGGCTCCAACTTAGTTTGGGTTGCATGCACTTTGGTAACTATCCTTTGTCTTCTTGTACCTCATCATATATTGGTACGAAGAGTTGGTGAGTCCCGACCGTGAACTAGTTGTTCGCGTCGGTTGTGCCGATATCGCCACGCGCTAATGCATCCGCATAAGCCGCTCAAGGCGGAATATATTCGATGAAGAATTCTTCAAATGAGTCCGCCATTTCAACGGCTATCCGATGATAGGGGACTGATCGTGGTTCCTAACTTCGTAGTCACCACGGACCGCTTAACTATCAATTGCGATCGCCAGACGCCGAGATACTCGACCCCAGCTCCTTGGCGAAACTAAGTCCAATAAGTAGTGCATTGTATTCGCCACGCTATTAGAGCAAGGTTCTGAGTGAATAAGCACGGGCATGACATGATTCCTGGGAAATCAAGACAACTCCGACTCCGGAGATTTTAGAACATCCGGGGCACTTGCCACATTAGTGGCCCGAGAAGCTGGCCAAAATACAACCGCCATATTTGTTGGTGCGATGTAGTGTTGACTTCCTAGACTTCATCCGAAGATCATCATATAGCTCAATCAAGGCCCGTTGTCGGTCAAGTGTACCAAGAGATCGCAAATCGCTTGTCCTTTGACCGACTTTTATTGTTTGAAGTGCAAGTCATATTGGGACAAGAGCAAGGCCCATTTCGCCAAACGCCAACTCATTGAGGCCGGCTGGTCATAAATATTCGACCGGATTTACGCTAGAGATAACATAAATCGCCCGTCCGACTAAATAGTGCCGCGATTTTTCAATCGCAACACTAATGCAAGGCACCGCCGACCATTGGTATCGACCCGCACAAACTAATGTTCGCCTGTAATACATCGCCGCTCGCGGACCGCCGCCGCCGCCCCGCGCGAGTAAGGCGCTTTAACGAAAGTGATCCGTCAGCTTGACGTAAATCGAAACGGTTTTCCATCACGTGCAACAAGAACAGAGGTTTAGCGAGATACGATTTGATCTCTTCAATGTTTCTCGACAAAGCGCCGCCCCAAATAAAAGACACGCTCTTCTTGTTCAACTTAGAGAACGGTTGGCACTTTCCGTATAGGTTCGATATGAACCGCCGGATGTACGCCAATCGCCTCTTGTAACCCCTCGAAGTTCTCTCGCATTTCTGAGGTTGAAACTCTTGAATCGCCTTCACTTTGTCGATCGACGCGGATGCCCTGATTAGTGACAACAAAGCCAGGAACTTGCCACCGACATCCCAAGGAAGGATTTGGCAGATTCATCTTTAGTCGATGGGTTTGCATGAGCTCAATACCGCTCTAAGATCTTTGATGTGAGCTCCTTTGTCACGGCTTTTCACGCACCAAGTCGCCGACGAGCATTCGACCATTTTTCAAGATGATCCCGAAAATCTTAGTCGCTGCTCGATATGTGGCGCCGGTATTTTGAGGCGAACGGCATGACCGTGTAGCAATATATACGGATGGGCGCTCAACGCCGCGGTGTTTGGCATCATCGGGTGCATCTTGATCTGATTGTAACCCGAGAAACCATTCTTTCAAATCCACACGTATTGTCGACTATGACATCAGTGATTGGAAGAGGAAAGTCATCTTTCGCAAGCAATCGAGGTCTCTATAGTCCATACGCATCTTAATCGAACCATTCTTCTTCATGACCGACTATATTCGCCACCCAACCGATGTTGAATTTCCTTGATGAATCCCGATTCTATGAGTTTCTTCACTTCGTCAACGATTGCCTGCAAGATCTGTGGATGAAACCGTCTCTGCGGTTACTTGACAGGTTTGACATCCACCTCGATGTTGAGGCGATGTGTCGCCACATTAGGGTCGAGTCCTGGCATATCCTCGTAGCTCCAGGCGAATACATCAATATACTCCCTGATTAGGGCGATCAACTCTTCCTTCTCTTCCAGGGAAAGAGTATTGCTGATGTTTATGAGTTTAGGATGCTCTTCGTCACCCATATTAACCTGGACTACCTCGTCCTTAGTGGGGGGTTCTCTTTGTTCGAATCTATCCCCAAACTGCTCCCTGAGTTGATGGATCCATGGGTCTTCCCATGTTGACATATCTTCATCATCCTCAATAGTAGCAGGGTCAACTAAAGCCATATTTGACATCAAAGCCTTGAAAGCTTCTCCGAGGCTGGTGTCGGAATCCCAAGCCGAAGAATCAGATGAATGTCCGTCTCCCTCATCGGGTGGATTATCATCAATCAGCCATGAGCACTAATCTTTTGAGGAGGATTCGTATCCCAATCCCCGTCTAAATGCATAGTAGTTATCTGGCTTCCCTGTTGGGACATATGCCGCTTTGGGAGGGACTCGAGGACCTCGCCCAAAACATAGACCTTCACCTTGTGTCAAGTTGTACCCCTACTTCTTCATGATACCCAGTGTTTCTGGACTATATCTGAATGTGTGGAGGATAGGCCCATTGTCATCTTCATCTTCTTCTAAGAAATGATTCGGCGTTGAACCGTGATCTCCTTTTCCGTGAAACCAAGTCTTTTTCACTACTTGATCTTCGTGGGATGACGAAAGTGTTGTCCCAAAGGAGTCTCGAATTGCTTTTGTGTAAAGCAAGATGACCGAAGTTGGTAAGTGCAACTCGATTGTTGTATAAACCTCGCCATCACATCATTCAAAGACAAAAGATACTCTAAATCGCCATTTATTGATTCATCGGCAATTTGCCACCATAATGTTCATCCGACGCATTCTTTATCGCCAAGATTGATTACAAGGGGTATAATGTCATTTAAAACAAAACCACCACTATAACCAAGCCCGCTTCGTATCGCATTCTTCACCGCTGTCCGTGCCTTGGGCCGATGATTCGCTTTTGGACTCATTATCAGAGGAGAGAATCGCTGAAATAATTCTCCATCCCCTTAAACGGTTGTTTGTCCGCCACCACCGCCTTGACTTCATTGTTTGTGTCTACATATTTGAGACATTGATGAAGAGTAGATGGAACTATAACGCTATCGGGATCCAAGGTCCACTCCAACAATAAGTTATAGGAAGTCTCTCACAATCACATAGCAGTGACTTCGACTTTAAGTCCCCATTTGGCACTTTATCCGATTTTACCAAGCGCCGAGATCCACCGGTGTTAAATCCATAGATCACCGTGTTCGCTGATGCCACTGTCGGGTAGAGATTCCAAGGTGATACATGAGGCGCAGGGCATGATGCTCATTGGAACCCTGACGACTTGGATCCTGTTAACTTCACTAGAGCCAATATACCCGTGAAGTATAGCGCCTATCGCTCTTGGAATTCCTTGTCTCCATATCCTCCTTTGTAAAAGTGATGCAGGGAAGTGTTTAGCCGCTAAGGTTGCATTGTTGGGCCGACTCTCCGGCTCGGCTTAACTGGGTGAGGAAGACCTCAATCGCCGTGGCTTCTTGAAGAGCTTCTTGTCTCTTTGACAACCGCAATAGCTCAGAAGAGTGATCCTTGCGGAATATTAGCCAATTGGGCCATAACGCCGGGCTTATATGGGGAGTTGGAGCTCCCGGTTTGTCTCTTCTAATCGGTGATTGAACCGAGACCGCTTCGAGTCGAACTTTGCGGCCGCCGGGTTTCTTTGGCGCCCACCGCCTGGCGCCAAGCGGAGTGAGGGGAATTGTTGGTATCCCCAGCCCGACAGCCGCCTTGGCATCCGGGTCGGGTCTTCCGGTACTTCTATTTGTACTGTGGTCCGCCTCGGTGGCGTGGGCTTGTTCCCTTCGCCACCGAATGTCACCACCGCCATTATCTCCTCTAGAATTGGCGAAGTAGCATGGCATGCCTTTGCCTTCCGCTTTGACTTTTTCTTCGATGAAGAAGAAGCTACCCATTGATCATCTTCAAGCTGGTCTGGGTGGATCCACAGGACTTCGCCATTTGGGGCCGTATACGATACAAGTCCTTTCTCGGCGCTGTTCGTGGGTCATCATTCACCGCCTTCATTGCGACTTTGACCACCGGTTTAGGCTCAAACCATGTCAAGGGCACTGACCCAAAGCTTATGGACACCGCATTTGCTCCGACCTTCTTTTCTTTGGACGGCTTCATAGTGATGACCCCTACATCAATTAAGGCCTGGATTTTATCCTTAAGGTCAAACAGATTTAGTGGTGATGAACCGCCCTATGGTACGCCAAGCAGATTTTGGGTCGTTTCGTCCTCATTGCTTCCTCTTGATTCTCAATCGAGGGAGCTTGATCTTGTTATTTTCCACAAGATATTTGAAGAGACCGGAATCTCGCCGTCCCTAAAGGAATAGGACTTCGAATCTTGGCTCAGACCTTCTATTTCTCGCGGCCCTCGTTGCCACCGTGATTGTGCCCGCTGGCGCCTGCTTGCCGCCGGCCGGGTTGAGTTGAACGCTTGTTCGCGAACCGCCGCCTTGGCTCGCTTCTTTCCCTTTGCCACGTGGGACAAAGTTACGCTTGGCTTCCGCTTCCTACCGGCCTCTTTCCTCGCTTTTTCCTCTTGAGGAACCTTTTCGCTTGTTCACCCCTGACCTTTAAGTCTTTCCGTGTTGACGGTGTTGTTCCCATTGCTCGAAAGCACGCCTATCGACAAGTTGTTGTGGCAGTGTCCGAGGATGAACTCCTCTATTATCGGATCCCGCAGCTTCATTGCCTTGTTCCTAATCGCTTTGACAAAGATATCCACAGCCCGCCTCTTCGCTTCGCCGAGTAACGCTCCGATGGATACTTCGTATCGCCATCAAAGAAATTGAGAGAAACAGGACTCCATATCGCCCCACCGTTGATGCTCCCCGCTTAAGACGGCGGTACCAATCGGCAGCCCACGGCGGTGCCAACGAATGACCGAACCATCGTGGGCTCATTGCCGAATAACTCGAGGTGCGACTTGAAGTAAATCAAGTGTCGCTACGGGAACCCTTTCCACAAATGGTGTGAAGTTTATTAAGTTAAACTTAGACAGTACGGATTGATTCCCACTCCCTGTATGGGCAAGGAATACCGTTTTCTTCACCTCTTGAGCGGAAATCAATGAGTTGATTTTGCTCTCGAGGTCTTTGATCTTCTCGCCTCATGAGCAACAACATCTACATTATGCCTAGCGCTATGCGGTTCGAGGGTTATCATCCTCTTGTACTTCCTCCTCGTCTCAATCGCCGCCATCTTGATCGACGCCGATACCGACTGATTCACCTCGATGTTTTGTCAAGGCTTGATCTGTTGGTCATGCATTTCTCTCATCGTCGCATGGCCAACTCCATCTCTAATTTGAAGTTTTCCGCTGATTATTCAACGCTCGCCTAGCATTTTAGCCACTTAATCAGATCGATCATAAGCGCTTCTTGAGGGCACCCTTCGCTAGATACAGATATCGAGGCAATTATGAGCCAACATCCGACGATCATCCTCCGCTGGTTTCCTCTCGATGTTTGTCGTAATTGACCGCCGGATAGTCCCGACCGCAAACGAAGTTAACCGCTATGCATGCTGGGAATAGTCCGTGATGACGTTCTTTGCCGGTCATATTATTAGTGACCTTCGCAATTCATCCTCTCTAATGTCATCCTTTCATGAATCGCTTTGACCTAGGTCTTGGCGTGGTTGCAAGTAAGTCTCGAAGACCGAGACTCTTTCCGAGTTTCTTGATGGTAATTGCACCAAAGCACCGCCTTGATGAGCTTGGAGCACAAGCATGACCGTGTTAGTTTAGGTAGCCCTTCGAGATTTCTTCGCACTTCGCGACGTAGAGTACGTACCATCGGTGTGAGCACCGAGCAACCCGCCGTATCGCACGATCCCTCGTATAACGCCATCGCCATCGACTAAAGCCGCCTCCTTCCGAGAATGGACTTGTTCACCAAACTACCGAAAGTGACTCGCCTTTGACTTTCGCTATGTGAGCTGAAGTCTCTGCGGACTCTCTGACTTCGACCTTTAGTCCGGCCGCGGATCAGAGGAATTTTTCCATCCTTCTTGAGCGGGTGCTCCCGCATGAGGAGTGACCCGTGATTCTTTTAGAGGACCCAAACGATCCTTGATAGTTGGTTTGGTGGTGGTGGCGCGAGTTGGCTTCACCACCGCCTACATGACGCTTTGACTTTGAGGCTGGCCGACTTGGGCTTTGGCATCAATTTGAAGCTCTCAGTAGCTTTTGGCACCGGACAGAACCGGAATGTTGACAGCCTTAGGTTTTGAAGCCGCTACCGGGTTGGGGCACCGCTAGATTTGGGCCTCCAAACCCGGTAGTATGTTGGTGGCTTCTTTACCACCTCCTTTCAATTCACGAAGCTTGTTGTACCAACGCCGCGTTTGTGCAAGAAGTGCACGACGCCCAATACGCTCGAAAGCGGAGCGGTTCCGCTTTATACGGACCCACTCGCTGGTTGACGGCTTGATGGACCGTCGATCACTTGGGCCGGAGCCTCGCAGAAGTCCGATCTTAGATCCACTTCATAGCGCACTCCCATCCATGGATTGCACACGGCCTGCGATGGCAGCCATGCTTTGTCGCCGCTTTGGCGGCTCGCTGGAGAGTGCGGGCGCCATTGGCGCTCATCTTGGGCCGTCAGAGTCCGGACTTCGGCCGGGGATTTCGCTACCGCAGCAGCGGGTTGGACTCGCCGGCCCCGGGCTCTACATCGAGGCCCATCGGTTCTCCTTGCAGCGAGACCTTTTGGAGCGGGCGGGAGAACTGGATCTGGAGGACGAGGATAAGTACTCCTCGAACTTCTTCTCGGTCGAACTCGAACTCGACCTCTTCCTCCACCGGATAGGAATCCGTTATGCACTAATTCCTCCTCGATCGAGGCCGGTGGCTCTAATCGTGGTCGCCAGCCTTGTTCGCTGAAAGTCGGTTTTGTATTCATTGCTTTGTTGAACTTGTTTACGCCTTCGTTGGCCTACAACAAAATTCAAACAAAAAAAGAAATGCCTTTTTTATTTCAGCGCATAAATGAAAATGAAAATTACAACTTTTTCCTTTGTGAACAAACGCCGGATCTCTATTATTCGATCCTCGCCAGGTGGGTTCTTTGCCCGTGTCGGACTTGAATCGTCCAGGACCACCCAATTCATCCGTGGAAACCCGGTTCGAACTACAGACGGAAGGCTCGCTTCACTAAGGAAACGGTTTAAGGGGATCACACTCACAAAGGAGAGGATCGCCGGGATCACACTCACGGCGAGAGGATCGCCGAGCGGTGAGATCTACTAGAGAAATCACAGCTATTCTATAGCCGACCATTCGCTTACCTCGCCGTTGAAGATCCGACGATCGAACTTGTAATCGCCGGTGCTCGAACGGCAGTAACGACGGGCCAGATCTCGCGAGAATTCTTCGTAAAATCCCAAAATCCAACCTCCAAAATCTCCCAAATTGCCTCTCAATCGAGGAAGACCCCCTATTTATAAGATCGGGTGTGTCGCCACAAGTGGCTCTACCGCTGCCAACCTCCCAAAATCCAACCTAGGTTCGCTGCTGCTTCACGCTGCCGCTTTTTTCTGGCTTCCCGCTTAGGTCCCGCTTATTCTCGACTTTGGTCTTCCCCGACTTAGATTTAGTTCCGACTAACTCTTGGTTTGTTCCGCTCTCGCCTAAAATCCGATCGCCTATTCAAGTCCGCTTAAACCGTGCTTGTGACGCTGGTTTGCCGTCGTTCAGATCTCAACAATTCGACGTCCAGATATCCGATGGGTTGTCATTCGCCGACTTCCGCCACGAAGTTGGTTTCGGGATCTTGTAAGTATTTTTAACGCCACAATTCTCGTGATTCGCCATCCGTAAGAGGAGTTATCGATGTTAGATGTACCGATTCACCGAATCAGTCCTACATTGGTATTCTCAAGCCCGCCATAGCCCCATGCATTTGTTGAGGAAGCTAGGCTCGCATAAGTGGAACTAGGCCCAGCAGAATCATGATAGAAAAAATCAAAGCCAGAATCATGAGCTTTGAAACCCCCTGCATAGAGGCGGAAAGATGTCAATCTCCTAAAAGCTGAAAAGCTTAAAAAGGTCAGATTACGCTACGGCGAAGTGTTACCTCCGTCACTGACTGGATCATCGCTGGTCAAGTCTATATCAAAGGACCGAGGATTCACGCGAGTCTTATGGGCTAACTTCTTTCGTTTAACCCCTCGAGAAGGTCGAAATTCTTCTTCTTCAACAGATTTTCCTAAAAATTTAGTTGAATGAGAAATCCAATAGAGAGGATGAGAAAACAAAGGGGAAAAGGAGAGAGTACCGAGGTTCTTCTCATAAACTGCAGCCTCCGCTTGGTCCTCTCCTAAAGCCCCAGCGCCAGAGTTGTGGAACTCCTCCTCAGTCTCAATTGGCGGATGAGATTGGCGGCGCTTCTCCGAGCTTGAACGGCATCTGGGGTGTTCGAGTGTCGGCTCGCAACGATGCTTCAGCCACCAACGAGATAGCCCTCACAGGACCCACTCATTAGCTACTAATAGCCAACCGCAATGAAGGAATGTCGACTTAGCCGACGGCCCGAGCTCTGGAGATCAATCTAGCACCGTACATCCCATGACGCCCACAACCATGGTCGGCCATCCACAAGTCCACCACGAAGTTCGAGCCATCGGTTCGGTTCCCAACATAAAGTTGGTCGAACCGAACCGTGAGCAAAACGACATGGAAAATAAGGCTCAATGAAGCATTCCTCTTTACTCGAAAGTGAGATACCCTAGCTCGATGTTCACTAGCCGCTTGAAACGCCAATGTCAAGTGAAGTTTTCGTCTTCGCACCTCCTCGCCGACCAAGGACTCGCCATATTGACCGTGAGAATCGAGGAAAACATCCGAAAAGATCCACCCTCTATGAATCAGACTGCTTCTTGATCTCTCAGAAGTCAGCGCCTTCCATCTGCAATCCTCTATCAACCGCAAGAAAGGAGTAGACGAATCTGTGAAACCCGGTGCCGACATCATGTCGGGACGATGAAAGACCAGCCAAGCCATCAAATAGGTATATGGAAGCTCTACTCGGGCGGAAGGAATACGAGATGATGGCTCATCCTTTCCCTGAGTAAACGCCCAGACTATATGCCGCAATCCACGGTGAATATTGGCCACCATTACCGGAAGGAGAGAGAGTTTCTTCTTGTGGGCAAGCCGAATCAGCAGATAAAGGACCTCCAAAGGAAAGGCATCACTAGATTGATATGGAACCACACATTTCTTCAGCCAGATTGCAAGATAGCCGGCTAGAAGAGTTGTCGGCTAGATAGGTTTCACCGCATGCCACAGAAAGGTTGCAAACTTGGTCCCTGGGGGAAAACCATCTTTGGCATAGCTGAGCGTAGGAGTTAGCCTCGACCTCTCGATCGCTTTATTAACCTCCTCAAGGAGTGAGTGGTGACACCACATACTTCCTCGCCAGAGTTGTCCTCCAAATGCCGGAACAGATAAATGGCGAACCGCCTGCACTCACTTACATTTCCTTTGGCATGAGGTTCGATTGGGCCGAGCTATATAATAATGACAAGTGAGATCCCATAAAGTCTTGTAACGGTCGGTGTGTGTTTCTTCACCGACTCGGCCTCGATTGGAAGGGAAGTACTCCGATACAAAGATCTTCCCCATGGGTAAACCTCGAATTCTTCATGTAATACCAGCCCCAACTCGCCGTGTTTAGTGAAAACGATTCGACCGGATTATAGAGCTCGAATAAGGTGAAGAAATGGTTGGCGATTGGAAGGCCATACATGGTGGCACTAATCGCCGAATACAAAGCCGCAAGCGAAGTTCTCCATCCCATCGGTTGAGGACGAAGTTGGTCGCGACCCCACCAATGTTTACCCGATGAGTGAACCCAACCGTAAAATCTATGACTAGATGACGCATCTCGCCCCAACGATGCATGCATTCTTCAAAGTCGAGGCAGAACAAAAGCTCATCACAGGCGTGTGTCCAACCCCACAATTCCGGTGATGAAGGCCGATGATACGATTCCCCGCTGGAACCTCGAACCGCCGCCGGGTAATAAATCCGCAATGGATATGATCATGCTCTGGCCGACGCCAAGACATACGGCGGTCACAACATGGTGTCCGAGATCGGTCAATGAGAGCCGACGAGGTATCCGGGAATATACAAAGGACCTCCGTTTTGTTCAACCACCTCTCACTCGATAAGAGTCAGATCCGATCCTTAACCGAGTCAGCCAATAGATAATCTATTTTTGCAAAGGTTCAATGGAGCCGGTGTCTTTACAAGTGGCGATCGGTGACCAATAGTCCGAGAATGCGGAACTCCCTCAAGTACACTCAATCGCTCCGCTGATGTATCGGTGCAAATCGAGGCGAGATAAAAATCGCGGATCGCTACACGGAATAATATTCACTATGGCGCCCATCGAATCGAAAGTAAGTCAAAAGCTCCCGAGGAATAATCAACCAACTCGTAAAATATTCGCTAGTAAAAGGCATTGAATTCATCTTACGAGATTGAGTCACGACCTTATAACGGGTATGATGATTTTATCCGTGATCGAATACCCGAGAACGATAAATATAGTCGTAAACAAAGCGCAATATATCCCGCTCTACGAGTGTGGGTACGGTATGAAATCGCCCCGCTAAAGATATCGACGGTGATGACCAAGCAAAACCAATCAGGAAGGCCAATCCCCAATGGCGAGAATCTCGCCTTCCCAATCGCCACAAAGGAGAACGGCTGGTCATAACGAAAGGTACACATGAGAAGATGAAACAGACCAAGCGCCGGTCCCCACAAAGGAGGATCTCGCTCTTCCCAATCGCCACAAAGGAGAACGGCGGGATACAACGATATATATATGAGAAGATAATAACGCCGGGCGCACCACCGAAAGAAGGAGGCGCATTCACGCCGCGCAAGTTGATCGACCCTTTGGAACATGATATCTTCGCGATTTACATTGGAAACCGCAAAGAAGACAAATAAAGTCGATATACGCTTGAAAATCAACAAAAAGGCATCAAAGAAGACCATTAGCCCACAATCGGTGTAACAACCGACGCCGACGGTCGAACACGCCAGCATCACCAGTGCACTCAGCGCTGCCCAGCGCACCGGTGCGCCCAAAGCGCTTCGAGCGCTTCAGCGCCTTCGCCTGCCGACCGGGCCTCGACGCTTATCCGGTCACCGGCCGACGCTTTTCTCCGCCTTTGCCGATTGTGCACTGCTCATGCACGTAAACAAACAAAAGAGAAAAAAAGGAGAGAAGAAAGAGAAGGAAATTTATTGCAAAAGTTATGTGCACGCATCTTTGTTGATCGGGAGATGAGACGGCGCGAGAGGAGATGAAAACAAGAGAAAAAGAGCCAAGGGGGCCTAGGTCGAGGCAAAGGGGATCATGGGTATTTATAACAACTCCTAATGGGCCCAAATCAATTCTAATTAGGACTCTAATCAGCCCCTAATTAGGAGTCCTAATTGGAACCTTCTCCGGATGTCAAAATAGTGCCAAATCAGTCCGTTGATTGGCTCCTACTCCCGCCGCTATATTTGGAAAGATTCTGAAGATTTATTCGGCAGATAACACCTCTGAAGGCCCTCGACGCTAATCAACGCTGCCGCCTAATCCTACTTCAATCAGAATAATGGTATAAACCGCTTCCTAATTTGTCGATAAGTTCCCTAAGAATATTTCCATAAAAATATTCTTAGGATAACTCGATCGCGGATTGCATCGACGCAAATCAACGCTGCCGCCTAATCCTACTCCAATCAGAATACGAGTATAAACTATTTCCTAATTTGTCGAAGTTCCCAAGAATATTTCCATAAAAATATTCTTAGGATAACTCGATCGCGGATAGCATCGACGCAAATCAACGCTACGCCTAATCCTACCCAATCAGAATACGAGTATAAACCGCTTCCTAATTTGACGAAGTTCCCGGAGAATAAACCCATATTCTTAAGGATAACTCGATCGTAGATTGCATCGACGAAATCAACGCTGCCGCCTAATCCTACTCCAATCGAATACGAGTATAAACCGCTTCCTAATTTGTCGAGCAGTTCCCTAAGAATATTTCCATAAAAATATTCTTAGGATAACTCGATCGTAAGGGATAGCATCGACGAAATCAACGCTACGCCTAATCCTACCCAATCATGAATACGCAGTATAAACCGCTTCCTAATTTGACGAAGTTCCCGGAGAATAAACCCATATTCTTAAGGATAACTCGATCGTATGATTGCATCGATGCAAATCAACGCCTAATCCTACTCCAATTAGGAATATGAGTATAAACTATTCCCAATTTTCAACGAAGTTCCCGAGAATAAACCCATATTCTTAAGGATAACTCGATAACCCTTAATTTCCTCCCACCGCGGATACTCCAAAAGGTATAATGAAGTCTAAATCGCTTCCTCGCTTTTGACGAGGAGTTCCCTGAGTCCATAAAAGTATTCCCGGGATAACTCGATCATCGCCAATAAAGTTTGAGGGTCATAACGACGCCGGCCAACGCTGCCTCTAAATCCCTCCCATCGCGAAATTCCAGAAATGAGGATTTGCAAAGCCACATTGTTTCCTGTTCCAACCAGGAATCCTTGAGGGGTATTTTCCATAAAAATACTCCCACAGATGATTTGATTATCATCGATAAAGTGCGAAGATTATCCCAATGCCGGTCAACACATCGCGGTCAGATGCTCCGAAAAATGATATACAAGGCCAAATTGTCTCCTGTTACGACAAGGAATCCTCAGAGGATATTTCCATGAAAGGATTTTTCCTCCCGCTGTGGTCAAACCAACAACACACGTGATGATGGAAGAATTAGCCGACTGAAGGTTATGAAATTCCATGTATTCGACACCAGTCAACGGGTCGCCAACAAGGAGTTCGCCGATATACGGAGAAGTCCAAAAGTCTGATGGTTAGTCAAACAACAACCAACCAACACGAGTTACAAACAAAACTCGCCCACCAGCTTCGAATCAAGATTTCAACAAGCGTCGACAATAAATGCAAAGACCGCGACCTTATCGTAAATTCTACAAAGCACCGGATGATCCGAAGAGTCAAAATTTGAAGCTAACTTTGGGACCCTCTCACATTGAAGGTCGGAACTATCATGTCCAAAGTATTCCGTGCTCGCCTATAAAAGAACGAGATCAAACACTTTGGAGGGGTATCTCAGAGGCGGAAAAATACTTACAAGATCCCCAAAACCAACTCGTGACGGGAAGTCGGCGAATGACAACCCATCGGATAATACGGACGCCGAATCGCTGAGACACGAACCCGACGGCAAAACCTAATAGCCACAAGCACGCTTAAACCGACTTGAATAGACGATCGGATTTCGTGAATCTGGAACCGTAACAAACCAAGAGTTAGTCCCGAACCAAATACGACGGAATCTAAGTCCGGGAAGACCAAGAGTCAATAGGCGTGACCTAGGCCCTAAGATCGAGAAAAATGGCTAAAACGGCGAACCAAGGCCACGCATGACGAGCGTACTACTAAGTGGCCGAGGCGTGGCCATCATGGCCGGAGCCACTTCTGGCCAATCTTGCCGAGGTGCTCGCCATGGGTCGAGGTGCTCACATCATG